>OX333071.1:61150135-61550135 GCA_946863875.1 Alloplasta piceator
ACTTAATGAAGTACTTGAAAAGTACTTCAAAACTACTACAAGTATTCAAGTATTCAAGTACCTAAAAGTACTTCAAGTATTCAAGTACTCGGATTGTACTTCAAGTATTGTAGTTACAAGTTCAAATACTTTTCTGTATTTCAAGTACTTTTTCAAGTGCAAGTATCAAGTACGTTTGAATGTGTTTTGCTGATGGTTGCATGTACAAAGCCTTTGAATATGTAATTGAAAATAATATTTCGTGACATATGGACATACTGTCCCTCAACTGTCGCCTCCGACATCAGTTTTTTTAAGACGAACACGAAGTTGGAGTACTTTTAACAATCCATGTATTATATTCTTCATTTCTTCTTTTTCAAACCTGTATCAAAATGAATCGTAATTAAAATCGTCAATGCTATTTTTTAACTATTTTCTATTCTTTGTTTAAATCCTTCTGTTCCAATCTGCCTAAAACGTAATCAATCTGCACAAGGTGAAAATATGTTTTGATACAAAAAGTACTGGAATAAAAATCAAATGAGAATAAGAAATAAAAAGTAAGTACTAGAACTTACGAGATATACCTGAAAACTTGAAATGTACTTGATACTTGGTACTTGATTTTTCTAGTACTTGTTCTTCAAGTACTTTAAATATTCAGTACTTCAAGCAATAAGTACTTCAAGTACTTACGGTACTTTACCCAACTCTGGAATCAAATGATTTTCTTTTTATATCTACACAATGTTTTGAAACATTTTAATCTCTTAATAAATTGAAACGTAAAATTTAAATGTAAAATAACATTTCATCGGAATGTCGCTACATATATGAAGTTTAAAGTTTTGTAGAGCTTCGTCTTTTCTTTAAGAAAAGGTAAAAGAAAAAAGACCCTTTTTACGGGAATCCATTTCGGATTCAACCATCTTGCGTTTTGGCGCAAAGCGTTAAATATCCATACTTAAAAATAAGTATATCGAACCCAGATGAACTTGGAAAGCCCATAAGCGTCGAAGGGAAAGTTCGTTTGCGCGAGAGCATCCGCCTGGTCGCCACCTGGCGGATTTTTGGGGTACTGAGAAATCTGTGGACATGATCGTACGACCATTCAACACAAAATTTTATTTGGCTCAACTATATGTTTTTTTTTCGGCGAACAAAAAATATAGATATAATTTATCTACTGCAGATGCTACCGAATGACGCAGCTTTTAATAAATTACATCTGTTGAGGACAAATGCATAATTATATTTTTTATTACTCATGCGGGAAAAGCGGTATCTTTACGCCCGCTGTTACGGTTGAAAAGTAGCTTTTTGCCCATTTTATAATTTGAGTGCGCAAAGTAAGAAAAATAAAAGAATAACGTTGGTGAAATTCAACGGAAACAAAAACGCAACCGAAATATTAAAGCTGAATTGAGGTTGACGTGACAGATCGTATACTATTTTATTACTCATGCGGTTCTTGTTCTTGTTCAAAATAAATTATTTTCATTGTTCCTTAACTAAGTTTCCTGTATATTTCTTAACTTTTTAGTTATTATTTTTGGTCTGTGGGGGGGCTCCGCCCCCCCAACCCACCGCCGGGGCTTCGCCCCTGGACCCCACCGGGGCTCCGCCACCGGCCCCCCGCCCACAGGGGCAATTTTATATTGGGATTTATTCCGCATTCGCAATAAAAAATATTATGTGCAACTCGTGCGGCGTTGTCGATGGCCCCCTCAAGCGAATGAGCGCACGAGCGAAGCCAGTGACTTCGCTTTCGTGGGCAATCGACAACTTGCCGCACTAGTTGCACAATATACTATTCTGTTGAATTTCACCAACGTTATTCTTTTATTTAATTTCGGCGCTGAATTTGCGAGCGCAAGTTATTATTATTTTTCTTACTTTGCGCACTCAAATTATAAAATGGGCAAAAAGCTACTTTTCAACCGTAACAGCGGGCGTAAAGATACCGCTTTTCCCGCATGAGTAATAAAATATACTATTATTGCACTCCGTGCGCAAAATTCCACTTTGCGCACGCTGCGAGTGCTCAAACTGGCACTTTGCGCACTCGTACAATAAAATTTCGTACGATACTCGTTCGAGAAACTTTTTCTCAACTCGTGTGATTGCAACATTCGCCTTCGGCTCATGCTGCAAACTCACATTCATCAGAAAAAGTTTCATCGCACTAGTATCGTAATATACTATGAATCCAATAAACATATGTTTTATTGAAAGAAAGATATAGTTGATTCTAATAAAAAAAACTTTGAACAAACGAGTCTAGTAGATCAACTAGATCTTTATTACGGGTGAATAAGTATTTAGTAACAACAAATAGAATTTTTCATCAACTTCTGTTTCTGGATGACAGTGAATTCAAGTAAATAAATAAATTGGAAGTAAATATGGCCCAAACTTGGATCAAATATGAGCATAGTTGATGGCAAGAAAATTTTCTTTCAATTAACTAAAAAATGATCAAATAAACGATTATAGTACCTACGACTAGGTCCTTTTTCTGCATGCGGAATCATTTGTTAATTATCGCGATGAATTACGGTTCATTACCGATAACATGATGATAGTTCTGTGGAAAAGGTAAATGTTTCCTGAATGAGTGCAAAGGGATTGAAGGGCTATGGGGAAAAAGAGAAATATCACTGTATACATGCAGCATAGGGAAGCTGAGCGTTGCGCGCTCTGTTTGTTCAGCCGCAACTTCTCTAAATCTTTTGTGGCTGTATTGAGATGGGTACCGAGAGAAGACGACGAAGAACCGGGAGAGAGGAGCTTTGGGCTAGTTTTGTCTCGTGCCCGGTTTACATATGTTGCCAAGTATGGAATCCGTCTTCTCCTTTAGGACACCCCACGTCAGACGAATAACCCGAAGTAAGTTGGTTGATGAGAATCCCTTGAAATTTTTCGTCAGACGAGCTGAAGGACAAGACACTTATTAGGGTGATTGATAATACGAGGATTCACTTTGCATCCGCTTGATTATTGCTGTTGAACCCTAATTTTAGTTGATAATTTGTCGGAGGACGAAACTCGAGTTTCGATGCGAGAAACGCATCACGGTAACAAAAAAAACGTGGGCTCGATATTTACCCATCTGCTGAGTTGGAAGATAAAAAGAAAGGAGAGATAAAAAAAGACGTCTCAAATCAATAATATTATTGGCAATTTATTGTACAATCAAAATTATAATACTTAAAGTATCACAAAATTAAAGCGTTCCAAAACAAATTTCCATAGAACCACCTGAATATTGTTTTCATGACCATAAAGTATTGGTTAGGTAAAAAAAAAAGGTTTTCCCAAAAGCTTAGAGTGGTTTCACAACCCCTAACGAATCAATCCATGCTACATTGAATAAAATTATATATAATTCATTTTAAAGTCCGTTAAGACATCGTTTTTATTGCACAAAAATGAAATCAACGAACTTAGAAAAATAGTGAGTACGTTAAGAAGAGAAAACAATGTTGACTCGAATTTTTTGAGATCATCACGTCGTCAACTACACCAGAAGCATCATCATCGTCGGGGGCACTAAGTACTCTCTATAGTCATGGAGGGAAGGAGAGAGAGAGAGAGAGAGAGAGAGAGAGAGAGAGAGAGAGAGAGAGAGAGAGAGAGAGAGAGAGAGAGAGAGAGAGAGAGAGAGAGAGAGAGAGAGAGAGAGAGAGAGAGAGAGAGAGGGAGGGAGAGAGAGGGAGAGAGAGAGAGAGAGCGAGAGAGATATCACCGTAGATAATACCACTATATCGTTTAGCTTCATGTCATTTGGTCGGAACACAGATCGGCTGTCTAAAAGACACGGAGCAACGGCCAAGACAAACCTCAAATGCTTGCTAACCAAACAGTCGGAATTAGCCAGCGTCGGAGCACGACGGTGACGGTGATTCGTCCCCTCCGCGAGGCCAAATATTCCTCCAGAGACGAGGAAGACGTCGTCTCTGCTCGTCTCTGCTGAGGGCTCGCAAGAAGGAGGAGGAAGGGAACATATACTTAAGGATGGATGTCCGGACTCAACGGTGTGCTCCAAAAAGCTCAAATTGACTGCTTAAAAACTTTGTCATTAAGTCCCTCGGGCTGGGAGAGAGAAAAAACACCGGAGATACGATGGTTTTTGGCAAAGAATTGAAATAAAAACGAAGAAAACCATTAATTTTCATTACAACACACCAGGGTTGGACAAATTTGTAATTAAAATTAATCGATTATAAAATATTTTGAGCATTGGAATGGAATTTGAATTTTGATGATAATTATTTTCAGCATTGTATTTGGTACAGAAATCCATTACAATGCGGGGTGTAATTGGCATCAAAATCGAAATGATGCCCGAAAAAATCGTTGTTCAATGTAATTTAATTACATATATGTAATTTAATGATAGAAATGTAATTCAATTATACCGTAGTAATTAATTGACGATATTTAAATTACGAGGATGTGTAATTGAATTACGTGAATTGGAATATTTTTGGTTTTCATTAATTTCATAAACTTTTGTGCTCAAAAATATTCCAAGTGTGTAAGCCCGTGACCCCAACCCTCTCGGATTGATTTTTTTTTTTTTTCATATGATCGCATTGAGTCTAAAATACACCCTCATAATTTTTTCAGATTTTTCCAAACATCCCTTATTTCGAATTTTTTTTTAAACGCCATTTTTAAAAAATCTAAAAAAATTCTGAAAAAACCGTGACAATATATAAAAATTTTCAAGCTATCACCCGTAGTGGGCAGATTTTTTTTCTGTGTTTTACGTAATGGATATTTAAAAAAAAATTTTTTTCAACGCCATTTTTCAAAAATCTAAAAAAATTCTGAGAAAACCTTGATAATATATAACATTTTTCAAGCTATCACCCGTAGTGGGCAGATTTTTTTTCTGTACTTTACAAGCTATTAACGTTCTCGAAATTCCAAAAAATGCTCAAATAGCTCACCTTGTGCAGATACTGAATTATTTTGGTACTCAAATTGAGTATCTGCTTAAGGTGAGCTATTTGAGAAATTTTTGGAATTTTGAGAACGTTAATAGCTTGTAAAACACAGAAAAAAGAATCTGCCCACTACGAGTGATAGCTTGAAAATTTTTATACATTATCACGGTTTTTTCAGAATTTTTTTAGATTATTAAAAAATGGCGTTTCAAAAAAAAAATTATTTTTTTAAAATCCATTACGTAAAACACAGAAAATTTTTTAAAAATTTTTAAAAATTTTTAATTTTTAAAATTTTTTTAAAATTTTTTATATAATGTCACGGTTTTTTCAGAATTTTTTTAGATTTAAAAAAAATTGCGTTTTTTTCAAAAAAAAAAATTTTGAAGTAAGGGATGTTTTGAAAAATCTGAAAAAAATTATAAGGGTGTATTTTAGACTGAATGCGATCATATGAAAAAAATCAAATAAATCCGAGAGGGTCAGGGTCACGGGCTTACACACTTGGGCTGGAATGACACACATATATATATATGGGGCAATCCAGGTCAAACCACGTGGTCATCGGCTTGACCCCGTCGGATTTAGTTGAATAATTTTTTTGGGCATATTTTGGTCCAAAAAAAAGATGTTATTTTTTCGAGATTTTTATCACATGTTTTAACCCATAAAATAATTTTTTCCCATAGATGTTGAGTAAAAATGAATTTGGATCAGTTTTAAAATTCTGAAATTTTTCGCATAGATTCTATAACTAAAAACTGGTATTTTCATCATAGTTTGAGAGTGGACCGAGAATAATTTATATATTGTGTTCAATTGAAGAAAAAAAAAATTTGTTTACAAATTTTGCAAATTTACAATTATTTTGCTGAATTAAATTAGTTACAAAGTTCCAACGCGTCATAGTAAGCCATCCTCATAGTGTAACATTGAAATGTTTGAAGCGCTTCTGTATTTTTAAATACATCAAGTTTTTCGAGCATCGATTATAGGTAATTGAATTACTTTGAGCATAAATTACAAGTAATTGCATTACTTCCAGCATCAATTACAAGTAATTGTACGATATGCTTCCGAATTACATGTAATTAAAATGCAATCGGTGATCGATGACCGAAATAATTAGCAATTGAATCCAATTCAATTACATGGCTCAAAATGATATGTAAATATGTAATTTAATTGAAAATGTAATTGATGCTGCCCAATTCTGCAACATACGCATTGTGCCGTTGGGATTCGCAAAATGATATTTCATGCAAATGTTGTTGGTTCGAACGTATCGAAGAAATTAATAAGATAAATTAACAAGAGTGGATTAACGAATAACAAAGAGAAAGATAAACAATCGAGACTCGGATCGAGACACAGATGTGCGTGTTCGCGCGGATGCGGCCAAATCGCGCACCCCCTTTTTTTTCCTCGTCTGGTTCGACTCCGCAAACGAATAAACCCCAGAGTGCGCATTATCGGGCGCGAAATGAGAGTGGAAAAAAACATTGAAACCGAGCGAAAAGAGTGTGAGACGATGATAATGCGAGACTCGCGCGCTTGACACTTGTGAACACACTTTGAGACCTGAGGACAAACAAAAAATTTATTTTCACGATATTAATCACGAGCTAATAACGCGAGATTCATATTATTCCAGATCGAAGTATTGTTTACTTTCTCGATGTGTGGTTTCGCACGTAGCCAAGTGAGAATAAACGCAGTAGCAGCAGCAGCAGCAGGTCAAAATAAGAGAGAAAGAGCGCTGTCGGGGTATGCAAAAATCTAAATACCCTGGTTCGAAAAATAATTAAGCTGTCATGGGGCTGCTGTCGTGCGATGCAACTGGATTATATCGTTCGGATAGATGCTGCGGCAATACGTAATCGAAATGGTATTCTTTCGCGTCCCCTTCCAATTTTCTCCGTGTTGTATTTAAATAGAACTGGCGCTCTATTCGAGAGGAAAGGGGGGAAAAAAAGAGGACACAGGGTTGTGAAAGGGCTGAGCGAATAATAAAGGAATCATGTGTGCGTGTAAGTAGTACACAGAGATTATACAATACGTATATAGATATATGGGGCGTTCCATGCCAAATCGGACAGTTTGAAAAACGTTTTTTTTTCTTATTTCCTCAAATTTTTTATATTTTTTTGTACCCATCAAAAGACTCTTCCTGTTAAATTTTGAGATTTTCATGATTATTCGTTCACGAGATATTAAATTTAAAAAAAAACCGCTCTTTTTCGGTTTTTTGGTCCACTGAGAAAAAAAATTGTCGAATGAACTAAATCTTTAGTTGCATACGCACGACTAAATATTTACTGGGTCTAACTAAATAATTAGTTTTTTGAATAATTCTGCGTTTCAGTTGACCAAAATATGATTCAGGCAACAAATTTTGGGTTTGTACAACTAAATATTTAGTCGTGCGTATGCGACTAAAGATTTAGTTCATTCAACAATTTTTTTTCTCAGTGTCATAACTTCTTTAATAATGGTCCGAATTAAGTGTTTTTTATTTTTTTTTGTTTTTTATGGCCTTTTTAGAAAAAAAATTCAAAGAAAATATTCGACGTGTTTTTAAATAAGTTTTTTGAGTTTTAAACTTTGAATCGTGTTTTCAAAAGTGAGTGCATATATATATATTTTTTTCATTTTTATTTTGAACCTCCATTTATTCAACAACTTTTAAGACTAGTCGGGTCGTGAGCCCTCCATAATTACTTTTTTTTCGATTTTTGAAAACTAAAAAAAAATTCTGTAAATTATTATGACTATCAATATTTGTGACTCTATCCAGTGTATAGTATTTTTTCATTACTTAGAATTTATTATGACACTTTTTTATTGTTAACAGGTTCTTAAAATTAATAATTAATCGTTAAGTCTGTTTATGAACAATAATAACAACAGTTTTTATTTATTCACGTATTCTTTTGAAAACCTTACATACACGATTATTTCCTGAATTAGAATATTGAATTAGACTTAGCAGTATTGTGTCGCAAATAAAATCTTTCTTTCGCATCTAAATAGTGTTTCTCAGGTGAAAATTGAACAGCAATATTCGGTAGACTATTTGGGTTCGATGCTCAGACATACAATTCTTGAACCGTTGTTATTTGCTCATCGATTGATTATTAATTATTAATTTTAAAAAATCTGTTAACAATTTAAAAAAGTGTCAGAATTATTTCAAAATGATTTTAAAAATACTATACAGTAACAAAAATTGATATTCATAATAATTTACGAACATTTTTTTTTTTTTTTTCAAAAATCGAAAAAAAATAGTATTTATGGAAGGTCTAGGACTAGTCTTAAAAGTTGTTGAATAAATAGAAGTTGAAAATAAAAATTTTTTAAAAAAAATCCAAATATGCACTCACTTTTGAAAACACGAATCAAAGTTTAAAACTCAAAAAACTTATTCAAAAATACGTTGAATTTTTTTTTTTAATTTTTTTTTAAAGGGCCATAAAAAACAAGAAAATAAAAAAAAAACACTTTATTTGGACCATTATTAAAGAAGTTATGATAAAAAAACCGAAAAAAGAGCGGTTTTTTTAAAAATTTAATATCTTTTGAACGGGTAATCGAAAAAATCTCCAAATTTAACAGGCAGGGTCTTTTGATGGGTACTAAAAAGCATAAAAACATTGAGGAAAAAAAAAAAAAAAGTTTTTCACACTGTCCGATTTGGGATGGAACGCCCCATATACGCGTGTATATAGAATTTGAGGATAGAGTTATATGGCAAACCCTATCTGGTCGAGCCAACCGCGGAGTATCAACTGCGGCCTGCAAACCGAGCATCCAGATAATCCTCCTCGTCCCATTGATATGCTGATGGCGGTACTTGTCGCGTGAAATTGCCACCCGGTATCCATATTGCAATGTACCATGGACAACTATACATATATATGTATATCCATGGGGTTATATCAATCAGGAGGGCTCAAGTTCAATAATTTCTCACGTTGAAATCTGTGATGCAAGCCTTTTTCCTTGTTAGCAGAAAATTGTGTCTCAATGCCGGGATTTCGATTCCAACGGGACGTTTTTCGATCGAGACTACTCTGCCATTGTAATATCGAAATATACCGCAGATATCGGGGAACAGAGAGATCGAGTCCTATCGCTCGCAGCGCAGGCACACTTATTTGAAAGCCACTCGATTCGAAGGTGAATGTATCCTCCTTCATTTTTTAACAAATTTACAATAATAGAAAATACTTTGGTCATTTTTAAGATTTTAAGATCGAACTTAAGTTCAAACTTTCCATCGAACTCAAGTTGGAACTTAAGATCGAACTTGAGTTGAATCTTAAGATGAATCTTAAGTTTGAACTTAAGTGTCATTATAAGTTCATACTCAAGTTCAAACTTTAGTGCAAACTTTAGATCGATCGTAAGTTCAAACTTAAACTTGGCTTCAAGTTTGATCTTAAGATCCATCTTGAGCTTGAACTTAAGTTCAATCCAACTTCTTTCATCGTCTCCCTCGGCTGTGTTTTTCGACATTAGTTGTCGAAATAATTAAGATCAATAAGATCGATCGAACTTAAGTTTAAGCTCAAGATGGATCTTAAGATCAAACTTCGAATCAAATTTAAGTTTGAGCTTAAGATCGATCTAAAGTTCGCACTCAACTTTGAACTTAAGTATGAACTTATAATGACACTCAAGTTCAAACTTAAGATTCATCTTAAATTGGAACTTAAGTTCGATCTTAAGTTCCAACTTGAGTGCAATGGAAAGTTTGATCCTAAGTTTGATCTTAAGAAAGACCTTAAGAACTTAAAATTCGGGCCATAGATTACCGGAAAACTATACCCGTTTTTTGTCAGTGTAATAGCTGTTAAAAAAAAAGTATTTTTAATTTTTAAATTTGTTAATGAATTTATTGCGTGAGGCATCATTTGAACAAACAATCTCTACATTTTTTAAAAATAATTATTGGTCCAGTGGTCTCGATGGTATGGTTGAAAATTTGATAGAAATTAAGTTCCCCTGCTGATTTCCTTAGTTCCTAAAGCTAAAATTTTAATTTTGATAGACTTAGTAGATATCTTCGAAATGATTCTGAATGCCTTTTATATTTTTTAATTACAAATTTTATCGGGCATAATTTTGTTTCACTAAATGTTATCGTAAATCAGTTTGGACTAAGTGATACAATCCTTTTACCAGGGACATGTTTCATTGCATGATGTGATTTAGGCAATAAAAATTGTTTTCCCGAATTTTTCTGTGCTGCAACTTTCTCTTAAAATTCATTGGATTCCAGAGTAAGAGACAAAAACGAAAAACAAAAGTTTTTCATCCCCGTTAATGTGCTTCCAAGTCCAGTAAACGCAAAACCACCTACGCCTGTAACATTCATCAGCAGGACGATAGACAGGGTTTCGGAGAGTACAGCAAAAGGCTCCCGAGAGTGTTTAGGAAATTTCAAAACCTTTGGAAAATAAACGCGTGCGTCACGTGTGCGTGCGTGCGTGTGTGTATGTGTGCCAGTGTGTGTGCTTGCACCCCATGACCTATCCCAAAAGAAACGAAGTGTGTAAAACTCGCCCGGATGCCCAATGTCTACGCGTCTATGCTACTATAATACTGTGTACCCCTTTTTTTTCTTCCCTCGGAGCAGAAACAATAAACGCGGACATTTCGGCTTTAGAGCCACGAGAGCGTGTATATCAAAGCCAAGAGCCGCGTGGTCCATGGTAATTGTAAAAAAAAAAATAATAAGAAGAAAAGGAAGGGAGAGTACGAAAAACTTGTGTTTTTCGTACAGAAAAGTAAGGGAAGGGTACGAAAAACACAAGTTTTTCGTACTCTCCCCGTACTCTCCCCTTACTTTTCTTATATATTTTTACACGTAGACGCTGTTTTAACCATGACGAAACTTTTTTTTGTTTGGCAATGTTTCATCTAAGGACAAATATTTCATAGGGGATGCAAAGTTTTCAAATATGGTAAAAGAAAAAAAATATAAGAAAAGTAAGGGGAGAGTACGAAAAACACAAGTTTTTCGTACTCTCCCCTTTTCTTTTCTGTACGAAAATAGTATCGTACGAAATTTTATTGTACGAGTGCGCAAAGTGCCAGCTTGGGCACGCGCAGCGTGCGCAAAGTGGCACTTTGCGCACGGAGTGCAATAAACACAAGTTTTTCGTACTCTCCCCTTACTTTTCTTATATTTTTTTTTCTTGTACCATATTTGAAAACTGTGCATCCCCTATGAAATATTTGTCCTTAGATGAAACATTGCCAAACAAAAAAAGTTTCGTCATCGTTAAAACAGCGTCTACGTGTCGCGATGGGGTTTGTTTACATAACGATGAAATTTAATTCCGGGGACCACACTGACGGATCTCCTAAAGGGGCATAACCGTCTCCTTGCTAGGACCCATATCAGAAAACTTCTTCGTCTCTTCGACGTTTTCTTCGTCAAACGAGAGAGAACTAGTGACAGTTTTCCCTCTCCTGTACGGAGGAAAAAACGTAGCGCATCCTGTTCTCTATTTCTAACCTCGAGACATCCCCCGAAAGTCGTCGGATATATATTTTTTTTTCTTTTCTTAAAATCAAGTTCCTTCCTTTAGCGTGGGACAAGCTGCGAAATTCCTATTAACCCCACGCGTGATGATGCTTTTCCAAAGTATTACGAAGATTATTTGGAACGGGAATCTCGGAAATTTGCGCGTGGGTATATTTGTGCGTTCACACTCTCGTTGCACCCGTTCAACGGTGGGCTGGATCTTGTCTTCTCGCTTCGACATAATTCCAGGCGGTTTTTGCATGCGCGTTCGAGCGAGAACTCGGTATGTATAACGCCTCATCCACATATATGGGTCATTCCATGTCAAATCGACCAATAGTTGGAATCGACGCCTTTCAATTTCGAAGAAATTTGGTCAGAAGTTTTCTTTTATCATAAAACGAGATTCTACCAAAAGAAAAAAATTAATAAAATTTTTTCGAAAATTCAAAATTTCACAATTTTTTTAATTTTTCATTTTTTTCAATATCTCGAAAACTATCATAGTTACGAAAAAATCGTTCTGGGTTCGTCTTAAAGAGCATACTTGGGGCTACGAAAAAAAAAAATATTGAAAAATGATGAATTTGGAGAATTTTGAATTTTCAAAAATCGCGAAAATCCACGATCAACATTTAATTTTTGGTTCCATTTTTTTAAATATAACACCTTGTACTAATCTTAAAAGATCCTGAAATTTTCAGAAAGGTGTTTTTCTTGTTTAAAAAATATGAATTTTCGAATAATGGTAAAAAATTTTATAAAGTATAAGGTATTATATATAAAAAAATTGAATCAAAAATTTATTGTTGATCGTGGATTTTCACGATTTTAAAAAATTAAAAATTCTCCAAATTCATCATTTTTCAAAAAAAAATTTCGGAATATTTTTTTTTCGCAGCCGCTAGTATACTCTTTAAGACGAACCCAGAATGATTTTTTCGTAACTATAATAGTTTTCGAGATTTTTATAAAATAAACTTGAGAAATTGGTGAAATTTTAAATTTTCCATGACGTTCGAAATTTTTTTTTTAAATTTCTTTCCTTTGGTAGAACTTCGGTTTATGATGAAAGAAAACTTCTGACCAAATTTCTTCGAAATTGAAAGGAATCGATTCCAATTATTGGTCGATTTCACATGGAATGACCCGTACGTACATACGTATGATGCTCTTTCTTGCACGTCGAGAAACGCACAGAGATAACAAACAACGTGGGGTATTTTGCTCGGTGCTTATATACTCGTTGATATATCACGAGATTTTTCTTTGCGAAAAAATCCCAAGAATTTGAGCCAAAAGTCAAAGACTATTATCTGAAGATGCACCGGCAATCCCCTCTGATAGTTCGAGGGAACGTGGATTGTATGATTTTCATTGCATTTTTTTCTTACCTTTTTTCCAGTAGTTTTCCAATATTGTACAAAAATTATGAGCTGCATTGCATCCCTTTCTGCCACCGCCGAATATTATCTTTTTGTAAAGGGGTATAACTTTTGTTCTTCACCAAAAATTTTGGACTGTTCTCAGTCATCGAAAAAATATCCTTAAGTCTTAAATTGTTAAAAAACAATTGCTTATTTTTCTATTATTTCAAAAGTACACAATATCACGTTGCCATAATTTCACTTTGGATTGGGGGAGTTCGATTCTTTTTAATTTATGGTAATAATTGAATTTTTATAATCGGGACAGCACATCGAAAACTCAACGAAGAAAATGCTATTCTCTGCTGAAATATCGTCAAAATGATGATGATTTATGTTTAAAAATCTTTCAAAAAAAATGAAAATTAAAAAATCAGCCAAGAACAATTTTGTACTAACATCACAAAACATTTTCGTTTAAAATATTTTTATTAGCAACTATTACACTGTGAAAAAACGGTTTACCGGTAATCTGTGACTCAATATACCGGAGTTAGGAAATGAGTCTTTTATTTTCGAGGTTTTTCTAGATTGGAATTCTCAAATGCATCCGACGGATTTTTGTCGTTTCACAAAGTTTGAAATTCCTTTAATGTTCTATGAGCAATGTCAGTGTCTTGGTATTGAAATAAACTTCATGGCAATTGCGAAGCCATAAGGAATGGTGTGTAAATAAACAAATGCCATTGAAAATGGAGCCACCCATTCACAACCTCAGTAAATTCTTCTTCATACAAATGGGAATGAAAAAAAAAATTCAATACTACCAGACAAGAAGTTAGCCGAAGAACAAACCTCAATTCAGGGTCAATTTTACGAGTCTGAAGAAACATAAGTCCCGTAATATGAAAACATGAAGATTGGACAACGTGAGTGATGGCGAACTTGAGGGGTAGACACGCACACACTCGCCTGACGCGTGTGTACATCTCAATGATGTTTAGGGTGTCTCCAAGGTAAACGTTTCTCTTGGCATCTTGGTGTGTTCTCTCGTCGCGGACCGATGAATGAGAGGACACATCGCAGAGTCGTCTGAGATGATGACGATGAGAAGAAATGCGAGCCCGGGAACGTCGGGACAGAAACAAATTTTGGATAATACACACCGTTGAGTTACAAACACACTATCATAAAGGTACTTAGACGAGGCTCGGAGTACTTCGGACGAATGCACACCACATTGATTAAATATAGCGTATAAAATCCGCGAGTGGGGGATGAAGGAGAGGGCAATGGTATTCGTCGGTGAGACACGACGGAGAGCTTTCTATAGATCCACCCTCCCACAAAGAAGCAAGATGGTGGTGAGAGAGGTGTCCCTCGAGTGTTTTTGCAAGGCTATAGGGGGAGTCGAACCCTTGGAAAAACAGATGCCAAATTGAATCCCTCGGCTATAAGAACTCGCTCTTTTCCTCTACCACCTCCTCCACATTCTGTATCGTCCCCTCTCACCTATATGTCGTTCCTTCTTTCGCTCTGCACCTCTGTATAGACACAGATATATTCATACATAGTGCACAAAGTACTTCAACGTGCCCTCGAGCATTACCCAACTTTAGCCTTCGAGGTTTTCATCCACCCTCGCTCACTTCCGCCGGGTTGATCATCCCTCTGGCTCTCCAACCCGACGCGATTGTCGAAAGAGGTTTTGCCCTTAATTCAGACGACACCCAGTCCCAGCACCCTGCCTATACACAAAAAGGTCTTAACGATGCGTTTGCCTCAGGAGAGTGCGAATTAAGAATTAAGAATTTTTCCATTTTCCAGTCTTCAAAGTCCCTTTTCATCTCCCACTCTCTCTCTCTCTCATTCGTCTCTGTTCACCGTCGCCAAAGTGGAAATTCGCTGCATCGTGGAAACCAGTTTTGAAAAAGAACCAAAACGAATCTCGTGGGGCGTGACCCGACTGACAAGGTAGACTGATAGACTCCAAACGGTCTCGGAGCTCTGAAAACGGTTTTGCATGTGTTAGTGTGCGTGTGTGTGGACTTTCGTGAAGTGGATGTGATAATGGGCGTGGAACGTGTCGAAAGGGGTAATTCCATCTCTCATATTCGAGGTTCCCAATTGGTTTGTTCGAGGATGGAAGGCGTGGCTGAGCCTCAATTTTCAACCAATGGCATGGCACATTGGGTTACTATTCTGGGGCAGGGCTCGAGGATTTTCCGGATTTTTCACAGCCCCTACTCCACACTTCATTGAAAATGAAGGGAGGAGGAGAGAGAGAGAGAGAAAGAGAGAGAAGCTCGAAGCATTATGAAGGATACGCTGCTGCGTTGGAGGTGGGTGCAACTTTGGTGGTGGCCGTGGTGGTGGTGGTGGTGGCTGGAAAATGATCGTACTGGTTCGTGCCCGCGCAGCCTGGCTACGAGCTTCGACTTCGAAAGCCTCGACACTCCGCCACGAGCAGGACGAGAGGCCCCAGTGTGTTTTTACTCGGGGCTGAGTAAACGAGCGCCTTGTTGTGTATAATAATACGATACCCGAAGCAAGAGAGTGAGAAAGATAAAGCAAGAGGGAGAGAGAAAGAGATAGATCACTATCATTGGGTCCAGGATTTTGCTGTTTAAATGCCAAGGCCCAACATCAATCTTTCGCTTACGAACAGGTTGTCAAGGTGGCAAGTTTAATCGTGTTATAGACGAATTATCCATAAATTCAATGAAATCATGTTTACCGCATTTATGCAGTGTTATTGTGAATCATCGTAATGATAGTGCAAGTGATACCAAAGTTCAGTTAGAAACGGTGCACATCCTCGAAAGAATTGTAGATCGAAGATCATTGATCATTAGCAGTGAGTGAAATTTCCTGGAAGAATCGTGATATGAAACAATGAAGATAGCGTGATCCTCGAGGGACAAGTGATCCCAGTTTGATATCGGTATCGCGCGTGGTGAAGTCCTTTTACGGCGATAACGAATTGGAGAAAGGACTATTCAAGATAAGGTGAACATCGTCGCTTCAGGATGCATACTCTGTTCGGCGAGCAAAACGCTTATTATCGTCATGCGACGGGTGTACCAGTTGGAATGGGTACACCGTCTTATCCGGGTGTCGGTGCAGCCCCGGGTTATTACGAGCAGTATCGTTACGGTGGTTACGCGACAGCGGGAGGTTATCCGGTAACGAGTATAACCCAACAGCACATGCATCATCCTGGCAAGGACATGGTGAAGCCACCGTATTCCTACATAGCGCTCATCGCAATGGCGATACAGAATGCGCCCGACAAGAAGATCACACTGAACGGTATCTACCAATTCATCATGGAGCGTTTTCCGTATTATCGTGAGAACAAGCAGGGTTGGCAGAATTCGATTAGGCACAATTTGAGTCTCAACGAGTGTTTCGTCAAGGTGCCGCGAGACGATAAGAAACCGGGTAAGGGTAGTTACTGGTCGCTCGATCCCGACAGTTACAACATGTTCGACAATGGCTCCTACCTAAGACGAAGACGACGTTTCAAGAAGAAAGACGCTCTCAAGGAGAAGGAGGAAGCGATGAAGCGTCAGGGTATCGTTACGGACAAGAGACTCGAGGACACGAAACCAATGAGCACGGGAGCAGTCGCGGGTAGTCATCAAACGTCGGATGTCCCGAGCACGAAGAAATTATCGTCCATGGATTGCAAGCAGCTGAAGAGAGAACCAATGAACGAACAGACGCACTGCATGACGAGCAGCAACGTTGGCAAATACGGGACTGGTCATGGAATCGCTGCGATACAGGAATCAAAAACAGCGACGACAACGACAACGTCGTCGGTGATACAGAGCGCGCTTGGACATCAGCCGAGTCATCAGGTTCATCAGGGACACACGACTCATCATCAGGATGTTACGATGAACGATGTCACGATGGGACTTGATCCGGCGGCTTTCAGCGTTGACGCTTTGATGACCAATCGGGAAAATACCGGCAGCTTGATGTCCACCAGCAGGGAACACACGCACGCTCATTCTCATCATTCACACGGACTTCAGCATCCACACGGAACACATTCCAGTCACGGTCATTCTCTGATGACCTCGGCGTCGAGGGATCCAATGAGTACGATAGGAACGCGAGATTTAACGGGAAGCGGTGGAGGTGGTGCGGTTAACGGTGGTGTTTCGGTTGGTGGTAGTGTCGGTAGTGGTAGCACAACGACGACAACGAGCGTTTCGGCGACCGCTATGATGGCGTCCAGTGGTTACGGTCACGTTACCTCATCGAGATTAAATCCCTCGCCTCCCGCTAGCATGTATCCTGCCTATTGTCCGACGACCGCCACCGGTGGCTACATCATGGATCACACTGATTACAATGTCGCCGCTACCGTCAGAAATCACAGCGTTGGACACGCGCAATGGTACCAAGAATCGGCGAGTCCCGATCCCGGCGCTATTTATCAGGACACCCAGTCACCGAGTTGTCAAATGTACAGGTAAGAATCCACAAATTGACCTCGAACCCAATCGAGAATTGACCGAATTTAGGACAAAGCGCGATCAAGTCATGCATAATGTTTACTACTATAATTTGAGTTGGTTAGTTTTTCAACGCTTAACGTCGATAGAGTGAAGATGTTTAGCTTCTGCTCTTGTCATTTTCCCAAAATTATTCGGATGGTTTTATCCATGGTTTGCCTTTTTTTTTTGGAATTATTCCAGATCAAGTCCTCCAACTCCTCTGTCATCGGGTGCCGCGCCCTCGCCGCCGCTCTATCATCGTTACTATCAAGACTGCAACGCCGTTAATACCAGCGGGAATTTACCGATAACGCTTCACAAATACTGAGAGTATCGAAACTCAAGATCCCTCGGCAGGGATCTTGACACAACGACTATTAATCATCATCAACATCATCACTATGTTCAACAGCAGCAATTGCTGCAAGAACATCAGCAGCATCAACATGGATATATTGATCCTTGCCTCGTCTATGTGAAACAAGAGTGGAACTCTTCACCCGAGGAAATGTCCAAAGATTGGAATTGAAGAGAAAAATATATATTTGCAAAAAAAAACAACTATGATACTGAAATGCTGCATTACCGGAGAATGAACGGCGCAACGAGGGCGGAAAGTGGAGGGACGGGATGGAGCATAAATTCCGAATCGAATTTTTTTATCGCGGAGCGAAGAGAATCGACGGGACACCTGTACAAATTTGCAATATCGTACGTATGTACTGACCTGGCCCAATCCGAGCAATTTTTTATTTTCTTCTCTCGCTTTGTCCTCATCGCGTTACCGCGGGGGGTGATTTATACACGGTTCGTTCGATCAATCCTTCCGCGAGTACTCTCTCACATAATAGGCAACCTGTGCAAATCGCGACATTACAAAAGGCGAGAGCGAAAGAGTGCAAAAGGTGCAAACAGAATGGACGGCCTGCTCTTCATTTCCTCTCAGCGTCGTTTTTCTCGAGTGCAGATATATTTGTTTGCCAATTGTCTGCCGTCGTCTTGTGTGGTATATATATATGTCGCAATCGGGAAAAATGACGTGTACATAGTATGTGCGTACGTGTATAAACGGAAAAGAGTTTTTTCTCGCCAGACGAGGACGAATCAAAGTCACTGGAACGAAATTTTTCGGGGCAACGATTGAGAAAGACGATTTTTTTTTTTGACACGATCGTGAGATAGAGAGTATTCACCGTGAATTCACCGTGATTGGGATGATACCGTGACGATGAAAAAAATAAATGGTCATTGTGTACTTTGATGCCTTTTCCGAAAAATGATGAGAACTTTTTTTTTTTGCTATGAACTCTCATATTACGTCATAATAAGTGATATTCGATGGTGAAAAATAAAAATTTCCCGTCGATTTTCGGAAAAGACATCAAAGTACATAATTACCAAATAAATGATTAGATAAAAACACACACAATTCGCGTGTGCGTGCATTTATAAATTACACAATGATACAATATATTGAAAATAAAAACGTCATTCCTGGAGCACACTCGCGAAAAAAAATGTTCAATACTCGAAGACGTTTGTAATAAGAGAGCTGAGATATAATTTATTCGATGGTATATATATATTTATATATGGGTCATTCCATGTCAAATTGACCACTTTTGAACCCGACCCCTTTCGATTTAGCTGATTTTTTTTCTATTTCTACCTCATTAAAAACATTTTTCAGGAAATTTTCAAATTTTTTTACCCAACCCAAATAAAAACTTTTTTTTCAAATAGCTATAACTTCTTCAAAAATTCACTAATTGGGACGGTTTTTTTCAAAATTTTCGTCTTTAAATGTACTTTGCGAAAAAAAATACAAAAAAATTTTAAGATATTAAAATCTATGCAATTTTTCACTTTATCGAGAAAAATAATCTTCTTCTCGGAGTTTACCGTTTTTAATTTTTTTTTTCACTCACAAAAGATCAATTCCGGAAAAAATGCCGCCCAACATGGAATGAGCCGATATTTCCTTCTGTATTTTTTTGTCGATTGAAAAAGAAAAAATTTTCTCAGCATGGGCTTATTTCACAAAATACCACTCTGGAAATGTTCGAGGATTTATAAAGGACCTCGGAGTTTGAAAAATTGAGAAGAAAAAAAATTGCAAGTGGTAATCCTCGAAAAAATTTTGATTTTTTATCAAAAAAGTGAAAAATTTCATAGATTTCAATAATTTCAAATTTTTGGTATTTTTTTCGGAAAGTAAATTGAAAGACGAAAATTTCTGAAAAAAAACGTCCCAATTAGTTCATTTTTGAAGAAGTTATAGCTATTTGAAAAAAGCCTTTTTTTGGGTTGGGTAAAAAAATTTGAAAATTTCCTAAAAAATGTTTTTTTGGGGTAGAAAAGGAAAAAAAAATTCAGCCAAATGGAAAGGGGTCGGGTCAATTTGACATGGAATGACCCATATATATGTGCGTGTAAATACGAAGCAGATGAAGAAGCGTAATTTATCGATGTATCGATATTGAAAAAAAAATTAGAAAGAATGTGAATATAGACAAACTTTACACGCGATTCGTATGAGATTAGAGCAATTGACGAGGGCTCGACGCAATAGTGCGACTTACCTTTCATTAAATGCCCTTAGATACCAATTTTGCGTGTATATTATTATATATGAAGAGTATATATATATACATTATGGATATTAAAGATAGATTGTATAGATGATAGTCTATATTGAATATATGTATCTATATATATAGTAAATAAATGTAATTGTACGATAGTGATGAATATGCGCGTTTCGCTAGTAGCGAAAAATCATTATTATTATTAAACTTTGATTATTAAATATAAAAATTATTATTATTAAACTTAGGATATTTCGCTCGAATGCGAACGTTCCAGAATAAATATTACAAAAAGATACGACTGTTTTTACGATTTTTATAAATCCATAATTCATCATCGCATCGTTTTTATACTAATTTGGAATTTTGATTTCCAATTTGATTTCCAATCTTCGCCGTTCGTTCTTTGCATTTTCCGAAATGAGATTATATCACCCGGGAGAGATTTTTTTTAAGTGATTTTCCGGACATCAATCGAAAATACTTTAAGTATCACGAATAACGAGATAAGGCCGCATCCTATTTTTTCTTTTTTTTTCAAATCAATAAAATTTTAATTTCTTGGGAACTGGCTCGATTCATGGATATTATTTTTTTTTAATTGGACATTTTTTTCGAAATTGTTGTTGTTGCAGAGGAAAACGTTTTCTTTGCTCGTGGTAAAAAAAAGTTGATGTCATGGTTGGCAACCGTTTAATAATGGGGAAAAGTAGTGGACTGCCATTTGGAAATTAAGCAACGATTAACCCTTACTTGACATAGTTTTGCAGAATAACGTACTTGACATACTGGGGTCGTTTGTACCCCAGCGACAAAAGTTCTTATAAAAAATATACCATTTAGTATTTTAACTTTTTTTTAGAACTTCTTAAGAGGTTACTTCCCAAAGTTATACAGGATTTATAGTAAAATATCAAAGTTAAATATGATAAAAAATTCGAATATCCAAAAAAATTGAAGAAATGACAACTTTTACGAAAAAAATCATAACTTTTTTATTTTTGAACGAAAATGGCTAAAAATTTAACTGATTTTGCTTAATATATAGCACTACAAGAAAAAAAATAGTAGCCTGGTGGGCTTTCAAAAAAGGTATTCTGGAAAATTAAGATCAAATTTGACGAAAAAAAAACTTTTCCGAAGTAAAGATATGTTGCAATACTTTTTATTTAAACCAAATAATCATGAGCTTTACATTATGAAAAAACTTAAAAATGTTAATCAGTATAAAAGAACACATTGCAATTTTTTTAAACGTGTTAATCCTTGCACAGCGTGAACCGGTGTTCTTTAGAGATAGGACGGTGGCAAGCTGAACATCCAATTCGACTTTTTCTGTCTTCTTTTTTTCTATAGCATACGCATCGCTGGATTTTCGGTAGTTCAATCTTCATTACAGGAGCATCGGATGAAACATCTTTCTCATCATCGAGGCCGTAGATTATACATCTAATTATTCAAAGAAAATGTGACATAGCATAAAAAAAAAGACATAATATGACATTGCATACTTGTCGTGTTCTTCACTCCCAAGTCAAAGTATAACAGAAAAAAAATTCAACATTTTCGCACTCGACTTTACTTGACACATTCGGACACAGGCGAGACCACTCGACTTTGGACGGCTACTACATAAAAACTTATTGTCTTAGAGTCATGCTATAAACTTGAAGGAGTAGTGCCATTCTCGCACTAATGACTGATGTCGCTATAGACCCCATTTGTCTAAAGTTAGGTACTTAAAATGAAGGAAATTTAGGCTTGGGGAGTATAGACCCTATCTTTTCAAATTTAGCTACTTAAAATTAAGGAAATTTAGGCCTGGGGTGTATAGGTCCCATTTTTTTAAATTTAGGTACTTAAAATTAAGGAAATTTAGACCTGGGGTATATAGGTCCCATTTTTCTACATTGAGGTACTTAAAATTAAGGAAATTTAGACCTGCGGTGTTAGGCCCCATTTTTTTAAATTTAGCTACTTAAAATTAAGGAAATTTAGGCCTGGGGTGTATAGGTCCCATTTTTTTAAAATTTAGGTACTTAAAATTAAGGAAATTTAGGTCTGGGGTATTAGGCCCCATTTTTTTAAATTTAGGTACTTAAAAATAAGAAAATTTGGGTCTGGGGTGTTTTGTACCCCAGTGTGTCGAGTAAGGGCCCAAAATACGAAGCTTCAGTGGCACGAGAGTCCGAAGAGAAATAGAGATATAGAAAGAGTACTTAACGTATTGACGATAAGTTTTGGCGTGATCCTCTCTAAACACCATGGCAAATCACGTATCACACTTTGGACTTGCTCGATTTACGAGCAAAAGTGTATACTGCAACGGCGGTTTTCAAATGGATGAAAGTCCGCTGAGTTTGAAGATATATGTATAAAGTATGGGCATTGATTATACTTCCGTAAAGATTCTTGCGGCCTAAAACACATTACAGGCCTCTCTCCCCCTCTCTCTCTCTCTCTTTAACTCTCTAATCCTTCTTTCCCTCTCTCTTTCACTCACTCCGTGTACACGAATGCTGCAAAATGTATACATATGTGTATAGATACCATGACGCAGGAGTGAACCGACATTTAATATACGCGAGTAAAGACAGATGTGGATTATATATCGGGCCAAACATTTATCGCGTCTCTTACTGATGCCTGTCCAACTTCCTGCGTTTTCAACGTTATAGAAACTTCGCTCATGTGCGCGCACCCGAAATCTCATTTATACGGGAGCTTCGCGAGCGTTTATGGACGTTTCATATGCCAATCCAACTGCCAGAGGAAGAGTACGCGAAGATGGTTCGCGAGATTGAAGGAAATACGTATATGTGTACATTAGGACGATTTTTTTCGACTTTTTTCATTTCTTTGACTCCCCACCCGAAATTTTGTTGCATATGTCTGAAAGAAAATTCCCTGAAAGTTACAGCCCTTAATATTAATTTTAAGTACTTTCCCTTCGCGTGATAAGTTTTTCCATCTAAAATACACGTAAATTAAAAGCATTTTTTTTCAAAATTTTACCACTCCGCGGTTTTTTATGTTATCGCATTGATTTTGATTGCAATTTACGCAGAACTGAACGATCTTTAAAAGTGTCTTCAACATCGTAAGTGTAACTTACACTGATGCGATGGTACGAGGTCACTAAAGTTGATTTTTACCCAGAATTCTCGTTTTTTCGCTGTTATCTCCGAAATGATTAACTTTACCAAAAAAATTTAAAAGAAATTTTTCTAGAAATTTAATTTCCTACAAAAAAGATCCTTTAAGCCTATTTGCTAAAATCAATATTTCTTGAGATATTGAACCTTAACTTATTTGTGATATGAAATTTTTTATGGATTATCGAACCAAAAGTTTCAAATTGTTGATATTCCATATCATATAACCACTCGTGATATAATATGTGATATGGTGATATGATATAGAATATCAACAATGTACAACTTTTGGTTCGATAAGCTATACAAATTTTATACCATAAATAAGTTAAGGTTCAATATTTCAAGAAATAATAATTTTAGTAATTAGGTCTAAAGGACCTTTTTCGTAGGAAATTAAATTTCCAATAAAATTTCCCTTTACGATTTTATGGTTAAATTAATTATTTCGGAGATAACAGCAAAAAGTCGAGAATTTTGGGTAAAAATCAACTTCAGGGACCCGTACCATCTCACCAGTGTAAGTTACACTTACGTTGTTTAGGACACTTTTAAAGATCGTTCGATTCTACGTAAATTGCGATCAAAGTCAATGTGATAGCATAAAAAACCACGGAGTGGTAAAATTTTGACGAAAAAAGTTTTTCATTTATGTGTATTTTAGATGGAAAAACTAATCACGCGAAGGGAAAGTACTTAATATTAATATTAAGGGCTGCAACTTTCAGGGAATTTTCTTTCAGACATCTCTATCGCCTTATGTCTTTCAGACATAGGGAGGTAGAGATAAGTTATACATTGAAAATTAGTAAAAAATTTAAAGTAAATCGGTTGAGTAGAACTTGAGGTATCCTGTCAGCCGTGTTGAGAAAAGAAGTTTTGAGAAAAACGTCTAAAGTCGCTGCGTTACTAAAATAGCTAAAACTCCGTAAATTATTAGAATTCGAAAATTCGAGGATATATTCTTAAAGTTCTAAACTTTAAGAATATGCAAGAAAAATGGATTTTTTCAAAATTCTAGACCAGAATACCAGTTAAAGTTACGTTCTGACATGACAGGCATAGTTGCTGCGTCACTAAAATAGCTATAACTCCGTAAATTATTGGAATTAAAAAACTTTCTTCCGAGGATATATTCATAAAAGTCTAAACTTCACGAATATATATATATAATTAATTTTTTTCTAAATTCTAGACCGGAATACTACCTTAAAAAATATATCTGCACTTCTGTGTCTACCTCGATCGTGACATATTCTATGGCAAATTTTCGAGAGAAAATAAGTATAATCACGATTGTATCTCTTTAATGCCGATGTATCGTAATTTTCAATTGTACGAGACACATCGCTTGAGGGCTCAAAAACACACCGATTTACCGAAGCGCACAATGCGATTCTCTTGCACAAACGTTTGTACAAAAAAGATTGTAACGCGTGCCACACATACATGTGGAGTTTCGAAAAAATGCATTGTCTGGTCATCGACGATTCACTCCTCGGACATTATTATGCTCCGGGGTGGGATTTCGTAGCCTCGCGCCTCTGGCCAGGATTTTCGAATATATACATCTGTTCCCGCAGAACACGTGCTCCGGATAAGCTTGGTACACACGGTACACAAAAGGTCCTTAACAATTTCGAAATTCGCGTTGAGCCCGTAAAAAGCACAGAAATATTGGAGACGAATGAGGGCACAAAAGGTTCCAGTGGAATTTACTAACGATTCGTCACGATTCGAAGCTCGAGGAGTTTATTTCTTTTTTTTTCTTTTTGAAATTTCGTTCCTTCGACTACACGCGAAGGGTGCAAAAGTCACCCCATTCGTTGTGTGGTCTCTCACCACGAAATGCAAACACTCGATCCAAGATCCTTTTCGAAATACGAACGGCAAACATTCCATTGCCACTATATTGGCCTTCAATAAGGTGCGTTCTATGTACACACGGAAATTTGAGTCGCGATGCGCCAACAAAAACACACATCGCGGTTGTCAATTCTACCTGAATTCTCGACAAATGGGGAATGCTTGGAATGTGCAATGAAAAATGTGAAATAAAATACGAGAGATTTTTTATTCTTTCCTACCACGATGTATTCAGAGTTGGGCAGCATCAATTACATTGTTAATTAAATTAAATATTTAATTACATCTAATTTTGAGCCATGTAATTGAATTGAATTCAATTGCTAATTATTTCGGTCGTCGATCACCGAATGCATTTTAATTACATGTAATTCAGAAGCATATCATACAATTACTTGTAATTGATGCTGGAACTAATGTAATTACTTGTAATTGATGCTCAAAGTAAGTCAATTACCTATAATCGATGCTCGAAAAACTTGGTGTATTTAAAAATACAGAAGACCTTCAAACATTTCAATGTTACACTCTGAGGATGGTTTACTGTGACACGTTGGAACTTTAAAACTAATTTAATTCAGCAAAATAATTGAATTATTTTTTCAATTGCTTCACTAAAGTACTTTAGTTATTATGATTTTTGAACTATCTCTAAAACAAAGATCATCCCTTAGGCACTTCATACATAAAGGTAGAATGAGGTATGGGTTGAAAAAATTATGAGGACGCAAAAGTATTAATTAAAAATGACATCCGTACAGTAATCGAGTAATGATTCTTTTAACTTTATTTATATGTTCTTGATGAGTTCGCCTAACATAGAAGTTTTAAATTATCTGTGTAAAGCCCGATATCGTAAAATTTGCATAACCTAAAGCGACCACATCATTATTTCCAATGAACAATATGCATGTTTCAACTCATTTTTCTTGGTTACATTTCTGCTAATTATTTTGCGGTTGATCCGAGCGCCTCAAACGTTTCTCGTAAAATTGCGTAAAAAAATCATTATACTTCAATTTAATCGTATAAAACAAATTAACCCAATGTGGCTACATTGGATATATATTAGAGCGATTTTTTTGATTTTTTTTATTTCTTCCATTCCCCATCCGATATTTTGTTGTATATGTCTGAAAGGAAATTCCCTGAAAGTTACAGCCCTTAATATTAATATTAAGTACTTTCCCTTCGCGTGATTTTCCATCTAAATTACACGTAAATCAAAAACTTTTTTCTTCAAAATTTTACCACTCCGCGGTTTTTTATGCTATCGCATTGTTTTTCATCGCAATTTACGCAGAATTGAACGATCTTTAATAGTCTCGTGAACAGCGTAGGTGTAACTTACACTGGTCACATGGTACGAGGTCCCTAAAGTTGATTTTTACCCAGAATTCTCGTTTTTTCGCTGTTATCTCCGAAATTATTAACTTTACCGAAAAAATATAAAAGAAAAATTTTCTAGAAATTTAATTTCCTACAAAAAAGGTCCTTTGGACCTAATTGCTAAAATTAATATTTCTTGAGATATAGAACCTTAACTTATTTGTGATATGAAAATTTTTATGGATTATCGAACCAAAAGTTTTAAATTGTTGATATTCCATATCATATCACCATATCACATATCATATCAGCAGTAGTGATATGATATGGAATATCAACAATTTGAAACTTTTGGTTCGATAATCCATAAAAATTTTCATATCACAAATAAGTTAAGGTTCTATATCTCAAGAAATATTAATTTTAGCAATTAGGTCCAAAGGACCTTTTTTGTAGGAAATTAAATTTCTAGAAAATTTTTCTTTTATATTTTTTCGGTAAAGTTAATAATTTCGGAGATAACAGCGAAAAAACGAGAATTCTGGGTAAAAATCAACTTTAGGGACCTCGTACCATGTGACCAGTGTAAGTTACACCTACGCTGTTCACGAGACTATTAAAGATCGTTCAATTCTGCGTAAATTGCGATGAAAAACAATGCGATAGCATAAAAAACCGCGGAGTGGTAAAATTTTGAAGAAAAAAGTTTTTGATTTACGTGTATTTTAGATGGAAAAACTTATCACGCGAATGGAAAGTACTTAATATTAATATTAAGGGCTGTAACTTTCAGGAAATTTTCTTTCAGGCATATGCAACAGAATTTCGAGTGGGAAGTGAAAGGAATAAAAAAAAGTCGAAAAAAAAGCGCCCTAGTATATATATATAATTCTATACATATATATAAATACAGTGTATACAAATACTGGTATGGGAACATTTTAGAGCACAAACGTTTATGAAATTATTGAAATCCAAAAATATTTCAATTCATGAAATTCAATTACATCCTCGTAATTTAAATACAATATCGTCAATTAATTACTACGGTGTAATAATTGAATTACACGGATGTAATTAAATTATACTGAACAACGATTTTTTTGGGCATTATTTCGATTTTAATGCTAATTACATCCCGTATTGTAATGGATTTTTGTACTAAATACAGTGCTCAAAATGATTACCATCGAAATTCAAATTCCATTACAATGCTCAAAATATTTTATCATCGATTAATTTTAATTACAAAATTGCCCAACCCTGGATGGATTAGATGTTAATACACGATCGTCGTAATTAATTTTAAACGGAAGGAGAAAAAAAAACTCGTACCCAAGAAGCTCGCAGCTGTATTACAGCGACGGGGGTCTTGATAAAATAAACAAAAATGTAACGCGCGTGGCTCGTATCTTTTATCTCTGTCTTACGAGTGATAACGACGTTCCCTCGTTTTTCCCTCCTTCTCCTCCTCCTCCCTCTGTACAGCTTACTTTCCTTCTTTCTCCGTCGTATTCCAAATTATGAACGGAAGCCACAGGAGCTTCGATCCATGTGGGAAAATGCGTCGAGTCGGGAAAAATATCGGAATTCTGCGCAAAAAAATGTTTGACGTTGAACGCATCGCGGTGAAATGTCGAGAATAAAAATTTGTTTATTGAATTTTTCAAACGGATTTATATTGAAAAGCCAAAATGCAAGATTGTTGGTCCAGGTTTAAAAAAAAATAGACAGCACGAACTATGAAAAATAGTTATAAATGTTATATCTAAAAAACAATTTCTTATGCATCTACAACTTTTTATAATCCTAGGGTCAGTTTCACTATACAGAGAGATTCCTTCCTCAAGCTGATCTCAATTCCACTACTGAACACTTTAATCGACCGATAATTTTCCCAGATACTCAATATTCTCATGAATTTCATCAAAAACATTTTCAAAGGATTTTCTTTGAACTCTTTCTTATAAACAAATTTATTCCCGACGGAAACTCTGCGGGATGTGCAATCAGTGAGATATTTCCCATGGACATTCGGGTCTGAATCGGTAGAAAAAAATGTTTGCAAATTTTTTGCCGAATTTTTAGAAAACTAAAAATATCGAAAAATTTCAAGTGCTCATAATTTCAGTTTATATTAGTGAACGGAATTAATTTGGGCCAAAGGTAAAAACAAAATTTCGCACATTTTCTTTCTGTTACTCAGAAATCTACTAACGATGCTCCCAGAGACTTGGTATTTTTATTTAAAAAAATGGTGTCTACCCTGAAAAAATAATGTACCAGAATTTGTCAACTGTGAACAAATGTAAAGTTGAATATGGCGAAATGAATTATTTTTTAAAATTAAATTAATATTTTGCAACAGTTGATAAATCATTTTGACACAAATAAAATATTTCATAACGACTACAAATTTTTGTAACTGTTAAGGAATATTTAAGTAAAAGTGCCAACTAAATATATTTCTTTACTACAAATAAACTGTTTTTTCAGTGTAGTTTATCCTTGCTCTTTCTTCTAGATAAATTTTTATGCGAAAAAAACTGCGTGATTTGAAATCGACGGTAAATTTTTCATTAAAATATGGTTCTAAAACGTTAAAAAAAGAAATGTTTCACAAAATATGTACAGATATTCTTTATCGTCCTGGCGACTTCGTCTCTGCCTACAATGCGCCAAAAGCTGTCTCTCTCTCTCTCTCTCTCTCTCTCTCTCTCTCTCTCTCTCTCTCTCTCTACATATATATGAATTTATATCTTTCTCTCTCTAACCGGAAAGACATCAGGTGTGCGATTTCCCAGAGCAACCCTACGGCGAAACTCTGCGTTTCTCTGGGAAATGCTTGGGTTCCAGGAGTCGAGAAACAGCTCTACACATTCTACCCTCCCTCTCTTGTTCTCTCCCTCATCGTCCTTCAACCCTCCGGAGAATATATTCTCCCCCTCACTGGTCCATCCCCTTTCTCGATTCTATATATTGCCACCCTCCTCCAGTTGGCGTTCTCGCTTTCGGTCCCTCGATTCGACGCAATTCGGTGAGCAGGAAAAGGAACTAAAATCAGCGATGGAGGATCACAGAGGGTTGATTCTCCAATCGACGAAAAAATCTTCCACCATTTCTTTCTTTCAACGTAAAAATAAAAAACAGATTGATAAATCTACATTCGATCGGAATACACATTACAAAATTCGGTTATCGCTGGAGACCCGAGCTATTTTCTGCCAATGCCTAAATTTTTGAGAGGTGGATGTGCTTATGATGAAAAATAAAATATTCACATTTTTTTTGTAATCTTCATGGTGTGCCCTTAAAGTAGAAGTATTCAAGAGAGTTCAGGAATTTTATCAGATTTTTTCACTGCAAATTACGTGTTCTAACATGTCTCGGGTCTTCAGCGACCCACGACAACCTGACAAGGTGCCGAAACGAACGATCTAGCGGGTGCGAAAAAACAGTTTTTTTCAAATATATCGCAAATATTTGGCAGGGAAAATAGGAAAAGATGAATGGGATAGAATCCTACTTTAGTCTAGAAAAAATCCGCAAGGCTTCGAATTGAACTACAATTTCCCGCAATTAATCTGCGCAATGGAAATGCAAAATTATTTTTTGTTGACTCCAGAACATGGTTGGACAAATTTGTAATCAAAATTAATTGATGATAAAATATTTTGAGCATTGTAATGGAATTTGAATTTTGATGGTAATTATTTTCAGCATTGTATTTAGTACGTAATTCCATTATAATGCGGGATGTAATTAGCATCAAAATTGAAATGATGCCCGAAAAAATCGTTGTTCAATATAATTTAATTATACAAATATAATTCAATTATTACACCGTAGTAATTAATTGACCATATTGTATTTAAATTACGAGGATGTGATTGAATTATGTGACTTGGAATATTTTTGAGTTTCAATAATTTCATAAATGTTTGTGCTCAAAAATATTCCAATACCAGTATTTGTATACACTGTGTTTATGTATTTATGTATATACCCAATGTTGACACTGGGTTAATTTGTTTTACACAAATAGCTTGAAGGATTATGATTTTTGTATGCAATTTTATGAGAAACGCTTGAAGCGCTCGGATCGCAAAATAATTAGCTGAAAAGTAACCAAGAAAAATAAGTTGAAACATGCATATTGTTCATTGGAAATAATGAAGTGATCGCTTTAGGTTCTGCAAATTTTACGACATCGGGCTACATTTTTTTGCACAGATAATGTTAAATTTCTGTGTTAGGCGAACTCATCAAGAGCATATAAATAAAGTTAAAAGAATCTTTACTCGATTACTGTACCAATGTCATTTTTAATTAATACTTCTGCGTCCTCATAATTTTTTCGATCTGTACCTAATACTACCTTTATGTATGAAGTGCCGAAGGGATGATCTTCGTTTTAGAGATGGTTCAAAAATCATAAAAACTGAAGTAGTTTACTGAAGCAATTGGAAAAATAATTCAATTATTTTGCTAAATTCAATTAGTCTTAAAGTTCCAACGTGTCATAGTAAACCATCCTCAGAGTGTAACATATTGAAATGTTTGAAGGGCTTCTGTATTTTTAAATACATCAAGTTTTTTGAGCATCGATTATGGGTAATTGACTTACTTTGAGCATCAATTACAAGTAATTGCATTAGTTCCAGCATCAATTACAAGTAATTGTATGATGCTTCTGAATTACATGTAATTCAAATGCATTCGGTGATCGATGACCGAAATAATTAGCAATTGAATTCGATTCAATTACAAACCATCCTCAGAGTGTAACATTGAAATATTTGAAGCGCTTCTGTATTTTTAAATACATCAAGATTTTCGAGCATTGATTATAGGTAATTGAATTACTTTGAGCATCAATTACAAGTCAATTGCATTACTTCCAGCATCAATTACATAAGTAATTGTACGATATGCTTCTGAATCACACGTAATTAAAATGCATTCGGTGATGACCAAAATAATTAGCAATTTTATCCGATTCAATTACATGACTCAAAATGATATGTAATTAAGTATGTAATTTAATTGAAAATGTAAATGATGCCGCCCAACTCTGCTCCAGAAGCTTGATATCTCCAAGATTCGTCGGATGTGCATTGCTGAAATGATTCGCTGCCGGGCGGTGAAAATCCAGAATCGGTTTTGCGCTTAATCTAAAATAAAGTAAACTACGAAATCCAGTCCAGAGAGAGAGAGAGAGAGAGAGATAGAAGAGAGGAGAGAGAGAGAAAGAGGGAAAGCAGAGAGACTTGCATGCGAGAGTCGGATAACGCGGACGGGTCAGCCGTCGAAAATTCAAACGTCATTATGACATTAAATGCTAAATTGGCTTGGGCAAACAATTCGTTCTCGTCGCGTATTAATCGTCGTGTACACACACCCAACACGCCGTCGGCTGTCATACATGGCCTTCGTGCGTGGCATATCTGGCTGTGTGGCTTTGGTGGAAAACACACACGACGACGACGACGACGACGACGATGATTTGCACAAATTCAATGAGGCGAGAATTTAATTGATACGGCATATATATAGATAGCTGCACAAAACGCGGCGCGCAATTTCACGAGTGCGAATTGAATCGTGTGACGGCGAAAGAGTAAAACAACCCTTAGGCGAGACGTGCCACCCTCTCGCTGTGCGTTACGCGCGTTATAGCGAGAATTTTATAGCACGAATGTTAAAAGTACGTGTTGATGCACGAATATGAAAGTTATGGACACAACCGCAATTGATAATTACTGAGATAATCCATATCAACGATTAGGGATATTATATCACTATGATTATACTCTAAAAATCATTTTAAGAAACACGATATCACTAAACAATTAGGTTCAGTGTTACAATAATGTAAACAAAAATCAATTGAGTTCATTTCGACTGCTGTATGGAAGAACGTGCTATCTCAAATTGTGCTAGAAGAACGTGCTATCTCAAATTGTGCTAGAAAAACGTGCTATCTCAAATTGTGCTAGAAAAACGTGCTATCTCAAATTGTGCTAGAAGAACGTGCTATCTCAAATTGTGCTAGAAGAACGTGCTATCTCAAATTATGAGAGAAGAAGGTGGTATCTCAAATTGTGAGAAAAGAAGGTGGTATCTCCAGTTGTGATCAATTGGAGATACCACTTTCTTCTCTCATCATTTGAGATAGCACGTTCTTCTAGCACAATTTGAGATAGCACGTTCTTTTACCACAATTTGAGATAGCACGTTCTTCCAGCACAATGTGAGATAGCACGTTCTTCTGGCACAATTTGAGATAGCACGTTCTTCTAGCACAATTTGAGATAGCACGTTCTTCCATACTGCCGTCGATTTAATTATAATTATGCAGTCAATTCTGGAAGAACTAAAAGATAATTCTGAGCACGTTTCCTGCACTGAGAAAACAAGGTACCAGGATTTGTTAAGGTTGTTGAGTCCCAAATCGCAAATGATGAGAAAATTGTGAAAATTTTGTATGTTTTTGGATGAAGTATTTAAGAGGTCGTGTAAAAATTTCACGACGATTAGGAAGCTCGTTATCGAACAATTAAAATCAACAAATTAAATTAAATGTAGTCTTATGGAAACTGATATAACTTTGCGATAAGTTTTTCTTTACCTCTCAATTTTTTTATATTTATAATATATTGAAAGCAACGTAAACAAAACGAAGTTTATTGATGAAGATTTTTTTAATTTGTTTAAAAAATTGTTTTTGACAAAATGTTAATTATTGAAAAACGAGCCTCCTAATCGTCGTGAAATTTTTACACGACCTCGTAAATATTTCATACAAAAACATACCAAATTTTCAGAATTTTCTCATCACTTTTCATTTTAACCCTTGAGGAGGTTGAAGTAATGATGATAAAATTTTGAAAATTTAGTATGTTTTTACATGAAGTATTCAGGAAGTCGTGTAAAAATTTCATGACGATTAAGAAGCTATTTATTGAGCAATCAACATTAACAAGTTTCATAGAGACTCAACATCCTTAACTCCTAACAAATGTAAAGTTGAATATGGCGTAATCAATGATTTTTTAACAGTTAATAAATTATTTTGACATAATAAAAATATTTCCTAACGACTAACACATTTTGTAACAGTTAAGGAATATTTAACTAAAAGTGCCAACTAAATATATTTCTTTACTACAAATAAACTTCTCAGTATGTTACAAATGTTTTCTCAGTGTGATAATTCAACGAACATTCTTTATATTTTCCAGCTTTTTTCTCTTTCCAATATCATATTAACCTTAAGGCGGTATTCTGGTCCAGAGACATACATTTTGAGCGCTTTGTTGAGCTCGATAAAAAAAAACGAAAAATATTTTTACTATTCGTTCTTTTACAACACAGTTATTAATATTTTGACAATAAACAAAAAAAACTTCGAGAAAAAAATGAAAATTAAATAAGTTATAAGCTGGTAAACTTGGGGGTAAAAAAGGGGTGTGCTGGCTGATACGATTGCAACAGTCATCCGATACAAAATTAAAAAAAACATTTTTAATATTAGTAAGAATATCTTTATAGCCTCTACCTCAGAGAAAATGGAAAAAAAATCGCACAATGGCATTTGTCTGAAGAAAAAGAAGCTGTTTTTCGACTCTTTTTTTCATGGCTTTTAATTTTTTTACAATAGTAAAAAAAAACAGTAAATTAGTAAATTCACTCCGTAAATTATTGGAATTTAAAAATTTCTTTTGGAGGCTATATTCTGAAAGGGCTAAACATTAAAAATGTGTAAAAAAATGATGTTGCAAAAATTCTAGACCAGAATACTCCCTTAAAATTACGCGTCGACGTGACGAGCGTAGTTGCTGCGTCACTAATATAGCTATAACTCCGTAAATTATTGGAATTAAGAAAAGTCCTCCCAAGTATACATTTTTAAAGGTCTAAGCTTTAAGAATATGAAAAGAAATCATTTTTTCAAAATTCGAGACTAGAATACCGCCTTGGATAAAAAAGTTGCCGATTCAACCGAGATATTCAATTTTTCATCGCAATCTTTACAACGTTACAATTTTTTCAGTTTTTTTTTTTTTTTGTATTAATGTCGAAAGCGGAATATTTTGTGCTCCCACGTTATGTACTTTGGCCACCCGCAACGCGACCCGCACAAGAAGCTCTTCCTTTTTGCCCTCGACTATACAACATACCCCAGGAGTCAGCCACACATTTTTTTTTATACATGTATAACCCAAGTTTTTAAAACGTATATATGTATATAGTTGTATATGAACGATATAAAGAGTTGTGAGAGGCGGTGGTGCGCCGAGCTGTTTACAAAATTACGCATGATAATGTAAGCATTTTTTCACGCTCTCGGCGCGACGACGAATACCGACTAAAACGACGAATATATAACGCGGATGCGAGGAAACTCGCACCGACGAAAGACCAAGAGAGATAGAAAGATAGATAGAGAGAGAGAGAGAGAGAGAGAGAGAGAGCGAGAGAGAGAGAGAGAGAGAGAGAGAGAGCGAGAGAGAGAGAGAGAGAGAGATAGAAAGAGCAGGATACGGAAACTTGCATCCCGGGCACAAATTTACGAGAGAAATTCTCGTATGTGTGAAATACCATCGAAGAGAGAGAGAGAGAACAGAGCAACATGCTTCGGGGCTAATTTTAGGGTGTTCAACCCCCCGTGTGCATGTTATTTAGCCGCGACACCGCGTGATGCTGCTGCTCGTCCGAGCGCGCTCCCTCTATCTCTTGTGTTCTACAAACCCCCATATATATATATATACATATATATATTTCCCTCGTTGTTTATACGAACAAATGTTACGCTTGTGAATATCCACACCGACACACACATATATATATACACATAGGAACGAATTTTAACCAAGAAACGAGGAGACCCCATCGCCACCACTTACTATCGACGTAGGAATCTTCCTCCGTGGAAATTCTCGTCTTAATACCGCTGGAATTATAATTGAATTTCCGCGAGTCTACTCTCTCTTGCTTTTCGCATACCCCAAGGTAAATTTTCCAAGGTAAGAAATGAATATTGTAAAATCTACATGGGGCATCAAAAAGGTTCATCGAAACTTTTGGTTTAAGGAATTTATAGTATTGCGCAGGGTTGCGAAATTTTTAATGAAAAAGTAATGCATTAACCATTACTTTTTGAATGGCTAATGAAATTAATTTCCATTAACCATTAAAATTTAATGGAAATTATTTTCATTATCCATTAACCATTAAAATTTAATGGTTAATGGAAATTATTTTCATTGACTATTAAAATTTAATGGTTAATGGAAATTATTTTCATTAACGAAGCTAGAAGTTTGAGGGATACTCAAGGACGTCCCTGGGATGGAGTTTTCATCCACCATGTATGAATATTGGACGTCCCATGGCTCTAAATGTTCCGTGTGGGTTGCTTCTTCTCATAAATTTATTTCTTTTCAAAAAAGCTCACCGTGATTTGATAACAGCGGTGAATTCAATTATTAAGGCGGAATTCTGGTCTAGAGACATACATTTTGAGCGTTTTGTTGAGCTCGATAAAAAAAAAAATATTTTTACCATCCTTTTTTCACAACGTATTTATTAATATTTTGTGCAATAAACGAAAAAATTATAAAGAAAAAAAATGAAAATTCAAATAAGTTATAAGCTGGTAAAGGTGGGGTAAAAAAAGGGTGTGCTGCGGTTGACACGATTGCAGTCTTTCTAGTCATCCAATACAAAATTTAAAAAAGATTCTTAATTAGTAAGAATGTAAACCAAAAAAAGCGTTTATCGACTCTTTTTTTCATAGTTTTAATTTTTCTACAATAGTAAAAAAAAAAAATTTTTATACGTTGAAGATTGGTAAAAAATTTGGAGTAAATCGGTTGAGAAGAGCTTAAGATATGTCAACCGTGTCGAGAAAAGTAATTTTGAGAAAAATTTATATAGTCCGATTTGCTCCGACGTGACGGACATAGTTGCTGCGTCACTAAAATAGCTATAACTCCGTAAATTATTTGAATTAAAAAATTTCATTTCAAAGATATATTCTTAAAGGTCGAAACTTTAAGAATATACAAAAAAATAATTTTTTCAAAATTCTAGACCAGAATACCCTTCAATCTTAGAACTTTGCTATGTACATGTACTTATATTATGTATTATATAGTGAAATTAATTTTTGTATATTCAAATAATTTGTATGATTTTGTATGTTTGAATGATTTTTTTGTATTTAAATCGCCAAACGTCTGCATACTTTATGAGGGATTTCTTTAGCCGTCAACAAAACATTACATTTTCAGAAGAGCCAAGTCAGAAAGCGTCCCAAAATCATCGACAACTCACGAAATTCAAAGACTTTTCAAAATCGTCAATAACAAATTACATTGCTACGAGAGTTATGAACCAGCGATATGATACAATTGATTCTCAGTTGATTCTTTTTTTTTACTCTAATTTCGCTCTTACGCCTGACGATTTTAATCTTAATCCACTCATCCAACTTTTGCCCATCCGATTTATGCCCATTGAAGCATAATCATGAAGATTTCTTGCTACGGCAACTTCGAGTTTGATTCAAAGAGCCGAAATGTAAGGGAAAAAAAAGACTAGCGCATTATGGGAGATTGGAAAAACACAATGAGCGCGATAGACTGTTGTTTCTAACGATAATGCACAAACGATGTAATAATATACCCTATATTAAAGAAAAGTTTTTAATCGTTTTCGTACGAGAGACGGGCCTCATTGTGCTTCAAATATCGCGAAGAATTCTCGAGGTTGGAAAGTGGAAAAAAAAGGAACACGATAGAGAAAGAGATCAGTGAGGCTTGGAGTCGACTCCCTGAAAAAGACCATCATCGAATTCTCTCCCTCGCAGAGATCGGCGCAAATATAATGTATAATGCGTGTTGGGATTCGTGAAATTTCACGGTAAATCGAGTCTCTTTAAACGCTTTGTACTTTGGGCAAAGCCATTGTACCCTTGTGTGCCTCCTGCGGTGTCACGGGATGCGTTTCGTAAATATATATATATATATTAGGGCGGTTCTTATTTAGAGGTCGGACGAATTTTTTATCAGACGCCCCCCAAATCGATGTCAAATAATTCAAAAACAATACCTTAATTTTTTCAGATTTTTATAAAAACTCCAACCCCTCCCACCAAGAAGGTAGATTTCCCTATTTGAAATACGCGTATTTCGGCCATGTTCTCAGGATATATTTTATTCCAAGTGTAAAAATGTTTCGAAAAATCTGTAACTGCGAGATTTTAGTGTTCATTGGTGCTACTATTTGAGGAAAAAATCACATTATCATATGGGTCAATCTAGACGAATTGCAATTCGTCTAGATTGACCCATATTAGAATTTTAGACGAATCGCAATTCGTCTAGATTGACCCGTATGATAACGTGAATTTTTCCTCAAATAGTAGCACCAATGAACACTAAGATCTCGCAGTTACAGATTTTTCGAAAAATGTTCACACTTGGAATAAAATATATCCTGAGAATATGGCCGAAACACGTGGTTTTCAAATGGGGAAATCTACCCTCTTGGTGGGAGGGGTTAGAGTCTTGATAAAAATCTGAAAAAAATGGGGTATTGTTTTTGAATTATTTGGAGTCGATTTGGGGGGCGTCTGATAAAAAATTCGTCCGGGCCCTAAATAAGAACCACCCTAATATATATATATGTATAACATATACAAAATAGATCCACCGTTCCACGCATCAATAAAGACCCTGCGGCCTTCTTCCCGATTTATATGCTCCAAAACTCAAGAATGAGGATCGTTTACCGGTATATACTGTTAAAATTGAATTAAGGGAGGAAAAAAATAGAAAGAAAGTTGCGTCGTGGCACGAATGTTCTCGTGCTGCATGTTCTCGCCTGGACAATGGCTCAATCGGAGCGAAGTCCGACGGAACTGTGAAAAGTAACTTCGTGCGCCCAGAAGAGCACAAAATATATATTCTAATCGACGGAAAATTTGTATGAAATTACAGATTTTTAAACTGTAGATTATGATACTGATTAAGGTATTTTTTTATTGCTCAAAACGAAATCAATCTGTAAATAATGTTAGAATAATCGGCTCAAATTCGACCAAAGATCAATATTTATTATGATTAATATTTTACTGGTAAACACTGTTTTTCATTACTCACACATGGATAATTTAAGACATACATTGTTGAGATAATCTTTCTCGACAGGTGGCAGCCAAATTAGTTATGAGTGTCATTCAAAAATTACTAATACGTCATCGATCAAAATCCGTATAAAAATCATAATCAACGGCCTCTCACCGTCGGATGTCGGAGATATTAAATATACAGTTTATTTTTAATGAGTTTTCATCACGACTACTCAGATTTGTAACTGATTTTTTATAGAAGCTTCTGTAATTCACAAAATCCACTAAATTTATCAAAAGTAAAATTTACATTGCTAAACTATAATACGATCACATTGCAACTATCGTCTATTTATTATTTTATTTCGAATTCTTTGTAGATTACAATAAATCTACTAAAGATGACCCTATCAGGATCGAAACGTAAAAGTAAAAGTGAAACTTATTTATCATCACTGGATGATAAATATCCCTTGGTCGAATTTTCCAAACATTATTCATCATTGCAGTCACTAACTTTATTAAAAACATAATCAATTCCCTTTCATTGCACATTCTAGAGCGTGCACCAAATCTGCGAGAAAACACAATGCAAAATCCAATTCCTGGGAAAACAGTGCCATGTCGTTTATTATAAAAAAATCTATCCTAAAGGTGATAACACATTTTCCAATCATTGTTTTTGGAGAAAAAAAATAATGGGTTAAGCTGCAGGGTTGAGGGAGTATTCAGGTCTGGATTTTTGAAAAAATCATTTTTCTACATATTCTTAAAAGTTAGACGTTTAAGAACATATGCTCGAAAGGATATTTTTTAATTCAAATTATTTATAGAGTTATAGCTATTTTAGTGACGCAGCAACTACGTTCGTCACGTCGGAGCAAATCGGACTGTAGACGTTTTTTCTCAAAACTACTTTTCTCAATACGGTTAACATGATATCTCAAGTTCCACTCAATTCATTTACTCCAAATCGTCCTTACCACTTTTATATCAAAATTATTTTTATATCACTCAGTACAATAATGGACGCTTTTACGTCCGCAAGCGGACGTGAAAACGTCCATATTGCACCTCGTGATATAAAATATCGTACATCACTCGTCAGAAAATGTTTTTACGTCCTCGTGATGTAATGTACTATTTTTTACTATTGTAAAAAAATTAAAAACTATGAAAAAAAGAATAAAAAACGCTTTTTTTGTTCAGATAGCCGTCAGTTTTGCGAATTCTTTTTTTTTTTCGTTTTCTCCGAGATACGGGCTATAACGACATTATTAGTAATTGTTTTTGTTGTTTATTGTCAAAATATTAATAAAATGTTGTAAAGAAAAGAACGGTACAAATATTTTTTGTGTTTTTTATCGAGCTCGAGAAAATACGTTGCAATCGTGTCACCCAGCACACCCCTTTTTTAGCACCAACCTCACCAGCTCATAACTTATTTAAATTTCATTTATTTTCCCGAAATTTTTGTTGTTTATTGTCAAAATATTAATAAAATGTTGTAAAGAAAAGAACGGTACAAATATTTTTTGTTTTTTTTATCGAGCTCGACAAAATACTCAATATGGGTCATTCCATGTCAAATCGATCACTTTTGAACCCCCTTTCGATTTGGTTGAAATTTTTTGTTCTTTTTCTACTCAATTAAAGACATTTTTCAGGAAATTTTCAAATTTTTTTACCAAACCCTAAAAAAGTTGTGAGTTTTTCAAAAAAAAGGCTTTTGTTTCTTCAAATAGCTATAAGTTCTTCAAAAATTGACTAATCGGGATGGTTTTTTTTCAAAATTTTTGTCTTTAGATGTACTTTCCGAAAAAAATACAAACAAATTTTAAGATATTAAAATCTATGAAATTTTCTCGGAGATGCCATTTTTTATTTATTTTTTTAATTCAAAAAATACTTCGATCAATTCCAGGAGGAATGCCACCCTAACTGGAGTGGGCCGAATTTTCGTTCTATTTTTTTTTATCGATTAGAAAAAAAAATTCCAGCTGGGCCTATTTCACAAAACAACACTCTGGATTTTTTTTGAGGATTCATAAAGGACCTCAGAGTTTGAAAAATTGAGAAGAAAATAAAATCGGAAGTGGTAATCCTGGAAATTTTTTTTTTCAAAGTAAGAAAAAATAAAAGACACCTGTAAATACTTTTTTTGTATTTTTTTCAAAAACCACATCCAAAAACAAAAAGAATGAAAACAAAAATTGTCATTTAGGCCCATTTTTAACTAAGCCACAGACTTTTGAAAAAGACATCCATTGCATATCATCTTGAATCCAATATTTTTCAATTTTAGCTCGTCTTAGCTTTCTATATTTCTTCTTTGATTGAAAAAAAAATTAAAAAAAATTATTTTTTAGGGTTGGGTAAAGAAAATTTACAATTTCCTGAAAGACATCTTTAATTGAGTAGAAAAGGAACAGAAATTTTCAACCAAATCGAAAGGGGTCGGGTTCAAAAGTGGTCGATTTGACATGGAATGACCGATATGTATGTCTCTAGATCAGAATACCGCCTTAAATTGATTCCGGGTATTCGATCGGGGAAATTCAATTATTGAGGCTTTGAAAGATCAATAGAAAATGGCTGCACTCCGTGTGCACAGAGTTTAAGGCCCGACTCATTGCGAAATGATAATGTGGAGTCGTATAAAAGAGAGAAACGGAGAGAAAGAGAGAGAGAGCAAGATAGGTCAGGGATATGGGCCGATGCATGCCTCTTTCGGTGATTTAAAATTTTTCCTGTTATGAGTGTAAGCCCGGTTTAGTTTATTCTGAAAACAGAGTATGTGTGCTTCCCCCGTGTGGGGCACACCAGACCCGGCGCACGCGAGTCCTCAACCCAAAGAGGAATTTTTTGGTCGTCTCTTGGTGGCAACCTGCGATGACTACCATCGTTTTCCTTTCCTCTGTTTTCTCCTGCACTTCCGTTGGCTCTCGTGTCATTGCCCCCGTGAATATTGCTCCTAACTCCATCTCCTTTATCTCAAATTTTTATTTTCGAAAGTAACATTGTCCTGTTGACACTGCTGAAGGATCATCCGTGTGTGATTCCCCTTCGACTTCGAAGAGATTTGCCTTCGACAAAATCTCTTCAAGCTCGATGCTTGCAAAATTTGCTCGTCCGGAGAGGCTCGAAATTTTGGCTCATCGCTCCATTGTCGCTCGCGTGAGCACAGCGAAAATTATTTCGAGACGAGGAGGCGCCGGTTTTTCCTCTGTCACTGTACGATCACACTAACGAGCCCACACGACGATTGACGAAATGCATTCGCGACTCGAGCTACTCCGATAATAACACTTACAGATAGCTTTGGTATAGGTCCGAGGCATTCCGGGACAATTGGACCAACGTCGGACTCTAGACTTCTTCGATTTTGTAATATTTGTCGGGAAATGGGCTTCAGGTTCTTAATAACGTTTTGAAATTTTTTTAGATTTTTTTCTACAATTTTATGAACTTGCAGTCAGAGAAATGGATTTCCGGTCAATTTGGCCAGGATTTGGACTCATCGTCAGCCGCTTCAATTTTGAAATATGTTGAAGAAAATGTTCTTTCAACCCGAAAGACATTTATGAAAATTGTAATATTATTATTCAATTGTAAAATTATATCACATCTGGGTCATTCCATACCAAATCGACCAAGAGTTGGAATCGACTTCTTTCAATTTCGATGAAATTTGATCAGAAGTTTTTGTTTTTAATAAAACGAAGTTCTACCGAAAGAAAACGATTTAAAAAATTTTGTTCGAAAGTCATGCAAGATTCAAAATTTTACAATTTTTTACATCTTTCAAGTTTATTTTTTAAATATCCTGAAAACTTTTATAGTTACGAAAAAATCGTTTGAGGTTCGTCTTGAAGAGTATAGGTACTTGTGGCTACAAAAAAAAAAATATCCCGAAAAAAAATTTTGAAAAATGTGAGTTTTTACTATTTTGGGAATTTTGAATTTTTTAAAATCGTGCAAATCCACTTTCCACATTAATTTTTTGGTCCAATTTTTTTAATATAATACCTTGTACTGATCTTAAATATCCTGAAATTTTCAGAAAGGTGTTTTTTGTTTTTTCAAAAATAAGAATTTTTGAATTTTTAAAAATCGTATCCACGATCATCATTAAATTTTTGGTTAATATTTGATTATATAATACATTGGACGGATCTTGAAAGATCTTGAAACTTCATTTTGTTAATGACGAAAACTTCTGACCGAATTTCATCGAAATTGAAAGCGGTCGATTCCAAATCTTGCTCCATTTGACATGGAATGACCCATTTATAAAAACATTTAGCCTACATCTATAAAAACATACAAGCGATACCGAGAGGAAAAATCCCCGGGGCATTTTTTAAATTAATAAAAACAATGAAATAAATTTTGCAGAAAGCTAGGATATATTTTGTATCATAGAAATGATACTCCCTTAAATTATTTTTTTTTCTGTGCTCGAAGTTCCGTCTCCTAGAACCGGGAATACCTCACATATCTTTTTTCTGATAAGAAAATATTAATTAAATATAAAAATTATTAATTAATTAATTAATTAAATAAATAAAAAATGTTCTTAAAAATTAATTAAATTAATACAATAAAACTGTTGGACGCTCTTTGATGTGAATTTTGATCCTGGCAATAAGAGTATAAGAATTCATAAAATACACTGATTCTGTGAAATCTGTCATGAACGAGAGAGTCTTTACTATTTGCTACAATGATTTAACGTTGAAAAATAGGTAAGTTTTCTTGCCTATGCACCAGAAACATCAAAACGTCGAAATTTTTAAATGATCGTGGTTTTTTTTTTAATAATTTTTAAATAAGGTAAACGCCCCAGTTACTGACTCCGCAGCTGCAGTCCTAGACGAAATCCACAAGCTACGACAAGCGACACATTGTGAATTTTGTTCGTCATGCAAGTATGAAACGACATAAAAATGGTATCTACATCTTCAGCAGGACCCAGACTATCAACGAGATAAGAAATAATTTAACTTTTGGTTAGGTATTTATCTAAATTCGCGGTGTCAATAACTGGGTCATATAATTGAGGTTGTGCCCCTGTTGTTGAGCCTCGATTTGTCACCTGTTGCATCGAACAATTTTCTTTGCTCATTTATTCCAATTTACTGTGAAAAAACAATTTAAAGAACAGAATATTAGTTTTTATGAACGGAAGAAACGGAAAAAAAATACAATAATGAAACCCTTATCATTTGTGAAAATTTTTGAAGGTTAGTGTCAGTAACTGGTGACGCGCAGGGATCATAAACTGCGCCACGAGTGTGATAAATCGGTACAACGGAGGGGTCACAAACTAGGACATAGGCGTGGCTTCAGTGTCGGAACCCCGGCACTAGAAAAGCGCTATTAAAACAATGATTTTATTAACAAATTTTGATTTTTTCACTTTTACAATAGGTGAATCTCGTTCGGGGGCCTTTAATGCACATGTTGAAACCTTTAATTTTCGGTTTGGCTATATCACGCATGAATAAATAGCAGAAATCAGACACCACGGCTCTAAAAGTGTCACTAACTGGGCCGTTTACCTTATCCGCGTCATTTAAGATTCTTTGTAAATTGTTGCACTAAAGGTGCACGACCCTATTTGTCATTCTCGTCGCAATATATACAACACACGCGAAAATCCGCTCGGTGAAATCTCTTATCCGATTTGTAACTGCATCTTGTTGATACTGGCATCATAAGATGTTGATCCAATTCACGCTCTATCTTCTGACTGTACCTAAGTCATATCTCTCTTACTCTCCATTTCTCTCTCCCTCTTTCTCTCTCTCTCTCTCTCTCTCTCTCTCTCTCTCTCTCTCTCTCTCTCTCTCTCTCTCTCGCTCTCTCTCCTTCTTTTGGCTACCAGATAACTGTCTCTTTGAAATAATATATATATACTATAGACAATGCGAAAGGAGTGTCACTGTATATGTGCATAAAATATGTGGATCAGTGACACAGAAAATACGAATAATTTACACACACCCGGTCCTCTTTGACTTCGCAACTGCAGATTCTCGAGTTTTCCATTTGATGTGCCAGAATTATATTCCAGAATTTAATAGTAGAATCGTCAGATTCAACTGGTATCAACCAGAAATTACTATTTTTTAGCTGATGTTAATTTTAAACGTCCGATTATTTGAGCCAGATGATATTTAAGTTGGCTAAAGCTTTGGCAATCTTTAAAATGCAACTTTGCAAAAAAAAAAAAAGTAGTTAAAGAAACCTCTACAATTTATATTAAGCTCGACTACAAATATCATAATCACAACTATATACTGAGAAAACAATGCACCAGGGTTTTTTAACTGTTAAAAAATGTAGTTGAATATGGCGAAATCAATTATTTTTTATCAGTTAATAAATTATTTTGGCACAAGTAAAATATTTCTTAACGACTAACAAATTTTGTAACAGTTAAGAAATATTTAAGTAAAAGTGCCAACTAAATATATTTCTTTACTACAAATAAACGGTTTTATCAGTGTAAAAATTATCATTCTAACCAAAGAAGTCTTGATTGGATAATTATTAACGGGTTATAAGCAGTCAGGAAGCCAAGAAAAACGATTTTTCAAGGATTTTTTCTGGAAAGACATTTTAATTTCTTAACGAAAAAATTTATATACACTCCCACTCAAAAGTTTGGATACACCTGTCGATATTTTTTGCCGCACTAGAAGTTGCATACCTCCGTCAACAAAAAAAAAATATAATCAAATTTTTTAAAAAGCGTTTTAACGGGAAGGAATTCAGCTTTGTTTTCCCCATTTAAAATATTTTTTATGATTTTTTTTTGACCCGGTATGCACTTTTGAACGTGACCGTTTTTTGGCAATTTTTCGACCATCGCAAATTAGGCGCATAACTTAAAAACATTATTTGTGTCTCTTTTATCTACGGTACATTTGAAAGGGTTAGCAGATGCTTCATTTTCATTTTTTTTGAATTCCGTAAGATTTTTTCTCGCAAAGTTATTTCACTTTCAGCTAAAAAAGACAAATTTTGAAAAATGGAAAGTAACTCAAAGACTATAGAGTTTAAGAAAAAATGTCAAGTATGAAAAAAGTAGCGTAAGTATACACGAAATCGCCGGGAATTATTTCAAAATTTTTGCATTCAATTTTTTTTTGTTTACTATTTTCGCTCGGAACAATAAAAATCTGAAAAAATTCAGCAACATTTGGCATGCTCTAAACAACAATTATCAATAATAATATTGCCCAAAAGTCATTAACAAATTTTTTTAACAATTTATTAAACAATGATGATTTTTTGAAAATCCTCACTGCGTATAACCCCTTAAATTAAGGTTATAATTTCACACTTATGTTTACCATATTTTGAGTTACAGTGACTGTGAAATGTAGGGTTTCATGAAACCACTAAAAGTATAGTCAACAATTAAATTAAATTTATCTACAGGCAAATTGATTTGATATACTCATTTATCGTGGATTCCCCGGCGGAAATCCCAGAGTGACAAGCTCGATTCAATGAGAATATATTTTGTAACAACCGATGATGATTTTCATTCACGTTTCTAAATCCAATAGAACGTTTTGTGTGAATATAAAAAACCGACAATGATAACTGAATTTAACTCTCAACCTGTTCGTTCCACATTTTCGATCAATCATTCCTGCGGTCACGACTCGTGAGTGAGTTAAGAAAAAAAAACGAGAGGAGATAACAAACAAAAAAAAGTGTCGAGTCCTCTCGCTGGCATTCCAGTCCGGGATCGACTCTTGGCAATTATTCAATTCTTCTCGGTCGAGCTTCAACATAGCGGTGAAGCCCATATATTCACGAGCCCGAAGAGTCCCAGAAACATTTCGTACAATGGAAACACCGACGATGAATCATCGGATTCCTTCATCTCGTTTGATAGTTGCTATTTTTTTTTTTTTTTTTTTTTTTTTTTCATGTCCCTCTCTACTCTTCACGCACAAAAGCTCGTTTAAAATTGTATATTAGTATTCATTTTGGGTTTATAAGAGATACACTCCACGGGCGCGAAACTCGTGACAAGGGCGCAGGGACTTCCGTTTCCCTGAAATTCTCATTACGGTCTCTCACTCGCTCGTCATTTCGCACTTTTATTTCGCGGCTCCGAAAGAGGCAATAATAGAGCGGTAAAAAGGGAAGCTCATTGGGACGAAGACGACGACGCCGCCGCGAGCGTCCTCAAAAGCGTCTCGGTAATGGAGCTTGAGTACTTGAAAAAGGGATGAGGATGAGAGGGAGAGGACTCACGGCGAATGGAACGGAGAATATATATACGTATATACATAAAAGACGGGAACGGAGAGAGTGTAAAATAAAAATAAAAATAAATTGAGTGAGACGAGAGAGCGCGTGTCGTTCGTCTTCAGGGGCGTTCAGCCGTTTGATCGCGAAATTGCGAGTGTGTGCGAATGTATATATATATATATGTATATGGGGCATTCCACGTCAAATCACGCGGTCATCGGCCTAACCCCCTCGGATTTTGATGTCCAATGAATCGTGGGTTTCGTTTGGCTCAAAATATGACCTCAAATTTTTAGAAATTTTTATTTCATTTTTAGGGATTTTTAGGGGTAAATCATTAAATTGAGGAAAAACACAAGGAAGGGCCTTTTTTAAATTATTAAAAAAAATTTCACAGAAACTAGGACCCAAAACAGAAATTTTCGTCACAGTTCGATAATGGGACAAAAATAATTACTATTTTTTTTTGTATTTGAATTTATTTATTTTTATAATTTTTTATTTTAATTGTTTCTTGTAGTGAGAATGACAACGATAATAGTATCGTACGAAATTTTATTGTACGAGTGCGCAAAGTGCCAGTTTGAGCACGCGCAGCATGTGCAAAGTGGCACTTTGCGCACGGAGTGCAATAAAAATATTTTCTTTATTTTTTTTCTTGGTTTAAGAGTAAAACGACAACTTTTTTCGAAAATTTATTAGCCTCGACGACCTCGAAAAAACCAGATAAATTTTTAAAAAATTTAAAAAATAGTAATTATAATTTAAAAAAAAATAGTAACTATTTTTGTCCCATTATCGAACTAGGATGAAAATTTCTGTTTTGGGCGCTAGTTTCTTTGAAAAAAAATTCAATAATTAAAAAACGGCCCCTCTTTGTGTTTTCCCTCAATTTAATGATTTTTCGCTCGGGCAACCCCTAAAAAATGAAATAAAAACTTCTAAAAATTTGAGGTCATATTTTGGGCCAATCGAAACCCACGATTCATTGGACATCAAAATCCGAGGGGGTCAGGCCGATGACCGCGTGATTTGATGTGGAATGCCCCATATATATAGCTTGCGGTCGCGAGTGTGTGTGTTCAAGGGGTTGAAGACACGCGAAGGCGCGAGACCGAGGAAGCGACTAATCGGCCGCGACAAACGAGCGCTGCAGCGCGTCTCTCGACGAGACTTTATCGTGACACCCTAACGTTTAACGGCAAAATTTTTGATCAAAAATGTTTACCAGGTGGAAAATGTAACAATCATTGTCAATAATCCGAAACAGTATAAAATAAGGATCGTACAAGGAATAGTATAAAACGGTCGGCTGATGAAAATGCATTTCTTTCAAACCAGGTTATGCGATAAGGCGTTATTCTGGTTTAGAGACAAATTTTGAGCGTTTTGTCGAGTTCGAAAATATACATATGGGGCGTTCCATCCCAAATCGGACAGTTTGAAAAACTTTTTTTTTTATTTCCTCAATTTTTTTATATTTTTTAATACCCATCAAAAGGCCCTTCCTGTTAAATTTTGAGATTTTTTTTACCCGTTCAAAAGATATTAAATTAACAAAAGAACCGCTCTTTTTTTGGTATTTTGGCCATAACTTCTTTCATAATGGTCCAAATTAAAAGTTTTTTTTTTAATTTTTGTTTTTTATGGCCTTTGCAGAAAAAAATACAACAGAAATATTCGACAAGTTTTTGAATGAGTTTTTTGAGTTTTAAACTTTAAATCGCGTTTTTAAAAGTGTCATTTTTTATTTTTTTTTAAATTTTTTGCTTGAAACATCTATCTATTCAACAATTTTTAAGACTGGTCCGATCGTGGGATTTCCATAACTACTATTTTTGTCGGTTTTTGAAAATTAAAATATTTTTTTTAAATAAATTATAATAAATACCAATTTTTGTTACTGTATAGTATTTTTTTCAATATTTAGAATGTATTTGGATACTTTTTTATTGTTAACAGGTTCTTAAAATTAATAATTAATCGTTAAGTCTGTTTATGAACAATAATAACAACAGTATCTATTTATTAACGTATTTTTTTTATAACCTTACATATACGATAACATATTTCCTGAATTTGAAAATTCCTTTGCCAATACGTTTCCGTTGCTCATTGGGATAATTGAATGAAATTTTGGTGTCCCCCTGTGATTGACTTCGCAGTATTGTATCGCAAATAAAATCTTTCTTTTGCATTTAAATAATGTTTCTCAGGTGAAAATTTGACAACAATATTCGGTAGGCTATATTTAGGTTCAATGTCCACTCATATACAATTCTTGAACTGTTGTTATTTGCTCATCGATTAATTATTAATTTTAAACCATACTTTTTTTACAACATATTTATGAATATCTTGACAACAAACAAACAAATTTTCGAGAAAAAAAATGAAATAAGTTATAAGCTGGTAAAGTTGGGGATAAAAAAAAAAGGGGTGCGCTCTGGTGGACGCGATTGCAACCTTTCTAGTCATCCGATACAAAATTAAAATAGCGATTCTTCATTAGTAACAATGTCGCTGTAGCTCCCCACTTCAGAGAGAACGAAAAAAAAATCGCAAAATGGCGGCTATCTGAACAAAAAAAGGCGTTTTTTGACACTTTTTTTCATAGTTAATAATTTTTTTACAATTGTAAAGAAATAATTAATACAAAAGTGATAAGAACAATAGAGAATTAAACATTGAAAATTGTTAAAAAATTTGAAGTAAATCGGTTGAGTAGAATTTGAGATATCATGTCAGCCGTTTTGCGAAAAGTAATTTTGAAAAAAACGTCTAAAAACCAATTTGCTCTGACGTGACGGGCATAGTTGCTGCGTCACTAAAATAGCTACAATTCCGTAAATTATTAGAATTTAAAAATTTCCTCTCGAGGATATATTCTTCAAGGTCTAAACTTTAAGAATATGCAAAAAAAAATGCTTTTTTCGAAATTCTAGACCAGAATACTGCCTTAACTTGATAGACAAACGCGAGGAATTGAAACGAAAAAGTTGCGTCGAAAATTGGTAACGATTAATAAACGTGAAACAGGAATCTACAAATTGTGAATTAGCACAATTTTTTTTGTATACAATGCACGTTTTTTTCATTCAAAAAAAAAAAATAGCATGACATAATCTTTTCTTATTAAAAACAAAATTTTCACTTTGAAAATGCGTTTTTATGTAGAATTCTATTTTTTACCATAAATTTCAAAAAATCTTTAGCGTTTTCGGTTGTTGGTAATCCGTGCAAATTACCTTGATTGGAAAAAATTGCGCTCGAATTTCAGAATTTGATTTGAATCCTGAAAAGAATTAAATTAATGCTGAAGAAATCAAAGGCACGAGGCGTCGGTTTTTGATAAAAGTCCAATATTATCCAATATTGTTCAATAAAAATTCATGCGTACAATATATTGGGAATAATGTCTTTTATTGCCCTTGGGACGTAAAAGTGCCATTTTACGCCCTCGGGCAATAAAGTATTGTATGGCCCTCGTACAAAAAAACTTTTTCTCACTCGTGTGATTGCAGCATGAGCTTTCGGCTCACGCTGCAAACTTACACTCGTCAGAAAAAGTTTTTTTTGCCCTCGGGTCATAATATACTATTATAATGTCGAAGCTTTCATTGAAACTTGGGAATAATGTCAAAGCTTTTACCAAAACTTGATTTCCATTGTTAACCGGTAATAATTTTGACCAGGGTGGGAACGCTAAAATCACGCTCGATGGAAAAGAAAACAAAAAGGCGGGTGTCAAAGAATAAAAATAAAAATACGATAACCGGATGAACGTCCACGCGTCTTTGGACACCCGCATGAGCTTTCCATCATGATTCTGAGCCTAACCAGTAAGACTCGTCGACGCTCGAGAGCTCACGAGGAACATAAGGGGTGGTTTACGTTACGCCTTCCCGAGACGCAAAAACGTGACGATTTTTCGTTTTCGTCAAGGACCAAAACACATATTTCAACTCGTGCGCCTTATATAGCCTCGTTGACGTGTCAACTTTTCTTGACCGATCGGCCGGAACTTGGGGTTTATGAAAAAAGTTCTTCCCAAAAAATATTCTCGATACGTGAACGTTTCAATGTGTCCGCTGGTCGAATCAATTCCTCCGCAGCTCGTAAATTCATTGAAAAATGCACGTGTGTGATCGATCGGGAATATTCGTGACGAGAGATAAATATTAGCTGGAATTCTTGATTACAAATTCCAAGATGGATGAAAACCGAAGAGAGAGAGAGAGAGAGAGAGAGAGAGAGAGAGAGAGAGAGAGAGAAAGAGAGAGAAGTCAAAATTAAGGGACACACGTGGAAGGACTTTTGACAATCATAGCTCTCTCTCCCTCTCTCTCTCTCTCTTTCTTCTTGTTCCTCCACTTGGTGCTCTATCACATTCGTCTCATTGTCCCATTGTTGAACGGAGTAGAGTCACTGAATTTTCGAGCTCGTTGGTGAGGAGAAGAAGAATAAGAAGACTTTACGATCCATAGTATGGATTGTACGTGTTATGGTTTGATGTACGAGAGGTGAGAAAGACGAAAGACGAAAGAGAGAGAGAATGAAAGAAAGGGAAAAAGAGATGTATCGAAAGAGGCTCCCAGGAGGTGACGCAGCAGCACCCACAGTGGCATTATATTCACCACCTCTAAATATGACCACACCAGCAGCAAAAAAGCGTTACCAGAGCCGAAAATTTCTGGACGAGTCACTCACTCTCTCTCTCTCTCTCTCTCTCTCTCTCTCTCTCTCTCTCTCTCTCTCTCTCTCTCTCTCTCTCTCTCTCTCTCTCTCTCTCTCTCTCTCTCTCTCTCTCTCTCTCTCTCTCCCGCTCTCTCGCACTCTCTTTTTTCAACTTCTCATTTCTGCTGCAACTCTCTACTTCAGCAATCTCCTCGTTCATTCATTCATTTCGACTCTCGAGATTCCCTCGGACTCTCGAGTGGGATCCGAGAGATTCGAATGAAAGAGAGCGAGAGATCGAGAGAGAAAAGGATAGAGACACAAGTAGATAGAGTTATATTTATATGCGTGTATCTCGTATAGTTGACCATATGGAATTTCATTTCTGACAGGCGCGTCATTGCATTTTGTTCGTACGACCAACTCTTCTTCCCCTCCTTCGCTCTTCTCCTGCGGAACCTCTTCTGACTCTCAGCTTGTTATCCTACATGCGCGTGTATACCTATGCAGGTAACTACTTCTTCAATTCGAGTGAAGTGACTAAAGTTCGGCACGTGAAATTCCACACTATGATCCTCCTCAAATATTTAAACATCTCGATCCACCTCTTCAAATTGGAGAAAGAGAGAGAGAGAGAGAGAAAGGGAGGGAAAGAGATGCATGAGGTCCTTTGCTGTAGGACGTGGGTCAGACTGCTTGGCGACTATGCCCATTTTTTTTCGTCGGTGCATAACTATATATATATATTTTTTAGAGTATCTATCCAATGGGGTTCAAAAATCTTCACTGAGAAAAGCGTTTATTTGTAGTAAAAAAATAAATTTAGTTGGCACTTTTACTGAAATATTTCTTAACTGTTAGAAAATTTGTTAGTCGTTAAGAAATATTTTATTTGTGTCAAAATAATTTATCAACTGTTAAAAAATAATTGATTTCGCCATGGTCAACTTTACATTTGTTAACAGTTAACGAATCCTGCCATATTGTTTCCTCAGTGTTGCGCATATGTGTTATTATAGGACAAATAGGAAAATGACGTTTTTCACTTAATTCTACTCTCAAAGGGTTATACGCAATCAGAATTTTCAAAAAATCTATTTTTTTATTCCATTTCCGTTATGTACATATATTTAAGTATATACACTAGAATGGCCGTTAAAAATTAAATTTTTTGCGACGCCCCCTTAAACGCTTCCGTTCGATGAAAAAACGCGAGGTAAATTTTTTTTTTTTAAATTAAAAATAACACGTGCCACAAGACGATCCAAGTTGATGTTTATCGAAGAACAATTTTTTTTACAAACGGCTACACCGATTTGAATGAAATTTGGACCCGTTACAAAGGTCCATAAATGCTATTTTTAGAAAAAATAACAGCTCATAATCTTCATAATAATTAATGAAAACAGTTAATTTTTCCGGTAATTATTTTTTTTCTCAAGGATAACGTTCTGGCACAATTATGAAAATAATTTTTTTTTGTGTTTTACTATCCCATATAATGTCTCCAAATTTCAAATTGATTGCAGAGGTACTTCATATTAAAAAAAATAAAAACCCATTTCTTAATGTAAAATTTTTTAATTTTTTTATATATGAAGTACCTCTCCGATCAATTTGAAATTTGGAGACATTATTTGGGATCGTAAAACATACAAAAAAAACGCCTTTTTTTGACAAGACCTCCCGAAAATAGGCTACAGCGGCTTCAAGAATCATTATTTTTTAAAAAGAAAAATTTCAAAGTAAAGTTCGAAGTTGCAATTAAAATGTCTTTCCAGAAAAAAATCTTGAAAAATCGTTTCTTTCGATCTCCTGACTGCGTATAAGACCTTCATATTTTTTCTTAAGCTCATATTCTGTCTCCCAGAACAATATTGGAATGAGTCGGGGGGCAAAAATATATATGCCGAAAAAAATATATTCCAAGTTGTAACTTGGAATACCGCATATATATTTTTTCCGACACGAAAATAATAATTTCCCGTACAATGTGTATGCATAATGTATAATTATAGGGAAAACAGGACAATAAAGTTTTTCACTTATTTTTTACTTTTCACTGAGTCGTTTTTCATTAGAAATCCAATGAAATATCGGATAAAATTTCAGTGAACAGGTTTTCGGAGAATAAAGTGTTGAAACGTTGGCAAAAAATTTTTTTAAATCCAATTTTATATTGTATCAATGTTGTTTTTTGATTGAAAACGCCGAGAAAAAATACTGTTCAAATCATACGCATATCGCAGTATCTCAAGATGCATTTAATGAATCGGTGAAAAAACATGGGAATGAAAAGTACGTATATGGAAAAACTTTCCAAAAATCGATTGTCCAAATACTTTTCACTTATAACAAAAATGGTAACCGTAAGAACGAAAATTAGAAGAATCCGATTGGAAACACAAAGAAACACGATTTATCTTTATGTTCATTTTGCAATCCGATCAAAATGGGAATGTCAAAAAATGCTAAAAAATTCCAAAAATAAAAAATAATATAAAAAAAGAACAACGACGGACTTCTCAACTAAGGTAAGTGTCCCCATACCCGACCATCTAAGAGGCAACGAAAAACTTAACTTGTTTTTCGAGGTCAAAAATAAACTATTTTCTATAACAACTATGACTATTGGAAAGCTTGAAGTCTCTAGTTTCCAAAACACAGGGTATAGTTGTTGCTATAATTAGCTTTTTATTCATAATAACCGAAAATACTGAGAAATGTAAATGTACCAGTACCCGACCACCCGTTTTTCTATATGACCCAATATCCGACCACACATTATGACCCTATAGCCGACCACTCATCTCTATGGTGGGGGGAGGGGAGGGGGTGAATTGAGAAAAATGCGTCTCTGCTCGGAGAATGTGTCACCGAAATTTTGAGGTTATGCACGAATAATATACATGTCAGCAGATGTCCGGTTACTGGGACTGAACATAGTCGCAAGCAAGTACCGATATCCGGACACGTGGTTGGTTATCGGTACAAGATACATTTCGTATGTACCAATAACCGGACATGAAAATTAAGTACTTAAAACGCATTTTTGGCTAATTGAGGCAACATGTTCAAATTAGTGGTATCTTTCCGAATAAAAACAGCCAAGGCTCAGTTCGAAAACAATAAAAACCACTTCGAAAGAGCTTCAATAAGATATCGCGATTCCTTAGTACTTCAGCTTAGATAATGGCTTCCGTGCCCCGAATAGTACGCGTGCTGTCATATTTATCCAAAATTAAATTACAGACGATTCTTGAACTATTAAAAGTAGTGTCGTGTACGTACACTGTAAAAAATTTTTGTATTAAATTTAATTAAAAAAATATGAAGTTTTTATGCATATACAATATATTAATTTTAATATACGTTCGTATATTAAAATTCCAATATAAGTATATGAAACATCAAATAACTTCTTTTAATTTTAATGTACGTTCGTATATTAAAATTCCAATACAAGTATATGAAAAATCAAATAACTTCTTTTAATTTTAATATACGGTCGTATATTAAAATTCCAATACTTAGTATGATTTTTAAAGCAGAATCATGAAAAAATATATGAAAATTAATATTCTTTTGTAAATTAAAATTAAAAGAAGTTATTTGATTTTTTATATACTTATATTGGAATATTACTGTACACATTGTAGATGAAATTTAGTATCCTGTATATGCATAAAAACTTCATATTTTTTTTATTAAATTTAATACAAAAATTTCTTACAGTGCAACTAAAATTGTACGCCCGAGATATCCACATTAGGGATATTCGCAAGGGTCAGCTCGACCGAAAAGTGCAATGGAAGAGCTTCGCGCTGGAGGAACCGCCTTAATCATCACGGTATAACCTCTGCGCCAGGTAAGTATATTGGGCACGCTGGCCGTCCGGTATATAACACCGTCATAGGCCTATTTCGCTTGGGCACAGAGGTCCGAGCGCATGCGACGCATAGTGGTGGATGCGTCAACTAGCACGGCCGCTGACATTGATTGTAATTTTGGAAAATAAGTGTATTAATTTCCAATAACGTATCTTAAAAATGCGAAAAAGCATATAGAAACCATTTTAATATACGGGGATTTGAATTTTCAACGTTCATCTTTTAATTTTAATACCCAAATATTAAATTTAAGATGAAATTGTTAATTTTCCAATACCATGTATATTAATTTCAAGTTCGCATACTTGTTATTGAAATTCCCTATACTGTATATTAAATTTCATTACAATATTGAAAAAAAATTTCAATGGTTGATTGCAATTTTAAGAAATAAGTGTTTTAATTTTCAATAATGTATTTGAAAATTGCGAAAAAGTATACAAAAACTATTTTCATATACGTGTATATTAATTTTCAATGATCACTCTTTTAATTTTAATATACAAATATTAAATTTAAGATGAAATTGTTAATTTTCCGATACCTTGTATATTAATTTCGGTTTCATATACTTGTTTTTGAAATTTAATATACTTTTGTATATTAAATTTAATAACATTTTTTAGATTATGAATCCTGGATATTAAATTAATTCACAGTTTAAGATTTCCCTTAAGTGAACGTTTAACTTGCTGATATATTGGTTCAAGTGGTCGGGTACTGGGACGTGGTCGGGTATTGGAACATTTACCTTACTCGAAAGATCGAAAATTCGATTCATCCGAATTCTGGAAATGAACTTTTCGACAGTGCACAGAATGGACGCATCTATCGACGAGGTAAAGTGACAGAATGCGCCGGATAAAGATTGGATTGGATTCAGGGGGTCCAAGCACAGATGGGAAGGGCCGAGGCAAAGTTTTGCCTAGGCTGAATACTAGGAGCGCTAGTGTCGCTACCCATAAGCCATTGCATCGATTTTCTATCTCGCTCGCGCAGGCTGGCAGGTGTCCGCCATCTTAGATTGTTGCGTGCAGCGCGTCATCATAGTGAGTCAGGGTGTGTTTATCGCAGCGTTTTTTGGACTGTTTTTTGTTATTCTTTTGAAAATATATTGTTCAGTTTGCAGAAAAGTCAAGTATATCGTATCGGGCGATCGTTTTCATCATTATTTTTTATTTTCACCAAAGCAAGGTAAATATATCTCATTTTTTTATGAAACTAACCTCTTCTCGTATTTTGAAGTTGAGTTGAATTCTTAACAGAATATTTCTTTATTTGGCAAATATGTAGTATTGATAACAAACTGCAACATTTTTATAAGTATTAAGAATGTAAAAAAACATTTCTGTTTTTTGTTTGTAACAGCTATGTCGGGGAAGTGTTTCGTAGCGAGATGTTCGTCAGAAGCTAAACGCTTCTTCAGATTCCCAAACCCCATGATGGAGTTTGATCGGTTTTTGAAGTGGCTGGCTGCAAGCGGGAATCCTCAGCTGCTGAATGTTTCTCTGATACATATAACTTGTCGACGTTTGTGTTTGGCTCACTTTGAACAAAAATATGTGTTGGCAAAAAAACTGAGCACGACTGCAATTCCGACTCTGAATCTCCCAGGTAATTTCATGATCTTTGTTTAATACTTTAAACTAATATCAGAATGAAGGTTGGTGTTAGAAAAGGTTGGTGTTAGTTAAAATATTGAATGCTCCATTTCGACCAAAAATATTACTTTTAAAAGAACAGTGGAACTTAGCGCAGACAATTTTATTTGTGCGTACAATAAAATTATCTGTGCTAAGTTCCGCTGTCCTTTTAAAAGTAATATTTTTCTCATAAGAAGGATTCGACAAGATAACAGCAAAATTATTCTTCCATCAATAAAGTAATGAATCGATTTATTTAAAAACTGTTTTGAATTCTTTTCCAGAAAAACTTGACGTGTCAACATATGCAGACACTATTCTGCTCAATACTACTCCGAACCAGGATCCTCAAGCTGGAACGCTAAACACGCAATGGGAAGTGTTGCAAGGTAACTTACCACGAGTATATACACAATCTGTATACAATCTTCAATAATATCCGTGTTCCTAATGTGACCTCTCTTATAACGTATAGTATAGAGTAATTCTAGTGAAGCGATACGCCGCTGGTTATGCCGTTCGAAAATTGTACAATTATAACTAATTATGGTTAAATATGTGATGTAAAAGCTGATTGTGCGGCTAAAACTTTGCAAAGTTATAACTGATTAATATCATGTGATACGCGAATAGCAAAAATTTGTTAAGTTTGGTTTTTTTTTATATATAAAAGCTCATTAAATATTTCATGTAAAAACTGATTATGCGGTTAAAACTTTGCAAATTTATAGCTAATTAATTTAATGTAAAACGCGAATAGTAAAAATTGGTCAACATAATTGTTTTATATATAAAACTCGTTAAATATTTCATATGAAAACCGATTGTGCGGATAAAACTTTGCAAAGCTATAACTGATTACTTAAATGTGATACGCGAATCGTAGAAATTTATCAACTTTGTTTTATATATATAAGCTCGTTAAATATTTCATGTAAAAACCAATTGTGCGGTTAAAACTTTGTAAAGTTATAACTGATTAATATCATGTGATACGCGAATAGCAAGAACTTGTTAAGTTTGTTTTACATATAAAAGCTCTATAAATATTTTATGTAAAAACCAATTGTGCGGTTAAAACTTTGCAAAGTTATAACTGATTTCTTAAATGTGATACGCGAATCGTAAAAATTTGTTGTATGTTTTACATATAAAAGCTCTATAAATATTTCTTGTAAAAACCAATTGTGCGGTTAAAACTTTGCAAAGTTATAACTGATTAATATCATGTGATACGCGAATAGCAAAAACTTGTTAAGTTTGTTTTATATATAAAAGCTCGTTAAATATTTCATGTCAAAACTTTTTGTGCGGTTAAAACTTTGCAAAGTTATAACTGATTTCTTAAATGTGATACGCGAATCGTAAAAATTTGTTGTATGTTTTATATATAAGAGCTCGTTAAATATTTCTTGTAAAAACCAATTGTGCGGTTAAAACTTTGCAAAGTTATAACTGATTAATATCATGTGATACGTGAATAGCAAAAATTTGTTAAGTTTGTTTTATATATAAAATCTCTATAAATATTTTATGTAAAAACCAATTGTGCGGTTAGAACTTTGCAAAGTTATAACTGATTAATTTAATGTAAAACGCGAATAGTAAAAATTGATCAACTTTGTTATATATATAAAAGCTCGTTAAATATTTCATGTCAAAACTTTTTGTGCGGTTAAAACTTTGCAAAGTTATAACTGATTAATTTAATGTGATACGCGAATAGAAAAACGAAGTTTAAGTTTGTCTTTTACATAGAAGCTTGTTAAATATGTGATGTGTAAAAATAAATATTGCAAATAAACATATATTAAGACGAATAAATATAAGAAATATTTTAAATATATTGAAATACAAAATACTGGCATTTTTATTATATTTTTATATCCTGGGACATTAAAAACGAAATAATAATAATAATAATAAACCTGCTTTGGGTCGTGGAGAGGGGGTAAGCCTATATATATGACATATGTATATATATATGTCATAGGCATTAGTTCCTAGGCTGTCTACTACGGCGCCACCAGCGCAACTTTGCCTCACCATTTACTACGGTGGCTTGTACCCCCTGATTGGATTCTGCCTGAACGACGAATATACGAGAAAAGCACAGAGGACTGAGAAAAAGAGAATAGGAGGGAAGGGAAAGAGCCAGGCGTTGGAGGGAAAAAAGCGTATGCGTGTCCTCTCTTTTCGTCTCTGTTGATTTTGGCCCGTGGCCGGGCTGCTTCGGCCGGTTTAGGACGGATGGAAATATCGGCCGCTAAAATAAATCGTCGGTATACGGCTCTCTATGCCATACACTACGAGCTCACACGAATACCGAAGCATCGCGTATATATTCAAAACGACGACGAAGATATGACGTCTCGGAGAGGCCTGTCTGCCCCCGGCGAATATTTGCGAATTTTATTGCAATCGGTAGAGGCGTTCTCGCTGGGCTGGCGCCATTAAACGCGAATCAGCTTCCAAACGAGGTCACGAAAGGGATAAAAGCGATTAATCCATCGTTTCCTCCGAACTTATATGCCTTTTATATCCCCCCTAATATATATAGATATGTAAAAACTAGTATCAACACCTAAAAGCCAAAATGGTGGATCCACCAGCGGGTTAAAATATATTTTAAAAAAACAACGTCCTTACTTTTTTAACTTTTTTTTGTTAATTTTGATATCGCAAAGCAAAATACTATTCAGTATCAAAATGCACATATTTGCAAGATTGAGAAATTACATCGCAAATTCTCACGACTATTATACCGACTCGAAAGAAAGGTTCAACTTCAACAAGAACCGTCTCGAAAAATTCACACCCTGACGAATTTTGTAGAATATCTAGAAGATTTTGATATTCCGAATTTTTTACAGGGTTACAAACAGGATTACAGGGTTACAGGTTTTTACAAACATTTTGTGATGTTCAAACATCCCGACGAGGAGTGTAATTGTAAAATAACGTGTTTTTTAAAACCAGAATTGGGCAAAGTACTTGAAAGTACTTCAAGTATCAAGTACAAAGTACCGTAGGTGCTTGAACACTTGAAGTATCAAGTGCCGGTGGTACTTGAAGTACAAAGTACTTGTTACTTGCAAGTACTCGTCAAGACGAGTACTTGAAGTACAAGTACTTGCAAAAATCAAGTACTAGTATCAAGTACTTTTCAAGTTTTCGGGCACGTCGCGTAAATTCTGGTACTTGGGTCATTCCATGTCAAATCGACCAAGAGTTGGAATCGACCACTTTCAATTTCGATTAAATTTAGTCAGAAGTTTTGTTTTATCATGTAATCAAGTTCTACCAAGGGAAAAAAATTAAATCTTTTCCTTTCAAAAGTTATGCAAAATTCAAAATTTAACCATTTTTCAATTTTTTTTTCTGAATTTCTTGAAAACTATGATAGTTATGAAAAATCGTTTGTTTTGTCTTGAAGAGTATACTTCGGGGTACGAAACAAAAAAAATATTCCGACAACAAATTTTGAAAAATTATGAATTTGGAGAATTTTGAATTTTTTTAAATCGTGTAAATCCACAATTAACATCGAATTTTTTAAATATAATACCTTGTTCTGATTTGAAAAGATCCTGAAATTTTCAGAAAGGTTTCAAAAATATGAATTTTTTCAAGTTGAGCAATCATGTAATTTTGTAATTTTGAGCAGTCAAAATTACATGATTGATCAACTTCACTTAACTTAGAGGTAAAAAAAAGTTTTACCAAAATTAACAAATGCATATTTTTGAAACAAAAGAAAACACATTTCTGAAAAGTTCACGATCTTTTAATATCAATACAAGGGGTTATATAAAAAAAATAAAACCAAAAATTTAATGTTGATCGTGGATTTTCACGATTTTGAAAAATTCAAAATTCTCCAAATTCATCATTTTTCAAAAATTTGTTTCGGAATATTTTTTTTTTCGTAGCCCCAAGTATACTATTTAAGACGAACTCAGAATGATTTTTTCGTAACTATAATAGTTTTCGAAATATTTAAAAAATAAACTTGAAAAAATGATGAAATTTTTAATTTTCGAAAAAAATTTTAATTTTTTTCCTTTGTTAGAACTTTATTTTATGATAAAAGAAAACTTCTGACCAAATTTCATCGAAATTGAAAGGGGTCGATTCCGAATATTGGTCAATTTGACATGGAATGACCCATATTCAAAGGCTTTGCACACGTAACCAGCAGCAAGACACATTCAAAAGTACTTGATACTTGTACTTGAAGAAAGTACTTCAAGTACAGAAGAGTACTTGAAATTTTCAGCTACAGTACTTCAAGTACAGGAAGTACTTGAAAAATTTAAGTACAATACTTGGAGTACTTTTTAAGTACTTTGTACTTGCAAGTACTGTACTTTGTACTTGCAAGTACTGTACTTCAAGTACCTGCAGGTACTTGACTTTACTTCAAGTACAGAAAAGTACTTGAAATTTTCAGCTACAGTACTTCAAGTACAGGAAGTACTTGAAAAATTTAAGTACAATACTTGAAGTATTTTTTAAGTACTTTGTACTTACAAGTACTGTACTTCAAGTACCTGCAAGTACCGAGTACTTTCAAGTACTGCCCAGCTCTGTTTTAAACTACCCTTATGAATACACGGATATGATTTTTTTACTGCAGTTCGTGATAAGAGAAAAAATGTTAACTATAATAAAAATAATAATAAGTAAGGACGTTGAGTGGGAAATATAGCGGCATATTCGTACGTGGGAATCTGCGTGGGCGAGAGACGAACTCGATGTTACACGAGCATTCACCTGTCAACTCAACTTCTGTGGGCACACCAAAGGGAATACATTTCTGTCTCTCTCTTTCCATTTTACTTCGTTGACCGTACTTGAGCTCTCCCTGCTGGTGTGTTTTGTCCAGGTTGACGATGTGGTGGTTCGTTGCCAGCAGGAATCTCATCGTCGTGCTGTCGATTCCGTTGTAACAGCAAAACGCATACAGGAGCATCCCCCGAGCCAGGTCCCGGTTGTTCTGGGTCCTCTCGCTTCTTTAATGTATTTTTCTCTCCTTATTGCCCGCCAACCCACCGACGTCGCCCTACCAAAACATCTCCGACGTCTTCCATTTGACTCTATTCTTCCGGCGTGAAACAGCTTAATATAATCCTATTTAAGGGGGTGATCCACGGGGACAATGAGATGTCGGAGCTGCTGCTGTATAGCCTTATGCTCACTCTCTCTCTCACACTTTCTCACTGATGGCCCACAAGAGAAGGCGCGAGAACATTGACACACCCGAAACGTGACGAAAATTATTTACTCGTTTATTATAAAATTCGTCATCCCCTCGCCGTTGAGAATCTTCAATGAGAATAACGCGACATCAAAGGCGCCCCTTCGAAAAAAAAAAAATTAAAACACAAGCTGTTCTCATGATTTTATGAAATTTTATGGAAACCGCGATTTTTCGCATCGACTTTTCCAACCAAGATTCGCGCTTCATTTATCCGGAGATCACAGCAAAATCATAAATCTCTTGCGTAAACTTTTGCGACTGACATCTTCTTCTTCTTCTTCTTCATCCTCTTCTTTCTCACGATTTCAGAATAATTCGAAGGGTGAATCTGTTTTTTTTTGGGGGGGGTTGACAAATTCGTTTATGCATCCCCACGATATATATTTGCCAGATTTTCAAAGGCTTCTTTCGCATATGGATTCATAAAATTTATATTTGAATCAAAGGCGAATAGATTGGACCTCGTTTATGATTTAAGAGCATCGAAGATCTAGACAATGGGCCTCGATATACTTGACCAAAAAATTTCAAATTTTTATGAGTCGTTTGATTCCACAAGTCAATCGCTTGCTCCACGATCATGGAAATCTCGTGGTATCGGGTTGGTGTTACCAAAACGTTTTAAGGATCAAGAGAGTGATACTTGAAGAGAGCCTTCCGCCAACATAGCCACATCGTGTGTTATGTGGGCCAACGTAAGCAAACTTGGCCCTCTCTCTTTTCTCTCTTTCTCGCTCGCTGGCTCTGGATCTTGGATTTTCAAGAACACACATGTGGCCAACAATGGTCGTAGAGGGAAGGGAGGCCGAGAGAGGTGGTCCAAGCACGTGGTAACGTGAGATAAGGACCGGAACCGGATGCGAGACGGCCGAGCCTACCCTCTAAGACAAAGGACGCGTCGGCGGTCAGAAAGAAGCAAAAGGATCTTATTGCCTGACTCGTAAAAATGTCCTACCCCCTCCCGTTTATGCAACTGTGGGTGTATATGAGAGAGTGTGTCTATGATGGAAAATCGACACATTCCATTTTGTGGAATTCACGCTGCAATATTGTAGTACCAAACAGTGTGGGAAAAACGTCACGGGGTGACACTGTGACCGCAACAAGTGTGTTTCGTGATATTTCTCTGTGGGCGAGAATTTGGATTGTGGAACACATTGATAAAATAGGAGAATGAATATTGAGGTCATTAATATTTCGTTAACAGAGCGAAGCTCTCACTTTGACGTTGACACGATAAAAATGATAATCTTCTGAGATAAAAATAGTGGGGATTTTACCCAACATGATTTCTAGAAGCATTTGACCATGTTCTACTATTTTTTACGTTTTGTCCTAAAATTTCGTAACAGCGGAAATAAAAACTTCATGAATGAATATCAAGGTCAATAATATTTCGTTAATAGGGCGAAGCTCTCACTTTGACGCTGACACGATAAAAATGATAATCTTTTGAGACCAAGATAGTGGGGACTTTACCCAAAATGATTTCTAAAAACATTTGACCATGTTGTTCTACTATTTTTAAAGTTTTGTCGTGAAATTTCGTTACAGAGGAAATAAAAACTTCATGAATGAATATCGAGGTTAATAATATTTCGTTAACAGAGCGAAGCTCTCACTTTGACGTTGGCACGATAAAAATGATAATCTTCTGAGATGAAGATAGTGGGGACTTTACCCAATATGATTTCTAGAAGCATTGGACTATGTTGTTCTGCTATTTTTGACGTTTTGTTCTAAAATTTCGTTACAGTGGAAATAAAAACTTCAGGAATGAATATCGAGGTCAATGATATTTCGTTAACAGAGCGAAGCTCTCTGCACTTTGACGTTGAAACGATAAAAATGATAATCTTCTGAGATGAAGATAGTGGGGACTTTATCCAACATGATTTCTAAAAGCATTTGACCATGTTGTTCTACTATTCTTAACGTTTTGTTCTAAAGTTTCGTTACAGCGGAAATAAAAACTCTGATCTTTCTAGAACATGCAGGAAAATATTCTTCCTCAAACATCGTCAATAGATACACGGAAAAAAATGATCAGTGAGAACTGCTGAGATTCCCATTAATTTTTACAGTTTTCCCCATCAACAGCGCCTCCTGGAAGTGCAAACAGTGAAATTTGCATATCTCTTTAATACAATATACAGACGTCACATATGACATAGTACATGCCCATCGGACGAATTTTTACAGTGTGGAACAGTAAAATGTACACTATGTGAAACGTTATATTTCTGTTGTATCCGGTGAACTTTTTACACATTTCACATTGTAAAAATTATCCAGGGCCCGTGAAAAAATTACAGTGTACATTGTAAAAATTAAAAAGAACGTAGTATATTTTGCGGTACGTTTTTTATTTTTCACTGAGAATACTGCAATTTCTAAAATAAATTATAGTGTAGTGAAACATTTTGATATTTGAATAAATTCCAATTTATTCAAATATTGCAATAAACCGTTATTTATCCTCGCTCAGGCTCATAACTACGAGAGCTTCTACTTGACTAATTAATCGTGAGATTAATTAATGAAGCGAATCTAGATTAACCTCGCACCCATAAAGACCACGAGCGTCACCGAAATACAATGGTGATCTGTTAAGAAAATGTAGTATTCAGTCCATAGGACTGCTCGACCACATAACGCGGGTGATGTTCCAACAATTGTATGTCAACTGAGGACGCTGACGTTGGTAATGCATCGGACCTTATAGGTGCTCGGTGGCTCTATCGCTGGCGCGAGAGGGCGCGCCGTCCAACGCCATCTAGCGGATCTCAGGCGAAATGCAGAGATCGTGGCCCGCCGCAGGTCGTCCCGTTATAGTGTCACACTGTAAAAATTGAAATTGACGTTGCACATTTTGCGACGCGCATTTGATTTTTCACTGGGAACACTGCATTTTCTAATTATGTGCTTTGAACATTCTACAGAGACCATTGTAAATTTTACAGATCAAACACAATGGATTTCGTCGTTTCTGCTTGTTATTTCTACTTTGTCATTTTTTTGCGGTGAACATTGCATTTTTTACAGTGTAAATCAGCATTTATAATGGTTTGAAAAGTAGAAACTACATTAAATCCATTCATTTATAATGGATTCCCAGTAAAACGCCTGAATTACAGTTCTGAACCGTATATTCTGCATTGAATTCAGTAATTTTTTAAATATTACACACGAATTGTCACTGATCATTTTTTTCCGTGTAGGCAAGTCGCAAAGCGACTTCCATTTCAAAATAATTTTTCCAACTATCCACCACGTGATTTCTATCCGTGTACTCGTATTAAATATGAAAAATCGCCAATCTCATGAAAATACTTTTTGTTGTTTGTCGGATCGAAAAGGTTCTATTTTTTGCCATTAGTTTCATTGATCCTTAATAATTTCGAATGGCTGCGGATATTCGCACTTAGGCACTTTGAAATATCAATTTTCAAAATAATATCAATAAAAAAGTAGTCTTGGAGGCGCGACTACTCGAATTATGTACTGAATCTTGAGTAAATATCGGATGGGTGAGGGCTTGTGTCATTTCACGAGGATCCGTCGTAATATCTCGAGGAGGTCTTCTCTTCACGATCCATCGTATATTCGCGTCTATTCTTGCAATCAGAAAGGCGTGACTCGCGTCCGTTTAGGCATTGAACAATTTTGGAGTTACGACCAATTGGTTGTCAGCGGACGTTAGCAGAATATGTGTACTGCAAAATATAATTGTCTGGACATCGTCGAGATCTCGCTCGGCGCGATGGCGTCGATACTCTGGCCAAGACGTGTTTCTCACTTCTCGCGAGTTCTGCTCGCATGCATTACAAATGGTTCTGACAGCTCGTCAGAGAGAGAGAGAGAGATACATATATATATCTTGCTAGAATTACATCGTACACCGCGGGGACTCAAGCTTACATAAAGATTTCATTGTTGCCAAGATTGAGAACGAGAGAGAGAAAGATATCGAACATACATATATAATACACTGGCGCAACGACACAAGAGGTTCTTTGGATCCGATCTCTCTTGACACGCTTTAATCTCCATTTTCATCAATTCTCCGATTATTCAATTTCAATTTCAATTTGCTATACATCCGTGCTGGAGAAGAATATACCACCCTCCAATGAAATTTAACTACACGGAAAAAAACGTCATAATTCGCGGACAACAGTGATGATTACTATGTAGTATGTCAAAAAGTATGTTACACCGAAAAAAAGGTTTAGTAATATCAACTACCCAGCTGCGATCACGGAAAATTCATTTGAATCAGTCGTCACATATTTGATTTGATTACCCCGTTGTTGAAATAATAAAACTGGTGTCGTTGTTTCGAATGTGTACTGCATTCACCGCAATTACAACATTGGATCAAAATGATTTCAAACGAGATTTATTCAACAACTTGTTTTCTCATTCAATTGAATATTTAATCATCTACTGGAAGTAAATAAAATTGTTTCAACTGTATGTTTCGTCTCATCAACAAAATCTAGTTTTAATTTGAGCTATTCATCCAGTTAAAAAGAATAGTAAATGCTTTCAAGTCGATCAAATTGTTTGATAAATTTGACTAAATATTCCAATGCGGCTACAACACATTTAGTCGTAAGTACGTATAGTAACTACCACGATCTCGGCACTTCGCCCGAGATCCGTAAGGTGGCGACGCTCGGCGCGCGCTCTCGCGCCAGCGAGACAGCCACTGAGCACCGATAAGTACCGATAATTACCACTTACCAGTATCGGAGTCCTCAATTAACTTTAAATTGATGGAACATTACCCGCGCTCTGTGGTCGCGCAGTTCTATGGACTAAAGACTACATATTTGAATGAGATCCCATTGCATTTTGATGGCACTCGTGCTCTTGATGGGCGCAAGGATAAATAAGTTAAATTTTCACTTGACAGTTTAATCTCACGATTAATTAGTTAAGTGAAACCCCTCGTAGCTTGAACAAATATTGCATATCATCAAATGTTTTGTTAATTCAATTGAAATTTTCTAGATTCATATTGAATGCATTTTTTTTCCGGTGAACAACACATGAATTGCATAGAAAACATAAACTGTTCATTCAACTGAACCATTTGGTTATGCAATCGCATATTGAGTGCATTTTACCAAATATAGAATCAAAATCGGGCATAATATTTCGATAGTACTGGTTTGGCTACGGTACTTTTCACTATTGCACAAGGTAAAAATTACGGTCCGGTAAAAATTATTGTAGTGCCACGATAGTTATTATTATCAGTCGCGTAAACCGTCCTATTCAGTTCAACAATGTTGACTCTTCGGTCGTATATCACTGCAATGGTTCAAAAATATATTGCGAATTAATGAAAATATAATGCTGTATAAAATGATTAAAATACAGGCTTTTGTTGATAATTCTACATAAATACACTAGCAGCGAAAAGTTTCCGGACAAAACTTCAAAACAGGTGTGGAACGTTTTTTTATGCTATTTAGCCGGAAGTCAACGTAAACTAATATAACAAACGGCATTTTAAAGGGGAATAATTCGGCATCATTTCCTACATTTTAAATTATTTTTGCAAGTTGTTTTTAGATTTGGACTCTATTTTGAAAACAACTGTTTTTCGCCTTTTTCCCCTCTCTTCCGGTGCACCCATCTTCTAGAGAAATTTTTTTAATAGATTTTTACGACTGAATTTATAAAGAGGAAAGCTTGAGCTTCAATTTCCTTTTTTTTGCAAACCTAAAGTGATTTTTTTCCAAAGTTCTTCTGATTTCTGTGCAAAAAGAGGAAATTTGAAAAATCCCGTATAACACGAAAACAAAGAGGATTCATGAGAAACTTCAAGATAACAAAAAGTTGCCTCTGTTTTCTTTGAGTTCAGAGGCATTTTTCAAATTTTTTTTTCCAACATTTCTTTTCTCATCTTCTGGGTCGGAACTCAGATCATTCAATTACCATAACTTGAGAACTGTGGGATTATTGATAACATTTTAAGAGGGGAAAAAACTTTATTTTATCATTTTCAACACATTGCAATTTTTTTCACATTTTTTTTCCTATTTTCGGTCGGAAAAATAATTGTAGAAAAAAAATCTGAAAAATTCCTCTGAACTCAACGAAAACAGACGCAACTTTTTGCTACCTTGAAGTTTTTCATGAATCCTCTTTGTTTTCGTGTTATACAGGATTCTTCAAATTTCCTCTTTTTTCACAAAAAACAGAATAACTTTGAAAAAAAATTGACAAACTTATCCTTTTAAAGAACAGTTTTTGAGACCAGCCTACACTTTGGAAATAATTTTTGAAACATCTTTAAATGGTTTAAATGATTATTTACCGAGTACTTCCAAAGCTCTCCTAATTTTTCGTTAAGCAAATACATTTGTCGATTTTTCACTCAACCGAAAGTTCAAAACATCAAGAACATACAAAATCAGGAAAAACTATGTATGAATCTTTGAAATCAAGTTAGGTTTGCAATCACTGAAATCATACACGAAAACACGTGAAGTCAGACCCTCTCTGAAATTATTTGTAGACCAAGCAGAAGAGGGAATGGCCCCCTGCTACTACTTCTTGGATAGTCGATTACAGTGTACCAAAGAATATTACTGGACCACGGAAAAAAACGACTTAGTTGGTCCAAGCAAACACTTATTGCTCGGAGCGCCAGAAGAAAAATTGCTTAGATCAACTAAATAGTTGGTTGGATCAACTAGATTATTGGTTACCACAACTAAGTCAACTAAATAACTAGTTGATCCAACCAACTATATAGTTGATCCAACCAATTGCTCTTGTGGAGCTCAGAGCACTAAGTGTTTGGTTAGATCAACTAAGTCGTTTTTTCTGTTTAAAACTCAAGGAGTTATCCAGTAACTTTTCATGGCAGCTCCAGATGAAATATCACTGAATTTGCAGCTCGGAATGCCTGCTACTGGATTATCCATAAATAATCAGTCGTTTTTTTGCCATGCCCTATCTCCTTTCCGTCATAAAAAAAAACCAGAAAGTCGAAAAAAATGGCAACCCGTTATGATTGAATGCCCGACCGGATATAAATGTTGTTTGAGCCATCGATAAGTCCATTCAGAAAAACGGAAAAAGGGCCCTTCGTACATTTGCTTACATACCAGCTGACAATTTAGCATTCTTCTTTCCAGAATCGCTCGTAATTCTTTGCAGACACAGTGTATACAAAAGTAAAGGGGGTGTCTGACTCTTTACGCACCGTTTCCTCGACAATAAGCCGCCTAATCGATCCCCCAATGTTCCTACATGGAACAAGCTCACCGTTGGCCCATCTTCGTGTACCTTCTCTGACCCACAAAATCATCTACGAAAGTACCGATGGCGCGTGGTTCACGCTCCAAAACTCGGCTTCTTACTCCTTTTTTAACCCCCCTCCCCTGCGGTGAAGGATTACAGGCGTGCGTACTTTCCTCAAGTCCGGGTTGACCCAAAAGTTCGCCGTCCAAGCTCGTGTGCCGCAAGGACCCTGCAGGATTATTGTATTCCCGAACACCGGAACAAAAGGTCCAGCAGCGTAGCCCGAGGACGATTTTCGCACGAGATTCGTACTCTGGCTTCATATTGAGGGACCGAGGAAATTTTGGCTTGGAAGGATGTAACTCGCGGAAGAAAAAAGGCCCAAGAGAATAATTCACAGAGAGGTGACTCCCGTGATCTTTGGGGACTTTACAGTGTCGTACATTTTGGCTGCTGTGTGTGTATACGTCGAGGGGGACGAACAGGAAATGCGCCACCCGCGGTGCCCGTTTAAAGGATTATCCCGAAAGGTGCCATCGTGTCAAAACATCGAGCATCTCGTCGAGCTAATGGTACCAAGTCGAGCTTGACTTTGCTCTGAAATTTTCTGACTCGGAGGACACCCAATGAAGCGATAAACTCGATACAAGCTGATAACAATGTTCTATCAATGAGGACCATTCTCTAATTTCCTGCGTTTATCAGTGATGCTAAAGCTGGGTGGTACTTAAAGTACCCGGTACTTGCGACGTACTTGAATGTCTTGAATTAGAGGTAGTACAGTAAAACGAGGCTACTTTTTCGTGTTTCGGAAGTTTTTTGGCCGTAGCTTTTTTTTAACATCCAAAATTGATTTTTTTTTGCTCGAACAGAACAATGTGTCCTTTGGCTATAAAATGTATACAGCAATAGCAAACCCCACCAGGCGCCCACAATTTTATATATGTTTTTTAAAAAAAAGTCAAAGTAACCCTGAGTGTGGGGCTACTTTGGAGAGGCATTGAAATACAACTTATGTCAAAGATCCAAAGCGTAAATGCTTTGATAAAAAACAATAAGATTTTATACATTATACATGAAATTAACTGAAAAACAATGATTTTTGACTATCAATTTGTCATTTTTTTTGAAGAAATATTTTACATGAAAATACCAAATACTTAAGCCCGAATTTTACATTCTAAAGATCAAACTTGAGATCAAACATTAAAATCATGATTAAACTTAAGATCGAACTTAAGTTCCAATTTAAGATGAATTCTCGAACTTAAGTATCATTATAAGTTCATACTTATGTTCAAACTTTAGTGCGAACGTCAGATCGATCTCAAGTTCAAACTTAAATTGGAACTCAAGTGCGATCTTAAGTTCCAACTTGAGTTCCATGGAAAGTTCTATCTTAAGGTACGACTTATAACTTGAAATTCGGGCTTTACAGATGTAAGAGGTTGGAGTCGTTCTTCTTGCCCTTCTTTATTCCCTTCTTGCGAATGGCATCATCTATTGTTCGGACATCTTGGCTTGTTACACATATCTATGTACCTAGCTGAATTATGAATAACTTTTTTCCTTTTCTACCCGCTCCCTGCACCCCCTCCCACCCCACAAAGTCACGAAGATTCACTGCACACACGTTTTTACCGTATTTTGCTGCTTGTCCAAAGTAGCCCCAGAAACCTACAAAGTTACCCCCAAAGTCAAAGTAGCCCCGTTTTACGGTAGGTCACTGTGACGGGTTCAAAAAATCGATTTTTTTTTACATTTCTCGCAAGATAAACATCTTAAGAATATACTGTAAGAGTTTCAGACCGAAATTAAAAATATTTTTTAAGTTATAGCCAAAAGAAGAGAGCAATTAACTTATAAGTTATTGTTAAAAATGACTAATTACTACGGTTCGGCAATAACCAGAAACTGTAAATATCTCGAAGAAATGAAAAGAGCTTTGAGATAACTTTGAGATAACTTCGAATAACTTTGAATTTTTCTAAACAATTAATAAAAAATAAAAAAAAATTATTTCGAAGACCACAAGTCCACCATTTCTTTTTTTTCGTAAAATATGCATATTATAGGTTAAAACACTAAAATTGAGCCTACAAAACAATAATCTCTTTAGATTTTTGATTGCAGATGACTACGGAAGGCTGTGTACTTCCCCGAAACAAGTTACCTTTTTTTCGCGGACTCCACTTTGACGTACAAATCATAAACAAATTCATGCAAAATTAAGTAAGTAATCTTTTTTGTACTCTTCAAGATACAAATAACAACATGTAAAAATTTCAAAACGTTCGCATTTTATTTTGTTATTTAAAAAAATTAATAAAATAACGTCGAAATTTCAGTCGTCACAACTACCTTAAAAAGAACTTCAAATATTGTACATAAGTTTTCAAGTAATTGAAAAGTACTTCAAGTATTGTACTTAAAATTTCAAATGCTTTTCTGTACTTCAAGTACTTTTTCAAGTACAAGTATCAAGTACTTTTAAATGTGTCTTGCTGATAGTTGCATGTACAAAGCCTTTGAATATTTAATTGAAAATAATATTTCATGACGTATGGACGTACTGTCCCTCAACTGTCACCTCTATGACAGTTGTTTGAAGACAACTACGAAATTGGAGTAGTTTTGACAATCCATGTATTATATTCTTTATATCTTCTTTTTCAAACATGTATCAAAATAAATCGTAATTACAATCGTCAATGCTATTTTTGAATTATTTTTAATTCTTCGTTTAAATACTTCTGTTCCAATCTGCCTAATCATCCTAATCTCAGTGTATTGCAAAAAGTGAAAATGTGTTTTGATACAAAAACTACTCGAATAAAAATCAAACGAGAATAAGAAATCAAATGTGAATACTAGAACTTGAGAGATATATAATCTGAAAACTTGAAATGTACTTGATTTTTCAAGTACTTGTACTTCAAGTACTTCAAATCTTAAGTACTGTAAGTTATAAGTACGTAGTACTTCAAATACTTACGGTACTTTGTACTTTGTACTTTGTACTTGAAGTACTTTTTGGTACTTTGCCCAGTTCCGAATCATGCCAAGAAAATCTGATGAAACTACAGTCGAAGTCCCCATTCCTTAACCTCCCATTTCTTGACCGCTCCCACATCTTGTCCAGGTTACCATGGCAACCATTCCCATATCTTGACTTCCCCTATTTATGGTTTCACCACTCCAACGGACGTGAGTACGTAGGCGCGTGCGCAAGTGTAAAGAGATCAGAACAGCGCATGCGCGCTCACACGAGCATGCGCACCTACGGCGTACAATATGGCGCCGGATCGAAAGTGGGGACTGTAGGGGAAGTCAAGATGTGGGAATAACCTACTTCTGGAAAGTCAAGAAATGAGGACTTTGTCTGTAGTACTATGGCTATAAAGGTAACTCGTCAACAAACCTAAGTTACTGCATACTCTCAAAAAATCCATATGCGCAAAAACATTTCTTCCATCAGCGTTGAATTTGCAAAACGTACCATACTACGACGATGAAGATTTTAAAAAAAGGATGTCATTGTTATTGCTTTATAATACATTCAATAAATCATTCCCGTTATTCTTCCTCTTAGGGATTTCTTCATTCTTTTGGTCCCCGTCATGTATTGTTGAATTTATCGAATTACGAGCACAAAAGCCGTTCCGCCATATTTTTGCAGCGCATATTCCTCCCCTCTTTCTGGCTTTCATCCTCTCATTCTGCGATACGATATGCAGTTTTATGCGCAACTATATATATGTATTTCCGTACTACAAGCGCCAGAAGTGAGATAAAGAAAAGTGTTGTAGCGAACGGGTTTGTGGGCGTAGACTTTCGTGCGTATTTATTCATTCCAGAGCTCGAAGCTTGGAATGGTGATGGCATATAGGCGAGAAAAAGAGAGAGAGTCGAGATAGAGTGAGGTGTTCTTGTGTATATATGCTGTTAACTGACAGCAGCATGGCTACCGGTCGACGTCTGCCATCATCAGCAGAGGAGCCTTTTTAGTGTGCGTAGGGAGTTCTCCCAACAGGTATATATATATATATATATATATATATATATATATATATATATAGATTCACACATATGATGCATGGTAGGTGGATCGCCTCTTTTCCTCGGACTGTGCCTGTCCAACCAAATGGACGTGGAGGGATGGATCACTTTATTAAGCTCTATTAAAGTCTCCTTCTCCCGCGTACTCTTCATCTCTCTCTTCGTTTCGGTCTCTCTCTCTCTCTTTCTCTCTCAAAGCAAATAAAATGTTATTCCTATAGGCGGACGTGCCAAGTGTGAAGAAGAAATATCGACTCGTTAACGATATCCGAGACAATTTTCGAACAACTGAAAGAACTCATTCTTCAATTTGCATGCATTTGGAAGAAGATACATGAATGATGAAAACTGTGTTCCTTTTTTGCTTCTTTAGTACTTGTCTACTTTAGAAGGCCAAAAAAAGCAAATTTTTAAGATTTTTTTTCTCAGCTCCTTTATCAGATATGGGCTATAAAACCGTTTTTATTGCACTCCGTGCGCAAAGTGCCACTTTGCGCACGCTGTGCGTGCTCAAACTGGCACTTTGCGCACTCGTACAATAAAGTTTCGTACGATACTAGTGCGAGAAACTTTTTCTCAACTCGTGTGATTGCAACATTCGCCTTCGGCTCACGCTGCAAACTCACACTCGTCAGAAAAAGTTTCATCGCACTCGTATCGTAATATACTATTACAACATTGTTTTCCTCCTTCAAAAATACAAAAAAAAAATTGTTTGTTGAATTTAAAAAAAAAAAATTTTGTTTGAACATTTTTTCGATTTTTTTCCCCCATAAATTTAAACGCTGATTGCGATAAAAATGTGCAAAAAGCTCAAAACAATTTTTTTCGTCTTAGTAATGGTTGTGAAGTGTTGAGGGGCAATAAACATAATCCTTGATTTTTTTTCTATAAATTTGAACGCTCTGTGCGATAAAAATGTAGAAAAAGAAAAAAAAATTCCACTTTAATAATGATTATGACGTTTAGGGGCAGGAACATGATCCTTTAATTTTTTTCAAAAATTTGATTGCTTGAAACAAAAAAACCGTTCGATTGATCAAATTGAAACTTTACATGGATTTTGTGGGTATATTGAGCTTTAAAAGTCACGCTCAACATTAGTCGTTTTGTCAATATTTTTAATTTGGCCGTTGATTTTCTAAAAAACCATAAATAGCCCTATTTGTCCGGTTTTGTCAAATTCATGGCAGGGATGGAAAAATTTTTTGTTTTCAAAAACTATCGTCAATCCTTGTAGAACATTGATTCAAGTTTGTAAAACGTTCCTTCTGATTTCTGTGCGATCATTGGTTGCTGAGATATCAATGGTCAAACACAAAAGGATCTTTTTCCATTAAAAGTCCGACATCTCGGGAACAAATGGTCACAGCGAAGTCTCAAAAAAAGAAAATTGAAGCTAAATAAACAAGCTATCCGATTCATGTAATGGTTTAGCTGAAATAATTTTTTCCAAGTAATTGCAAACAAAAAAAAGTGATACAAATTTGCCAAATATTTTTTTCTCGGTATTTCTCACGATTACGTGAAACCCGTAGCTTTGCATTTTTTTGCTGAAAGATCTGAAAACTAGAAACTTGAAGCTTCAAAATGCTTTTTTCTAGACCCCGATACGACCATTTTTCACTGAGATACAGCATTGTTAAAAACCACTAAAAATTTGGGAAATTTCTTTGTTCCCTTCATTTTTTTTACTAGTGTAGAATTTCGCAAAAATCTCCCCGGAAGTTTCAATTTCAGATAATTTTGAATTTTTCGAAGAAAACGGTAATACCACTCTAGTTTCCACAAATTATGTAATGTCATTCTAACATTTTTTGCGAAGTTTGTCCAGAGGTCGCAGTTGTTTGACATTTAAATTTGTAAAATTTGTGTAAAATGTCGAATCTTCGTGAAGTAATGTAAAATTTGGAATCTTCGTGGAGTAATGCAAAATTAGCGATATCAAATGACCATTTTCTTCACAAAGAGATGAATCGTCAGAAACCGTACAAATTTTAAATTTGCACGGTTGCAGGGCATCAAAAACTCTTCTAACCGAGGCAGATTCGTAGATGCATGAAGCATTTTCATTTTTTTTTTCGGTACGTGACGCACAAGGCGATCCTTTTATAGGAATTTCCCACGTGCCCACTTTCTTTCGCTTGCTTGACTCTGTCATCGAGGAAACGCGTTGGCAGTAATTGCTCTTGGCTTTCGTCAGGCCGTTAATTAGGCGAGCAAAAGAGAGAGAGAGGGAGAGGGGGAGAGAGATAGAGAGAGAGAGAGAGAGAGAGAGAGAGAGAGAGAGAGAGAGAGAGAGAGAGAGAGAGAGAGGGAGGGAGGGAGGGAGAGCTTTAGACAAGAGGATATAAACGTAAAGAGAAGCAGGAAAAAGGACTCCGTGTGAGAGTCAGGGTTAGACCGCGGTCACGTTCCCGGAGGTTCTGTGACTTTTCTCGATTTCTCTCCAACTGAGAGAACTTGAAAGTTTCCTCTTTCTGGGTTCGTGGTGCCACGCTGTCTGGGCCCGTCGGCCCAAGAACAAGAATGTTCTCATATTCTATCGGAGGAAAATGAACTAAACGTAGAGACCAGGAAACTGGAGAAATGAATTCCCCATACCAAACAACTACAAACACACTATTTTTTTGTGCATGCATTGGAGTGAAAAATTATCGTACTTCGCTGGACGATGAGTAAGGACGTCGATGAACGATATCAGGATCCTAAAAAATGAGGAAGAAAAAAAAACGTATATATGACAGCGATGAAGAAAATGCGTTACTCACGATGTTTTCTCAGGCCACACTGGCCTTATAACGATATTTAGCGGGTACGTGTTTTTTTAAGCAACGGGGGCTACTTCCTTATTGCCGAAAACCTCCCTCCTCCTTGGACAAGCTCCACCGACCCGCCACCAAAAGTCTTGTACTATTTCACGATGGAGCGAGACTGCGCGCGCGCGCACACACGAGAAAGAGAAACTCGTCACGTGTGTGTCCCCATGTAAGATTTTTCTCTCTTTTACGTTTGTCGGCATAAAAGAGGGGGAGAGAGAGAGAGAAAAGGCGGGTGCCACGCTGTCTGCTAAAGAGTATATTTCAGTAGCCCCTATAGCTAAATATATATATGGGGCATTCCACGTCAAATCCCGTGGCCATCGGACTGACCCCCGCGGTTTTTGATGTCCAATGAATTGTGGATTTCTTTTGGCCCAAAATATGACCTCAAATTTTAAGAAATTTTTGTTCAATTTTTTAGGGATTGCCCGAACTACAAAATTATGAAATTGAGGGAAAACCTAAAGAGGGGCCTTTTTTAAATGAATGAAATTTTTTCACAGAAACTAGGGCCCAAAACAGATATTTTCGTCATAGATCGATAAGGGGCCAAAAAAAATTACTATTTTTTTGTATTTTAATTTTTTTGTATTATCTTTTATTTTGATTGTTTCTTGTTGTGAGTATAACAACAACAAAAATATTTTTCTAGTGAAACTTGATTTTTTTTCTTGCTTTAAGAGTGAAACGACAACATTTTTCGAGAATTTATTAGCCTCGACGACCCGAATGAAATGAAACGGTTGATTCAAACACAATTAAAAAATTCAAATTTAAAAAAAAGTAATTATTTTTGGCGCATTATCGAACTATGACGAAAATATCTGTTTTGGGCCCGAGTTTCTGTAACAAATTTTATTAATTTGAAAAAGGCCTCTATCCATGTTTTCCCTCAGTTTAATGATTTTTTGGCTCGGGCAACTCCTAAAAAATGAATTAATAATTTCTAAAAATTTGAGGTCATATTTTGGGCCAAACGAAACCCACGATTCATTGGACATCGATTCCAAGGGGGTCAGGCCGATGGCCGCATGATTTGACGTGGAATGCCCCATATTTATATTAGACTGATTCAAAAAAGCAATTGTCTTTTTTTTTCGAAATCCCTTATTAAATACTTTCGGGGAGGTAAAAAAAGATGCATGTTAAAAGCAGAACTCTTAATTATTAATTGTTAAAAAATAGCTGTTACTTCACGGTATTTAGGTGTTTAGATGTTTTTTGGTATTTTTTATATTATGGGATTCCTAAACACCGTGAAATAACAACTATTTTTTTTTTATTAATATATTAATAATAATAAAAAATAGCCGTTACTTCACGGTGTTTAGGAAATCCATACTATAAAAAATACCAAAATCTCATTTTTCGTATTCATAATTCGGGGGGGGGGGGGAAATAACGAGTGTCTTTCCTTGAGAAAAAACATATTTTTGCATATTTTGCCCTGAAACGGACGTTCGACTTGCTCAATAAAATCTAAATTAATTTTTTTCTGTAAAACCATAAAAAGACGCAGATTTTAGTTTTTTACAAATGTAAATACGTCAAAATCTGCCAAAGATACAACCATTTGAATGTAAAAATGTTTAAAAAATGGGAATCAACGAGAAAAAATGTCCGAAATTTTTTTATAATTTCGACACTGGGTGAATATTTTTCAATAAAGTAACTCGATTTTTCAAAATTATTTGTGGAATTTTTTTTTACCGGCTGAAGTGACATGGATCGCCTCATATATGAATATTAGACTGTGAATATGGTCGGTTATTTCTTTCAAAATTAGGTAATTTATGTTAATGCAATTTAAACTTATTTTGTTTCAAGAAATATTTTACGATATTTAGTGATGTTTTAACATTTTGCCGGAAACTAAAAAAAAAGTGGAATTTACTCTAAATTTAACTTTAACCTTGAATAACTTTTGAAGGAATGAGTTTATCCAAAAATTATAAGGACCTTTTTTGTAGTGCATTCAATTCCCTACAAGGATATGGATCGTTCATTTCGGTACACTGACTTGAAGCCTAGGTATAAAATTTCAAAGTTTGAAATTTGTTTCCTGCGTTATTTAAGTGGGAAATAGAAGTATGCGATGAGCATATACTAAAGATTCATATTATGGAATCTGCTTTTAACAGGCATCTTTTTTCACCTTCCTGAAAGTATTTAATATGGGATTTCGAGAAAAATAGTCGCTTTTTTGAATCAAACAATCAATCAATCAATATATATATATATAGAACGAATAAAGTTGACGAGGAACAAAATTTCCAGGACTTCCTGGACACAGATTCAAAAACGGCAGGATTTTTTAGCAGCCTTCAGAAAATAGAAATGTACATATGAGACGGTGACGAGCAATGAGGTGGAGAGAAAGAATAAGAATATGTATTACGACACGAGATATCCAAATGGTGGTGGCACAAGATAGTGAAGAAAATATTGATGAGCAGAAATAAAGGGCACCAGAGAGATAGAGAGAGAGATATCTAAAGAGAGAGGGATGGGGAGGGTTTTCTTTGTTTTGTGTGAAAACAGCTCCCGGGGGTGACGAACCGTGCTGGCATCAAATCAAACTGAATATTGCAGATGCTCGACGTTTATGTCTATATGTCTATCCTGTATATATGATGGTGGTACGCATTTATGTTTGTGGTAGTTGAAAAAGTAGGAGGGATCGAGTTTAGTCCCTACACGAATGTGTACTTTTGCGGTTCGTAGACTTATAATACGGTTGGGCACGTGGCAACCCCGTCGTTTAAGGCCTCCGAGTCGATTGGAATTAATGAGGAAGATTCAAAATAATCATTAGTGACTTCCGTCAAGTGCTCGTAAACTAATTGTACATTACGATACGAGTGCGTTGAAACTTTTTCTGACGAGTTTCGTAGAAAATTTTATTGCACGAGTGCGGAGAGTGCCATTTTACGCACACGAAGTGTGCGTAAAATGGGCACTTTACGCACGGAGTGCAATAAATGAAATTACGTCCACTTCAAAAATTCGCGATTTTTTCAACTCCACACGGAGAAAAAGGCGGTCCCGCAATAGAGGATGAATACTACGCTACTGGGAAAAATGCTATTTGTACTGGGATAAGTATTAAGGTAAATGTCCCAATACCCGACCACGTCCCAGTACCCGACCACTTAAATCAATATATCAGCAAGTTGAGCATCCACTTAAGAGAAATCTTAGACTGTGAATTGATTTAATATCCAGGATTCATAATCTACGTATACGACACAACTTTTAATAGTTTAAGAATCGTCTGTAATTTAATTTTGGTTAAATATGACAGCACGCGTACTATTCGGGGCACGGAAGCCGAAGTACTAAGCTGAAGTACTAAGGAACCGCGATATCTTATTGAAGCTATTTCGAAGTGGTTTTTATTAGTTTCGAACTGGACCTAGCAGTTTTTATTCGGAAAGATACTACTAATTTGATTATGTTGTCTCAATTAGCCAAACACGCGTTTTAAGTACTTAATTTTCATGTCCGGTTATTGGTACATACGAAATTTATCTTGTACCGATAACCCACCATGTGTCCGGATATCGGTACTTGCTCGCGACTATGTTCAGTCCCAGTAACTAGACATCTGCTGACATGTATATTATTCGTGCATAACCTCAAAATTTCGGTGACACATTCTCCGAGCAGCGACGCGTTTTTCTCAATTCACCCCCTCCCTTCCCCCCACCGTAGAGATGAGTGGTCGATTGTTGGGTCATAATGTGTGGTCGGATATTGGGTCATATAGAAAAAGGGGTGGTCGGGTACTGGTACATTTACATTTCTCAGTACTTTTGATTATTATGAACAAACAACTAATTGTAGCAACAACTATAACCTGTGTTTTGGAAACTAGAGACTTCAAGATTTCCAAAAGTCATAGTCGTTATAGAAGATAGTTTATTTTTGAACGCGAAAAATAAGTTAACTTTTTCGTCGCCTCTTAGATGGTCGAGTATTGGGACATTTACCTTAAGTGGAAGATAATGATTGCAATGTGGTATAGTAAAAATTATGAAAGTGAAATGTTACTTTACGATATGTGCGATAAACTTACACAAATAGTAAATTTTAGTCTGCACATGGTCTGTGGGACTATATTTAATATATTTAATATATTTAATATATTTAATATATTTAATATATTTAATATATTAATTTTAAAAAAATAGCTGTTACTTCACGGTGTTTAGGAATCCCATAATATAAAAAATACCAAAAATTCGTTATTCGTATTCACAATTCGTAGAAATTAAAAAAAAAAAATAACGAGTGTCTTTCCTTGAGAAAAAAAATATTTTTGCATATTTTGCCCTGAAACGGATGTTCAGCTTGCTCAATAAATTCTAAATTCTAAACACAATTTTCCATGGGATGAATCTTCCACGTGTCCGTGGAGATATACCATGATCATTAACAAGGGGGGACGACTTGAGAGACGTCACAGTGAAGATTGTATTTGGATTCTCTAGCGTCTCCGAAGGCACATCATAATCACTCAAATTATCAGTGTTTGGAATTTCCTCTGCCAAGTGAAGAATTCGGAGGCGGTTGTACGTTGGCCACTCTTTTTTTTTTTACCCCAATACTCTAATACGGTATCGAGATTCGCGTATAGTAACATTTAGAATTTTGTACAGTATTCAGAGAATATGTTAGATAGTAAACTTTGCGACGGAGCATCACTGCCCGATTGCTATACATCGGATACGCTCGAGTCTTATGCGGTATAGTAATTTTTCTTCGGGTTAGTATCGGTAACGAATGGAATACCGGACACTATTACACGCATAGTTCGTGTTGACATGCACTGAGAATTTTTTGTTGTTGAAAATGCAATAACTTGTTTGACTCAACCAAATATTTGTTTCCGGACGTTCAACGAGATCATTTTGGTAATTCAACAAAGATGCAGTGGGTGTTTTAGTTAAATCGGTTAAATCGTTGCTTGAATGGGCAAAGTTTCAGTTCAATCAAATAAATATCTTTGTACCAAATAAATTGTGTTTCTGAAAATACGAATTGTTTTTTTGTTACAGCTAAATTTATTTAGTTAAAATATACTAGAAATCAACGAAATATTTCTGTACAGCAACTCAGTGACGTGTAAATTGGACTAAACTGTACCTGGAAAGTGACCAAATAATTTCGTTGACCTCATACATTATGGTTAACCAAATCCATTTGTTGAAATAATTATAGTTTCATTATTTCAAACAAATTAATATTGAAACAACTGAATTTTTTTCAACTAAATGGATTTAGTTGTTTTAACTGAACTTTTTTCTCAGTGTGTGCCTACAAAAAGCCAAATCATGTTCAAACGTGTCGGGAGGTGCGTAAGCTCACTCACAATTTTTTGTATAGTTTTTCAATTTTGATTTTAATTTATTTTTGTTTCATGCCTCATATCTCAGTTTCATGTAAGCAAACAGACTTTTAAAAAAGTTGCACTATTTTTCATAATTTTTTTCGATCAAGTAGAACCGCCATTTTGAATTCTTCAAATTTCCCTATAGTTTCGGCTGAGATATTCGAATTCGCGAAACTGTAAAAAACACTACGAAATTGACTTTCGCGAACATCCAAATTTTTTTTGAAATTTTAGACGCCATATTGAATCGTTTAGTTTTGGAATTTTCAATTTATTTATTACTTTTTAACTGTATATTTATGTAATATTCAAATGTGACTCGTTTTCCCTGGCATTTCACCACTGATATATGTATCATATAAGAAAAGGAGATTCATAAGCAGCCGATAGCGTAATAGGTAGCGTGTTAAGTAGTTAGGTAGGATAAATGGGCAGGTCGAGGGTTCGAATCCCGGTGGAGACAGATGAAATTGAAATAAAAAAATCGGGTATTTTTTTTAATGCAACTCGTCCCGAAGCTATGTACATACAAAATATACGTATTAAAAAATTTTGCAAGCAATATAAAATTTAAAAAAAACCGTATGAAAATTATAATTTCCTCAGGTCCCGACGCTCATATGGGTTCACCAAAACTTTTTACTATACAACATATAGGGATCATCTCTATAGCGGAACACTTTTTGTCGTAATGTGTATTTCATCAGTTTTACTATCCAGTATAGGATCGGCAGTAATGTGGGATACGTCTGCAGGTTGGTTAGGATATGCATGATTTTTACGATACCATATGAGAAGCGTTGCTGGTCAAGAATAGTAATCAAAGCCAGAAATCGGAACTAGAAGTAAATTAATATACGTTTCTCGTACTGAGTATGCCGATTTCTGCGACCCGATGCAAGAATTCGAGACCGATTTTTCTCCGTGTACCAATCTGATCGAAACCCAATTTCTTTTTGTTCGAAATATTTTGATAAATTTCGACCGAAATGCAGTCGTTGTCCTAACGAGAGGCCTTGCCTCATCGAGAGGAATCCAACGAGCACGAACACATGGGACTTGCGATCATTTTTTAAATTTACCCCACGTAGGGCTTGCGCAGGGCTTGCCCTGTATCCCAATCTGCTTGGGACTTGATTTGTGACTACCGCGGTTTCAGGCTCGTTCATCAAGTTTATTAATCGTGACGAAGAGTTGTGAATTCTGGAAAAAAGGCCTGCAACACGTTCAGGGCACATTTAGGGTTCTAGAAGTTCAACCCTTGGCCCTACAGACTCGGCATAGGGCTCATTGGATTTGTCTCGTCGAGACGAATCTAATAAGCCCTGGCACATTCGAAAATCTTTTTGTGAAGTACCCTGGCAGTGATGTGGCGGGCGTGGCAGCCATTACCAGTCCACCTCGGTTTATACCATATACTCATATAGCCTATAGTGGTTTTACCTATAACAATATATTTCTACCTATATAGCTAGTGCCATATCCTATTTATACCTCTTTAAGATATTTAAGCTTATTAAAAGAGTTATGTATAAAATACCACAGCCACAGGAAATAATATCGAGCTGCAGGAAATCTAGGATAGAAATGGTCAGCCATACATGCCACATCGATACTGCACTAATAGACCTATCGATCAATAGGAGAAATGAGGCTCAAAATAGATTAGAAATTTATTTGCATGAGTTTATTGAAATCTTAAAATAGTTTTTAAATATCCAGTATTCACGTGTTAATAATTACAAGACAACAATTATATTTATGGGCATTATATGGATTTGGTACATTTATCGATTCACAATAAGTCCTGGTCCATTTATCAAAATTGATTCACAACGAGTAGAAGAAAATGTAGCCCAACGTAGAAACTCTTCGGCCGTTATCGGCGTATTTATCAAAATTGATCGATAACACGTAGAAAAAAGTATAGCTTGCCGTAGAAACTCTGACCTTTAGCGTCAGGCAGTTGCATTCCACCAACAATCTACGCAGTTTCGCTGCCAATTTTCGCCGTCTCCATGTACAAACCATCGACTCCCATCTCTGTGCTCTCGATAAGTTCGTGCGAGTTTAAAAATATTGGATACCTGCTTTCATATTTCCAATCTCCCACACCATCTTGTTGATGGTCTCCTGTGTAGTGAGGTCTGCGACACGTACTTCCATTTTCTTCGAAATCGGGCCGATCCTACTGGGAAAAATAAAACGAAAGTTAGAATTGCAAATCCAGAAAACTCAGGTCTGGGTCAGTACGACGAGCACTCGAAATCGATAAAAACTAGCCAAGAAATATACCATTTTTGCTTCTTATGCTCTTAGAGACACGAGAACTTATTAAAGAAAAATAACCACGAACAAAGAAAATTCACGCAACTTATATTCAGTAAAACACATTTTACTTGGACCACGTTGACAAGTGAATGAGGTTTCCATTTATTTTCAACTAGTAATAATTATGTAGAGTGCAAGTAATCCCACGCGGCCTAATTTGTATTGCGCTGTCTGCATGGGTTCAGTTGAAGTCACCGAGTGCATGAACGAATGTCCATTAGTTGTCATTGACTTTAAAAGTTTAAAAGTCCCAGTTCCATTTGTTAATGGTACTTGTACATTTTATTTACGACTATGGATTTATGAATGAACTTTCCTGATAAAAGTCAATTAGCAAAATCCACTTAAGTACGAGAACAATTTATGTTCGACGTGGAAAATTTATAGCGCTGTGACGTGAGTAATGTATATCAAGTGACATCTCAAGTGCATCATTGAATAATAATACTTGAATTTGAAGAATATGCTTCCTTGAATAATAATACTTCCTTAAGAAACCAATTGGAACTCAATGGCCTCCCAAAGTACAGTTTCTGATCAAAACAAATACAAGGAAACCAAACCATTTTCGAAAATTTTGTAATAAATTTGGACCCAAATGCAGTCGAGATCCTAACAAGAGGCTCCGTCTCGTCGAGAGGAATCCAACGAGCCCAAACACATGGAACTTGTGATCATTTTTCAAATCTATCCCGCTTAAGGATTCGGCAAGGACTATCTTGTGTCTTGATTTCCTTGCCACTTAGTTTGTGACTACCGCGGGTTCAGACTCGTTCACAAAGTTCATTGATAAGTGATGAAGAGTTGTGATTTCTGAAAAAAGGGCCCGCCACACTTTCAGAGTACATGTCGGGTTCTAGAAGGTCAATCTCCCTACAGACTCGGCATAGGGCTCGTGGGATTTGTCTCGTCAAGACGAATCCAATAAACCCTGGCACATTCGAAACAAATTTTGGGAAGTGCCCTGGCAGCGATGTGGCGGGTGTGGCAGCCACAACCAGTCCACCTCTGCTCCAAAACAACAATTATGTTTGCGTGCCTTATTTATATTACATTTTGTGCATCTATCAAAATTGATACAGAACAAGTAAAAAAACGTGGTTTAAGGGAGAAACTCTTCAGCCCCTACCATCATGCATTTGCGTCTCTTCATCCTCCATTTTTCTACAAAAAAGTCACCCTTTCAAGGTACATTGAGGGTGGTGCCCTTTAACGATAAAAATGACTTGGAATATTGGCACCTTCAATCATTTCAGATTATTTGTTTATGATTCAGAAAAATTTTGGAGCGTTGGTTTCCGCAACGCTGTTTCTGAAGTCAATGAATTGGAGGATGAAAAATGAGGCTGGAGAGAATTGTCTTGATATTTTTATGCTCGCGAGTGAAATTAAAGCTCTTGCAATGCACGTGACGACGGAGATAGAGACGTAAATCAGCTGGTAATTAAAATTAGCGACCAGGGGATTTCTCGCTAAACGGCAGCTTACATTTATCAGTTCACGGTTCTTTGATACAAATTTTTCTCGAGAAAAGAAAGAGCTTTGCAAGGCATCGTGGAAGCCACGGCAGAAAGAGAAAAAGATTTTAGAGGAGATTTCATCAGTGTGTGCATGTCCCGGATTTTCTGTTGGGCGAGAAGAGAGTTTCGGCATTTGCCGGCGAAGGTTTACACATATCCGTTGTCGCGGCCCTTTGATCTGCCTCTCGCTATCTTGCCCTCTTTCGACTCCCAAAGAACTTCCTTCAATGCCTTAATACGTATATGCATATAGTCGTGCACTATATATGCATATATATATATATATACGCAAGTCTCTCTCCGTTTGAGATTGGAATGAGACTCGATTTCCGCTTCCTACTCCGGAAGTTCGAAGCGTTTTTGCCAATGCGAATTGTATATAAATATATGCCGGAGAGAATTGGGTTAACGTGGCCATATACGAGCTACTTGTCTTTCGTTGAAATTTGTGCTTTCTGCGAAGAAATGTTTTATGGATGAAAGCCTTGATTAAAAAATCGCATGTAGCGTTAGCATTTTGAAAACAATTTGCCAATAAATATTTTATCAATATCATGGAATACAAAAAAAAATCAAATAGAAGACCACGATATTGTAATACGGTCGATAATTTCCTAAAAGTAAATTGTGCGATGGATTAAGCGATAAACCTTGCTTATCCTAACTTCGATTAATCGAGAAAACTGATTAAACTGAGGAATTTTCTCGCTCATTGCAGATACCTTCGAACAATATATGAGTCATTAAAAAAACCTTTCCGCGGTGACTTGTTTAAACAATGAAAAAACATAATTTCTCAGGGTTTTTGATATTATTGATTGGAATAAATATAAATTATTAAGGAATTATACGCGAGAATGTTAGTAAATATCGCCAAACATTAAAATATTATTATTATATCAGTACTGCATTAGTATTAGTGTATTATCCGAGATTTCATTTATCTGAAGTACAAAAACCCCGATTTTTTGTATACTCTACTCTCTAAACCTTACAGAATACAATTTATTTGTTCACGTGGTTCCTCGATGTGTCACAATTTATATGTATATTTTTTCTTGTCTGGGTATACTTCAACGTAAAATTTCAATGGAAATATCCTTTCGTATGATCCATCTTTCTAGAAGCATACATTTTGAGCGTTTTATCGAGCTCGAGAAAAAAAAAATATATATATGTTTATCATTCTTTTTTTTACAACATATTTATTGATATTTTGACAATAAGGGAAAAAAATTTTGAGAAAAAAAATGAAAATTTAATAAGTTATGAGCTGGTAGAGTTGGAGCTAAAGAAAAAAAGGGATGTGCTGGCTGACACGATTGCAACCTTTCCAATCATCCGACATAAAATTTAAAGAAAGATTCTCAATGTTCTTATAGCCTCTTTTCAGAGAAAATGGAAAAAAATGTTACAATGGCGGCTGTCTGAACGAAAAAAGGCGTTTTTCGACTCTTTTTTACGATCTAATTTTACGATATAATTTTTTTACGATCGTAAAAATAAAATTTTTTATACGTAAGTGGTAGGGGCGATAGAGAGTTGTACATTGAAGATTGATGAAAAATTTGAAGTAAATCGGTCGAGTAGAACTTGAGATATCACGTCAACCGTGTTAAGACAATAAGTATAGTTTTGAGAAGTTGTCGTCACTAAAATAGCTATAAATCCCTAAATTATTGGAATTTAAAAATTTCCTTTCAAAGATAAATTCTTAAAGGTCTAAACTTTAAGGATATGAAAAAAAAAAAACAAAATTGATTTTTTTCAAAATTTTAGACTAGAATTCCTCCTTAAGCCTTAACCCTTACTTGACACAGTGGGGTACAAAACACCCCGGAACCAAATTTCCTCAATTTTGAGTAGGATAAAAGCCGGATAGTTGCCCCGAGGGGATAGTTGCCCCGGTTTTTAATACACTATGTTAGAGATGTCCCTAGCGTTGGCGCTTTTCTGTAATTATTAATATGCCCTCGCAGGCCTCAGTATAGGACAGGGCCCACAAGTTTCGTCTGTGTGAGCGAAAATCTTCCACGGCGAGACCTTAACGAGCGTTGTACTAATATTGGTGACTAATTTTTATTGAATAAATAATGTTCTGGTTGAGGATTCAGTCAACTATTTGTTTCCTCGCATGCATTAGAGTTTCAACTACACGGTCTGATACGGTATATTGTTAAATAGGTTTTATTTATTTTTTTAATAACAAGGGCAAGTATCCGTATTGAAAAGGATAGTCGCCCCAAATTCTTTTCCGGTTAGTCGCCCTAACGACTATATGACAAAAACCCAGACGTAGTCCTTGCTAGACCGAAGTTAGTTTAACACTAGCGTTTAAAGAACTAGATAAGAAAGAAAAACTGTTGATTAAAGGTATTTAAAAAAATAATGAAATTATTAATTATAAAATAATAAAATTGATAATAAAATATCTAAATAATAAAAAATTTAAATATAATAAAATAAAATAATCTGTAACTTAGTATTAATTATAAACTCGTATTTTCGACGTGAGGCGACTATCTGCCACGGTGGGCAACTATCCCTCTTTGAAGAGGTCAAGTGAAACGGTATTTACTCAAAAACAATATTAATTGGGTTTACAAAAATAGTGCACAATGAAAGATTAAAGATCAATGTTTTAATATACACGAAGCATATTGTCAGTGGATACTTAATTTTCAAGTAATAGAGCTTTTTTTTTAAGTGTGGCATGCGGCTTTTACCCTACTTAAATTTAAAAAAATGGGACCTATAGCGGCATCTTCCATTAGTTCGAGGATGCTACTACTCTTTAAAGCTTGTAGCATCACTCTAAGACAATAAAGTTTTTATGTAGTAACCATAGCCACAGGGCGTCAAGTAAGGTCGAGTGCGAAAATGTTGTGCAAATTTTGTTCCTGTTACATTATTTTACTACTACTATTATTTTTCTCGTAGTGCTACATATAAAGCAAACTCAGTTAAATTTTCAACCGTTTTTGTCAGAAAATAAAAAAGTCATGATATTTTCGTTAAAGTTTGTCATTTTTTCAGTTTTTTGGGTATCTCAATTTTTTTATCATACTTCACTTTGATATTTTACTATAAATCCTGTATAACTTTGGGAAGTAACTTCTTAAGAAGTTCACAACAAATTTTCAAGTTAAAATATTAAGTGGTATACTTTTTATAAGAATTTTTGTCGCTGGGGTACAAACAATCCCAGTGTGTCAAGTACGTTATTCTGCAGAAGTGGGTCAAGTAAGGTTTGAGGAAGAAAAAATTTGTAAAACAACGGTCTTATCGTTTTTTATCATTAATGTTACTTCACAACGAAATATCATCGATGAAACTCAATCGTGTGTCAAAGGACAGGCATCATATGAATTTCATAAATCCATAAAAGCAACGATGGAAAATCGCGCAGTGTCGCGCGTGCCGTCGGGAATTCCCTGACCAAAATTCGCCGTAGCTGGTGCAAGGAGGAATTACGCGTCGAAGTTTCCCCGGCTTATAATCTGGAAAGGAGGTCCTTCCACGTTTTCATCGTAGCTGCTGCGCGAGTTAATACTCTCACTTTTGCCGCTATAATGCACCATGGCTGGAAGTCCTTATCGGATTAACCGCAAGCGATTAACTGGTGGCGCTATTCGCAAAGGAAAAAGGATTTAAATCGGTAGCCCGCGATAATCCTACCACCAGCAAAACCCTTCCTTCCTCTACCATTTAAATAATAATAATAATAATAACAATCGCGATTTTTGGTGAACGTTTGACAAGAATTTTTGACCTTTGACGAATATCCGGGTTATTGAGGCTACCGCACGTAGAACGAACGTGTGACGACCGATTCTCGCGATTTCTTTGCCCAATCAGAGGAGACTCTCTTCAGGATCTTTCTCGTCCTTTTTTCCAGCGGCTGAGGAAAATTCGACTGTACACTCGGTCCTGCGCTCGCATATACATACATAAGTCTTTCCAGATGCTTCCAACAACTGGGAAGAAGATTTTTCGAGATATTTTCGCACCAGCAAGTTTCAGGTAGTCAGGCGCGACCACAGAAAGAGAGAGAGAGAGAGAGAGAGAGAGAGAGAAAGGAATAAGGACATTAAGTTTTACGTTGTGTGCGGCATATATAGTCGAAAATCCTTCCGGACTTTTAAGCTGAAACAAATGTTTCGGGAGCACCGCGCGTCCCGGAAAAATATCGTCGATAGGGAGAGTTGCGGTATGCGTCGATACTCACAAATAAAAGATACGCGCCAGATGTTTTTTTTTTTTAAGGATTACGGTGTATATGTTTGGTCAAAATGGAACCTAAATTTGTCTCAAGCGCATGTGAGGTCTTTGTGATTGGAAGATGATGATGATAATTATATGTTTGCTCGAGGGAAATTGGTCGAGAGCCTCTCGAGACTCAAAAGTGGCTTCAATTGTTTCAGGTATATTCAGGTATCTTTTTTTGCCTCTCCTCGTATGTGTTGAGAATAGTGTGAAGATGAAAAAGTACGTACAAAAGATTTTGAGCAATACACATGTAGAATAATTAATCCTCGAAATGATTATGAGAATACAATATTTTTAGTACACATTCGGGTTAGTTTTGCCAGCCATATTTCTGTGTAATGTCATTTTTTCATGGAAAGTTGTGCAATAATAAATTGCAGTGGCAAAGAATTCGAAGAAATTAATGCGTAAAAATTTAGGCGATTTTTTATGCAATACATTTTTGTTTTTGTAGATTAATATTTTGTGACTAAAATTTGGAAAAAATTTGAAAAAAAATTGTTGACGTTTAAAAAAAATCGAAAAAATACCTCACACACGCGGCGAATGTCAACGATAACTCATTGAATATTTTTTCTTCCAATGAGAAAAAAAATTGTTGAATGAACTAAATCTTTAGTTGCATACGCACGACTAAATATTTATTTGGTCTAACTAAATAATTAGTTTCTTGAATAATTCTGCGCTTCAGTTGACCAAAATATGATTCAGGCAAAAAAATTTGGGTTTGTGCAACTAAATATTTAGTCGTGCGTATGCGACTAAAGATTTAGTTCATTCAACAATTTTTTTTTTCTCAGTGTCTTTATTCTTAGATTCTCCTCGAACAATGTTCGGCGACTAAAATAGAAAATGATCTTGAAACGTGATCGGGAAAATATTTATTAGTCGCTACGAGCGATAACATTTTTGTTTTGCTGTAAAATCGATTACTACACCATTGGCACAATTGTTGACATTATTAGTTGTAATTAAGAGTGAATATTTGTAATTTTGAAAAATTCTAGCTTACAAAACGATTTTGACAAATAGTTGCCGCCGTCAAATAGTATCCGAACTTCATGTTTTGAAACAATTTTTGTTCAATGATTAAGGGGTGTTATACGCAGTGAGAATTTTCAAAAAATTGTTTTTTTTTTAATTTCAATTTCGTAATTCATATGCGGACATTTAAATATGTACACAGAAAGTTTCGTGTCAATCCAACAAATGTTTTCGAAGTTATAAGCATATTTATAAACCGTAATTACTGTGTGCAAAGTGCTTTAGAAACATTGAACGCACTTTTCTCAAAACTGTGTGTTTTAAAGTCGGTGAGCAATATTTCTCAGCAACGGCATAACCGATCCGTCTCAAATGTTTACACAAGCTTTATAAATATATTTTTTAGTAATTAATCGAAGGTTTCTTATATAAATATTTTCCATTTTATAAACAATTTAAGGCAAAATTTTTCATCAAAACTTGAATTTTTTTTTGGGAAACCGCCATTTTGTTAAAAATGAATATTTAGCTTATTCCTTTGATCAAATACTAAATTATACCTTATGTCAACGGAATCTTTTTTATTTCTTTATTTTGGATTATCCAATTCAGAGATATCGTTCTCACCGCAAGACGCACTGAGAAAACAATGTTCCAGTACATGTTACATTTGTTAACTGTTAACAAATGTAAAGTTGAACATGGCGAAATCAATTATTTATCAACAGTTGATACATTATTTTTACACAAATAAAATATTTCTTAATGACTTACAAATTTTGTAACAGTTAAGGAATTTTTAAGTAAAAGTGCCAACTAAATATATTTCTTTACTATAAATAAACTGTTTTTTCATTGCGCTTTTTTTTTGCAGGCTTTCCCGGAGATCGGCTACAGCGGCTTCAAGAATCATTATTTTAAAAAAATACAAATTTCAAAATAAAGTTTAAAGTTACAAAAATATGTTCATAAATTTTTACGTCAATAAATAAAAATGTCATTACAGAAAAAAATCTTAAAAAATCGGTTTTTTTGGGCAACCCGTTAACACAATTTTTGCGAGTAGCAGGTAAAAAATAAAAAAAAATACTTTAATTAACGATTCACGGATTCACCCTTATAAATATATTCCATATACTTTTTGTTCTGTACATTTTTGTTTCCATTCTTCACACTTGTCCGATAATCACTTGACAGAGATGCCAAAAAAAGCGAGACTCTCGAACTCGCGATATAAATTTTCAAAATTTTTACGATCAGACGGACTTTTGACGTTTCTCGAAAGAGAAAGTTTCGAGTGTTCGGCGCGCCCGTGTCCTCATCCCTGAGGGATTCTGAAATGGTCCATCGTCTCTATACAGCTAACAAAGCACCCATGAAGGAAAAAGCAGGCAATACAAATTTGATATTCTCACTGCAGCACGTCGTTAAATTCGAGATGGCTTCATAAGCGATCTGGGATTTCTATTCTCTTCGCTTGTTCACGTTGACAACAATCGTAAATTAACGACTTCATTACTTTGTCCGATTGTTTATCACTTTTCACAAACGATAAATGAATGATCTTCTTCAGTGTATAATGCGCGTTATTCGAGGAAATCGATTAACGAAAAAAAATATGTTATTGTAAAACTTTAAAATTATTTGTTGTTGCAAATATTCGGAATCTCGATGATCTCAATGTGTGTTCGTGTGTGTGTGTGTGTGTGTGTGTGTGTGTGTGTGTACCTGAGATTGTATATTACCTCGAGCAAGGTCGGCCCAGCGAAAGAGAGAGAGAAAGAGAGAGAGAGAGAGAGAGAGAGAGAGAGAGAGAGAGAGAGAGAATGAGAACGGGGAAAAGCGAGAGGAGGGAGATGCCAATATTGATTCAGAAAATATACGAAATCCGCGGGTGCAGGTCCGGGATAAGGCAGCTTTCGAACAATGTTTTTATTTAGTCTGGGATAAAGCGTTTAAGGATTTTCGCGGCGTGCTCACGCGCGTCGTGGCTTAAAGCGATCTTCCGATGATTGGCTAAATGATACCACTTCCGGGCGCCTACATAATCTCTCGATTAACTCAACAATTTCGAATTGATCAATGAAAATCGAGCCGAACGTTCCCTAACATCTCAAAACGTGCCCGATCATTTCGCGAGACCGTGACTCGATTTTTTTTCAATCGAAATATTCGATAAGATAAATTTCTTATCGTAAAATATTTATTTATCGATATATCTTAATATCATTTAAAATATCCCGGAGAACATGTTTTCGATCACAGAGTCTTTCGTTGAATCTTTAATTTAATAATATCGAGAATTAACGACACGCGAACGGTGCCCGCAAACAATGGAACCGTATTTCTCTGTTTTCTCTTCAAACTGCTGGTTTTTCGGGTCAAAACAAAAATTAAGTTTCCATTCATGCGCGCGGATAGAAACCTAATTTACCGGCAGCCGGTATATTCACAATTTCAGATAAAATCGGGATCTATGATACCACCAATCGCTCCATCGGATGGCCTTAAAACGCTTTCTTGAGCCTCGAATGGTATGACAGTTTTCTGCTTTACCGACGTTCGTGAACAATGAAAATGACTCGAGAGTAAACTGCTCCAACCTAACTGTTCCATGATCGACTATCGGCGTCAAAGCTTTGCCATGCTTTCCTGATTTTGACACCAGATGTCAGGGCACTCTCGAGGGAGTATTGGTAAACTTATTGATAAGATAGGTATCTTTTTTTCATTTGAATATCACCGTATCTCTAAATTGCATTTCTTAATCACCAAGTTCAAAAGATTGTCTCTTAGACCTTTTTTTTCCTTTTTGATGTTTTTGGACCGGACATGTCAACTCTCGTTACTTTTGAAAACGCGTTCTTTCCTTATTTTCTCTATTACTTGGTAATAACCAATCATTTTGCAAAAATAACTCATTCGTTACATTTTTTTTTTTCAGCAACGCAGTAAAAACATACTAATTAACGATATAAAGTGCAAAGTTTACACATACAGTGACAAATACTGTGGTTTATTTTAGTAAAATAATTTTTTATTGGCAAGTAATAGGGAAAATTAAAAAGATCGCGTTTTCAAAAGTAACGAGCGTGGACATCTCTGTTTTGGACCTTAAAGTTTCATGTTCCTTCATTGTAAACCATACTGAAGAATTGTCTTTTAGTTTAAGAGATGGCAAACCACAGAATCGTTTTTGGTTAAAGTGCGTCCCATTATCCTTCGCATACAAGTATATTTGTTTGTTTGTTTTTTTTCATTTCTCTTTTCTTAATCCGAATCTTAGTTGTAAGTTTTAGACTGATTATACGACAGAGGTATTATCACTAAGTAAGTAACTATTATCACTAAGTAAGTAACCTTTTAAGTATTCGACAATTATTGTTATTTCTCTTGATAAGGGAGAAATTTTATACCATGGTTACCCAAATGGCGGCCAGATTGAACAAAGTTTCCCAAGGATTTTATTTTGGTACTTTTCCAATACAAAAATAAATTATTGAACGTGGATAAGGATGGAAACTGTTTTATTCTCTCGTATGAATATGTATGTATTTATAACGAAGCGAAGTTTCAAAAATTTGATAAAAATAAAACATCTTCATTTTCAGGTCTTCTTCTTTCTCTCTCTCTCTCTCTCTCTCTCTCTCTCTCCCTCTCTCTCTCTCTCTCTCTCTCTCTCTCTCTCTCTCTCTCTCTCTCTCTCTCTCTCTCTCTCTCTTTCCACGAGACCAGATGTCTCTCGTTCGCGAGAGCTCGTAACGAATACTTTTGTCCTGTAAACAAGTTGATACGAAAAAGCCTGTATTGTCCACGATGAATTTTTACGACCCACGCTAGAAGGGTGCGAGGGGGTATTCCGGGTGAAAGACACATATTTCTCTCGCGATCTCTTCAGCGGGAGAACAAAAAATCGCACTCCTTCGCGTTTATATTTACAACTTCCGGTTCTCCGATGAATTTCGAAAAAAAATTGTTTCGATTTTGAGAAATCAGGATGAATGATTCTCCGTACAACGACAAATCGATTCGAGGTGAATCATCGTACGATGCATGACGTTTGATGCACACCGGGGTAGATCGATTGAAATTTCATGGAAATGCGGTACCGTACATTCACGATTTTCTATTCCTGTTACCGAGCTCGCGAACATTCTAACAAACGGTCGTTAAGAAACTTTAACGACCGTACCGTTAAATCCGCGTTGGCAAGATGGCCGCAGCTGTTGCCGACCTATGCGAATCGAAGAGAGAGAGGGAAAAGCACAAAACGCACCAATTCAATGTTCCACTACGATTATATTCGTGAACAATCTAATTGCTGATATTGAGATCCCAAGTACGTTAAGGTGTTATGAAAAGTTACCTGTAAGGTTGAAAAAGGTACCTTTTGTCTATTTGGCCACGGAAAAAACGACTTTTAGTTGATCCAACCAACCACTCAGTGCTCTGACCGCGAGAAGAGAAGTTGATTAGAACAACTAGATAGTTGGTTGCATCAACTAGTCACCGTAGTTACTTTGTTCGTGTTTCGGAAGCTTTTTGGTCGTAACTTTTTTTTAACGTCCAAAATTACATTTTTTTTTGCTCGAACATAACAATATGTCCTTTGGCTATAAAATGTATAACAATAGCAAGCCCCACCAGACCCTCACAATTTTATATATTTAGAAAAAAAAGCCAAAGTAACGCCGAGTCTGGGGCTACTTTGGAGAGGCATTGAAATGCAACTTATGTCAAAGATCCAAAGCGTAAATGCAGCTTTGACTTCATTTTGATAAAAAAAAACAATAATATTTTATACATTATACATTAAATTGAATGAAAAACAACGATTTTTGAAGATCAATTCGTCATTTTTATTGAAGAAATTTTTTACATAAAAATACCAAATACTTAGACCTGAATATTAAGTTCTTAAGATCAAACTTGAGATAAAACTTTCTATTGAACTCAAGTTGAAATTTAAGATCGAACTTAAGATTCACCTTAAATTTGAACTTAAGTATCATTATAAGTTCATACTTATGTTCAAACTTTAATGCGAACTCCAGATCGATCTTAAGTTCAAACTTAAATTTGGTTTGAAGTTTGATCTTGAGATCCATCTTGAGCATGAACTTAAGTTCGATCAAACTTCTTTCATCGCCTCCCTCAACCGTGTTATTTTAAATTAGTTGTCACAATAATTAAGTGCGATCAATCTTAAGTTTAAGCTCAAGATGGATCTTAAGTTCGAACTTCAAACCAAATTTAAATTTTAACTGAAGATCAATCTGAAGTTCGCATTAAAGTTTGAACATAAGTATGAACTTATAATGATACTTAAGTTCAACTTACGATTCATCTTAAATTGGAACTTAAGTTCGATCTTAAGTTCCAACTTGAGTTCCATGGAAAGTTCGATCTTAAGGTAAGACTTGTGACTTGAAATTCGGGCCTTACAGATGTAACAGACGTAACTCCAACAGTCGTTCTTCTTGCCCTTCTTTATTCTCTTCTTGCAAATGGCATCATCGATTGCTCGGACATCCCGACTTGTTGGACATATACCTGTGTACCTGGTTTATGAATGACTTTTTTCTTCTACTACCCACTCCCCACAAGTAGCCCCAAAAAATCACAAAGTAACTCCCAAAGTCAAAGTACCCCCGTTTTACGGTATTTAGTTGTGGTAACCAACCATTTAGTTTATCCAACTAACTATCTAGTTAATCCAATCAACTATCTAGTTGATCCAATCCACTATCTAGTTGATCCAACCAACTATCTAGTCGATCCAATCCACTATCTAGTTGATCCAACCAACTGTCTAGTTGATCCAACCAACTGTCTAGTTGACCCAACCAACTATCTAGTTGATCCAACCAACTTCGCTTCTAGCGCACAAAGCACTAAACGGTTGGTTGGATCAACTAAGTCGTTTTTCCCGTGGGTAAGTTGAATAAAGGCGGATATAAAGGCGGTCACCGGGATGTCGAAATCGGTAGAGACCTCAATAGAAAAGCTGATCCTTATCGATAGGATAAAACTGATAATAATGATAAGAATAATGCGACCACGTCGATCAAGGAAAGAGGGGCTTATTTTCAGCCTTGCCCGAATCATTACTCTCCAAATCGGCCCGTTTTATGGCGGCACGAAAGATCTTCTCAAAGGCCCGACCGAAATGAAACCGGTACGGGCCCAACATTGTTTGCCTCGCGAAACGTTCTAACAGTGTCCCAGTCAAAACATAAAACTTTGTCCCTTTCTTTCTTCCACTGGTCCATAACTGCGATATAATGGCAGTATCGTTATCATCGTGCGTGACAGAACAGTGTCAATTTCACGTCGATTCGAATGTAGATTACTAGCAAAAATAATGTTGTACCTCGCAGCGAAATTCATTTGATATTAAGGACGTTATCTACGTTTCAGATTACGATGTACTTTTGAATTGTAACTTGAATTGATCTTTTGAAAAAAAGAAAATAGCGAAGAGTTGTCTAAAATGATCCCCATAGGTAAAATGATCCTTACTGATATTATCGAATCTACTACTAGCAACAAACGATGAATGTAATACGTTTTAGGCTAGTAAATTTATAGATTATTAAATGAATTTATTATTTATATTATCGCACGTCAGTTCACCAAAAAAAATTGCAAAAAATCGAAATCCTATAGGCTGATCTAAGATGAGTTTGCACACTCACAATGTTGATGTTTTCATTGTTTTTGGTATTTGGCTACTATTGCCACACATTATATAGTTGCTCTGATATGTATGATTTTAAGTTGATTGGATTTAAGGATGTTGAGTCCCAAATCGCAAATGATGAGAAAATTCTGAAAATTTGGTTTGTTTTTGGAAGAATTATTTAAGAGGTCGTGTGAAAATTTCACGCCGATTAGGAAGCTCGTTATCGAACTATTAACATTAACACGGTAAATTAAATTAAATGTAGTCTTATGGAAACTGATATAACTTTGCGATAATTTTTTTTAAATTTGTTTTAAAAATTGTTCTTAACAAAATGTTAATATTTTAATAACGAGCTTCCGAATCGTCGTGAAATTTTTACACGACCTCTTAAATACTTCATACAAAAACATACCAAATTTTCAGAATTTTCTCATCATTTTTCATTTTAACCCTTAAGGAGGTTGAATTAATGATAATAGAATTCTGAAAATTTAATATGTTTTTACATGAAGTATTCAGGAGGTCGTGTAAAAATTTCACGACGATTAAGAAGCTTATTGAACAATTAACATTAAAAGATTTTATAGGAACTCAACATCCTTAAATCGGTTTAGTTGAGTCAGTTTTACGCATCACGTGGAATGACGTCGGTCGAGCCAAAAATTTTCATCAAAAATCGATTTTTTTTTTAGAAGCCGCTATTTTGTTAACAATTGATATTTTGCTTATTCCTTTGATTAAATACTAGGGTATACCTCATATTAACGAAATCTTTTTCCATTTTTTATTTTAGATGATCCAATCCAGTGACATCGTGCTTACAGCAAGACGCCTTTTTTTAAAGGACCTCTGGGACGACCTCGGCTACAGCGGCTTCAAGATTCGTTATTTTCAAAAAAGAAAAATTCAAAAGTAAAGTTGAAAGTTACGAAATTGTGTATATGGGGCATTCCAGGTCAAATCACGTGGTCATCGGCCTGACCCCCTCGGATTTAGTTGCCGAATTTTTTTTTGCATATTATGCTCCCAAAAAAAGAGGTTATTTTTTTCAGATTTTGATTACTTGTTTTACCCCATAAAATAATTTTTTTTCCATAACTTTTGAGTAAAATTGAATTACGCCCAGTTTTAAAATTCTGAAATTTTTTGCATTAATTCTATAACTAAAAACTAGTATTTTCATCCTAGTTTGAGAGTGGGCCGAGAATAATTTATATTTTTTCTTCAATTAAACAAAGAAAATTTCTTTACACATTTTGTAAATTAAATATTTGAACGATGGTTTCCTGTAGGATAAAAAAAAAGAAAAATAAATCATCTCTTGCCAAAAAAAATTGTTTCCTATATTTTGATAATATATTTTCTGTATTTCGCTAATAGATTTTCTATATTTTGATAATAGTTTTTTTGTTAATAGTTAGATAAAGTTTTTATATTGTTTTCGTGCTCCCTCCGAAAAGTAATACTTTTTTTCAATGCCTTAATTAATCGATTTTATCAAATCTATTACTAAAATATAGGAAATCTATTATCGAAATACAGAAAATATATTATCAAAACATAGGAAAATTTTTTTTTACCAAGACACAATTTATCTTTATTTTTTTTCCCCTATAGGAAACCATCATTAAAATATTTAATTTAAAAAAATTGTAAACAATTTTTGTTTCTTTAATTAAGAAAAAATATTAAATATTCTCGGCCCACTCTCGAACTATGATAAAAATACTAGTTTTTAATTGATGCAAAAAATTTTTTTTTACTAAGTCACAATTTATCTTTATTTTTTTTCCCCTATAGGAAACCATCATTAAAATATTTAATTTAAAAAAATTGTAAACAATTTTTGTTTCTTTAATTAAGAAAAAATATTAAATATTCTCGGCCCACTCTCGAACTATGATGAAAATACTAGTTTTTAATTGATGCAAAAAATTTCAGAATTTAAAAACTGGGCGTAATTCATTTTTACTTGAAAGTTATGGAAACAAAATTATTTTATGGGATAAAACAAGTAATCAAAATCTGAAAAAAATAACATCTTTTTTTTAGACCAAAATATGCTCAAAAAAAATTCGGCAACTAAATCCGAGGGGGTCAGGCCGATGACTACGTGATTTGACCTGGAATGTCCCATATAAATTTTTACGTTAATTTTTTGAATTCTTGAAAAATCGCTTTTTTTTTACCTCCTGACTGCGTATGAACCCCCTTAATGACTCGCGTGCTAGCGATTTTCAATGGGGAAAAATTCTCTCATAAGACTCGCACAGATCAGCGAAGGCTTAAGATGTATTTTTTTTTCAATCAATCGAATTTATCGCAACGGCGATTCCCACACATTCTTGCAAAAGGTTCACTCTCGTAGTCACGAATCTCCGCGAAACGAGAGAGTCTGGATAGTGTTTCTTTTGCTCGTTGAATCGAGATACCCGCACGAAGGCGCTATTCGAGCGAGCAGATAGTCCAAAAAGCAAGAGAGAGAAGGGAACAGGACCGAAAATCGCTTCTCGAAATAAGACCTGTTTATCCGCTCTCGGCAGTATGCTATTTCGGAAAGCTCACGAATACGAAAGTTTCAGCGCTTTTACACGCTTATTCTGCTTTCATATATATATATATATATATATATATATATATATATATATATGCATGGTAGCTCCCCTGCTCGCGATGAGCTATCGATCTCAATCGGAAAAAACAATCGCTCTATTATATTTTTACACGGGATTTTGATAGCGAAAAAGATGAATGGGGAGCAATAGATTAAATAAAACAATCGTTGACGATGAAATTGGATATCAATTGTACGAAAGAGCAGATTAACCCTCGCTGGTCACCGCGGGTCAAATTGACCCCAGCTCTTACTTTGAGCTCAAATATTAATAAATACCTTTTTTGTAATGCGTGGATTTGAAGTATTTTTTGTCTTGAAGAACCATGTTTTTTGAAAGTCTTGTTTTCATGATTTTTTTTCCATTTAAATATTTAAAAAAAAACAATTGTTTCATACAATGAAATGTTCAAAGATAATTCCTTTATTTTTTTTAAGTCAATCGGATAGGTACTTTTTTTTTGACAACCATCCGAAAAGTCGGTCGGGTCAAATTGACCCAGTGTGACCAGCTTGGAATTATTTTGTGGCGTGATCAGCGAGGGTTTAACCTAAATTGAATAAAATTATGCTCATTTCATAAAATGTCAGAATGTTTTCTTCAGAAGAACATATTTTTTTAAATTTCTGATAGAAACACTGTTTCCGAGTTAACTCGGAAAAAAGTTTTTTTTTAAATATTCCTCCATGAAATACCACAGATTGGGGCGTAGTGTCAAATTCTAAAATTTCGATTTTAGTATTTTAAAATCTCTAAAAATATAACGTTTGACGATGTGTCTTGAAAATCGCGCATTATCATTGTTTGCCAAATTTTGCAAGTTTGTCAAGACAAAGCAGTCTTGAACGAAGAATTTTTTTTTTTTCATTCATAGTTTTTTTAAAATTGATATTTGTGGCACCGCACTTACACTTACTTTCAACAGCTTTTTTTAAAAATCAATATTTACAAAAATCTTTCGTTCAGATCATGTCATCCAAAAACTACTTTTCTTCTAATCTTTTATTTCAGATACGTCATTTTTGAGAATAAGTGGTCAATGCAAACTGCTTCCGAATTAAATACAGTCTAGAAAAACGAATTTTTCTATACACTGAGTTTATTTGTAGTAAAGAAATATTTTTCGACAATAAATATAGTTACTTTTACTTAAACATATTCCTTAACGATTACAAAATTCGTTAGTCGTTGAGCAATATTTTATTTGTGTCAAAATAAATTATTAATTTTTAAAAAATATTTAATTCATTAACTGGTAAAAAATAATTGATTTCGCCATATTCAACTTTTACATTTGTTAAAAGTCAACAAATCCTGGTTCATTATTTTCTCAGTGTTGTGGGTAAACATTTTGTTATAAAAAAAGAATATCGATGATTCCCGGAAATACACCTTCTATTATGAAAAATAGTGAATTGAAAAACTTAATGGGTTTACTCACGAAAAATTCCCAAAAATCCCAATTTTTTGCCGTTACGATCTTCAAGTTGAAATACTGCCTAGAATGCGACAAAATAATTATGAAAAGCGTTAATTAAGTTGGAATATGTTTTCAGACGCAATGACACCCCGTGGGTCGAGGGTTGTTTATAAATTTAAAGTACTCCTTCCGCACATTTTGAGCTTATCTCAAATTTTAATCAAGAGAGGGAGGATGCGGTTGTTGAGCGGTGAGAAAAGATTCAATGGGTTTAGAATGTTGCTTCTGTTTTAGCTACTGAAAAACTACCGGAACAGCTGTCATCGTCCGAGGGGATGATGGATGATAGCACAGAGAGAGAAATAGAGAGAGATGAGAGAAAAAAAAGGTTCGTGAACGCATCCACTTCATGATATTTATTTATCCGTCTATTTGCCCGAGACTTTTCCATTCCTATGTATATATTTTTTCTCTCCTGTTCTCTTTCTCGCTGAAACAGGTATACTATAAATTCTGTAAATATCTGGGGTTTTTAGTGGATACTTGTGCGTGCTACAGATAAATTCTGAAATCCGGAGGGATTCCACTCTGAATTTCGAAAATTCATTCCGATGCTGCTAAGCGTAAGCCTCGGAGAAGCTAAACCAGAGTCTGGGATGCGTCGGTGGTCGCGCGCCGGTTATTTTACACCGGGTGAACCCCAAGCAAGCGGAGGGCGCAAGATGTAAACAATTTACTTAACAGGACCGCAATGTTTCAGTCGTTTTTCCGCCGTAGACCCTAACTCTTCTCTCTGCTTCGCTTTTCTGTCTCTCTCTCTCTCTCTCTAACCCTCTCTTTTCTTATTTCCGTGCGTGGGGCCATTTTACCATCTTTAAAATTGTCGCGCTCCACTTTTATTAGAAATTTTCTTTTTAATCAAATAGGACTCGATATAAGCCTGAAGGAATTCACATCCTTAACTACTGTTAAGGATGTTGAGTCCCTATATGAAATCCTCGGAAGGAAATTTTTGGATCCCAATAATTCACGGAGTTATAAATATTTAAACCCGTAAGGGCAAAACCCGTAAGGGCAAAACCCGTAAGGGCATAAAAAAGTCAAAAACAGTCGCATCTCAAAAAGTAAAGGCGTTTTAGGTTCCTTAGAAAATTTCTTACGAATAACAATTTTTTTTTAATTTCAATTAATTATTTGTTAAAAAATACGGTGTTCAATCATTGGGACATAGAAAATGCAGTGAGTCCCAATTATTGAACACTCGAATTCTCCAAGATGGCGTCATCAAATCCTTCAAAACATCGAGGCAGTTAACGTGTGACAGATCGTGTGAATCGGATTTATTCAAACAAAAACTGTAAGTTCCTGAATAAACTTACCTTTATTCTCTTAATAATAACTCTAAGATCGTCAAATATATTTTTTATTTGTATTTTCGTGCAATAAACATAAAAATAAAAGTAAGAAGAGAATATAACCTAAATGTACCCTGAAAATACGAATATAATGTTCAATATTTTTTGCTCTCTGATATTTCAGTCGAAAAACAAGAAAGCTGGGACAAAATCAAACAAAAACAGAACATAAAAACGAGGAAGCTGAAAACAAAAATAAAATAAAGTTCGAGTTGAAAAGCAAAAATAAACCAAATGCGAATGAACAAAAAACCTGTCAAAAGAGACTAAATATATATTTTTGTATTTTTACATGATTAATAAAAGATTATTTAAGTGTTAGATTTTGCTTTTATTTCTTAATATTGTACCCAAAATAATATTTTCAGAACGGAAAAAGAATTCTCGAGAGTGTTCAATAACTAGGACATGCCTGTTCAATATTAGGGACATAGGCACTTCCAGTGTTCAATAATTGGGACATTTGCATGTTTCAAATTGTTATTCTTTTTTTCACTTGAAATCATTTAAAAATAATTTAAAGGGTAATTTTTCGAAAGTAAAAGTATCAAAGTATCATTTGAACATGAAAGCGATGGTTTTTTTCTTGATTTTATTTTTTTTTCACCGAATTCAATTCCCAGATCCTGAGCTGTTCAATAATTGGGACGTTTACCTTATATTCTTAAATATTCTTAAAAATATATTCTTTAAGAATATGAAAAAAAAAAATTAGTTTTTCAAAATTCTAGACCAAAATACTGCCGTAAAACGTGCCACGCTACACTTCTATCGGAAATTCGATCAAAAAATCGATTTTTTCGAGGATTTTTTCGGGAAGGAAAGAAATATGGGGCGGGGTCGAAGAGTCGACTAACCAATATTTCGAACGGCCGAAGTCCCGAATTTTACGATTACGAGCGTTAGAATAACGAAGCGCTGAAATCCCGATCGCCAGAAAAGAGAAAGTCGAGAGAGCCGCCCCATGCGTAAGAGAGAGAGGAGGCGCATCTCTCTCTCTCTTACGCATGGGGCGGCTCTCTCCGCTGTCGCTTTTCTGGCGTTCGGGATTTCGGCGCTTCGTTATTCGAACGCTCGTAATCGTGAAATTCGGGATTTCGGCCGTTCGAAATATTGGTTAGTCGACTCTTCGACCCCGCCCCAGATATATGTCATATTATGCTTGGTACAATCATTTCGCCGAGGCGCCTCGAGTATGCATTTGTCGTGCGGCGGGAAAGATGCAGGTCACAATTTCCATCTGAAACAAAGAACCCAAAAAAAATTTTATTTTTCAATAGTATAGCTTCTAGTTAAACCAAGAAAATTCAACAAAAAGTGAAAAATTCAACAACTTTTCGCAAATTGAAAAAAAAATTCACTTTACATTGTTTAAAAAGTGGGTTAATCTTAACTTTCTTAAGGTTTTTTAGGTTCAACTAGAAGAGGATTTAATCCCGAATATAATCCATTTTGTCTCGTTTCGATAGGATGTTTAATTTTTTCCCTATCTTTCCCGCCAATTAGGAAAAATGCATACTCGAGGCGCCTCGGCGAAATGCTTGTACCAAGCATAATATGACATATATCTTAATGAAAAAAATTGGGAATACTGTTGAAATATATAACAATAAACCCTGAAAGTTTCTTTTCAATCGGATATTTCTTTCCTTCCCAAAAAAATCCTCGAAAAAATCGATTTTTTGAAGCCTCTTAAGTAGGCTCCCTCCTTAAGGAAATAGAATTAGATATATAGTCCAGTCAATACGTCGTAAAAAAGGGGTAATCTGAAAAGTTTGGGTAGGCAGCGCGTTTTTTTAATATTTTGTTAGGAAGTCGGGTGGTGAGTCTAAAACTGAGTTTTCGGGGTCGGGGGGGTGTTGCATCTTCCGCCATCTTGAAAGATAGGGTGCTCTTGGTTTTTTCAAAATATCTTCATAACCGTCAGTTTGACAAAATTTTTTTAAGAAACACTTTTGTAGATGATAATAAGTTCTACAACTTATCTCCTTAATGTTTTGTCGTGACATTAATAATAAAAAAGTTATTATTATTATTAAAAAAGGAAACAAAATCGGAGATTTTGAACTTTGAGGCAAGATAACTCTCTTATTTTAAATCCTACAATAAAAAACCAAATTAACTTTTTTGTACACATTTTCGTAAGGAACAAAGTCATGCAACCACTTTTTTCATTTGGCATATTATTATGGATTCAACGGCAATTTTTTATTAAGCGTCTAGCTAGGATTAAAATTTTGATCGATACAAAATCGATTGACAGTTGCGAATATGTTAATTAAAACCTAAATTAAACCGTAATGCATGAAAAAAATCAAAATATTGAAAAAAAATTATGAGTTTAGTTAAAATTACTTATGAACTCGAGAAAAAATTATCTTTGCACCGTTTAAGCTTCAGATGAGGCTAAGGACCTCCGCTCTTCTCCTCTCACAGGATATTATTGGGCTATCTCTCTCGTTCGCACAAACGGGAAAAAAGGGTGGGATGAAGGAAATTCACTGTAAAAATACTGTTCAGATCCTAAAATTACGATAATATTTAACATTTCGTTAGTTCCTCAAAGTCAAACGATCGATTTTTTACATTCTGCGCGCATTTCAATTTTCTTCGTTTAATGGTCTATAAAAACTAAGCTAGGAAAATCGTGGAAATTCCAAATTGAAATGAATAGTTTTGAAATTTGAAATTCAAAACTAAGATCAAAATGAAAAATTGAACTCGTGACATTCTCAGGTATAAAAAAATCGCAAAAGTTGAAACTTTTCTGTAATTTTTTTATTTCTAAAAAGAGTGTATTTAAGGTTAGATTTCTAAAAACCGTATCAAAAAAATATTGATCCCTACGCGGAATTTTCTGTGCTATGGCACTTTAAGGTACTTTTTTCAATCCCCGTAGCGTCCCAATTATGACTCACACCCAGAAAAAAGATCTAGTACATTTAACTAAATCCTAGTCAAGCCAAATGATTTTTTTTAGTTGTAGGCCGGCCTAATACAACTCTATTCATGTCAACGAATTTTTTTTTTTTAATGACCTACTAGGAAAATATGTTGCGATCTAATAAATTTTTATTTAATATTAATAAATATTATTTCAAACTGAACAAATATGTATTTAAATGAAAATTTTTTTTTTTTAATATTTACACAATATATATTTTTAAACATTTCAATCTTTGAATGTACAGCTACACACATGAAGTCTACAATTTCGTAAAGCTTCGTCTTTTCTTTAACAGAAGGGAAAAAAAGAAGACCCTTTTTTTATGGGAATCCTTTTCGGGGATTCGACCATCTTGCGTTTTGCCGCAATGTTCAATATAATAAATATCCATACTGAAAAATAAGAATATCAAACATAGACGAGCTTGGAAAGGATATAGGCGTCGAGAGGCAGGTTCGCTTGTGCGAGAGGTAGCCACCTGGCGGATTTTTGGGGCACTGACAAATCTGCAGATATGATGGGATGAGATTACGGGTGAATAGGTATTTAGTAACAACGAATAGAATTTTTCTTCAACGCCTGTTTCTCGATGACAGGGAATTCAAATAAATAAATATAGTGGAAGTAAATATTACCCAAAATTGGATGGAAAGAAAATTTTCTTTAAAGTAACTAAAAAATAATCAAATAGACGATTATAGTACCTATGACTAGATCTTTTTTCTGGATGCAGCGATAATTTGTCAGGAAATTTGGCCGTAGCGATAGCGAAGATTGGCACTGGTCTTAAGGTCGGATATGGGATCACCCTTTGGTGAAGAAGGGATTAACTTCCGAGTGACAAAGTAGATATACATGTGTCGCAGTAAAAATGCGTTTGTATGAGAGAGAAATATGAAAAATGAGGGGAAAAATGAAGAGAAGCTCGCGCGGATACCACGCGCTCGGGCGGACTTTAGGGAGCTTGTAACAGACGTGTACACGATCAGCGGTATAAAATTACGGTATCGTGTAAACAGCCGGGACTCGTCGGCTCGTGTGATGGCCGCTTGGGTGGCCCCCGTTCGCGCACGTCGCAAGATCTCGCTCGTTTCTTCGTTCGTTCGTCGTTTTTCTCGACATCTTCAGCCGTTTTGCCTGTGCGTTACCATCGAGACTCCCTCTCACGATGGGCATGTAACTTCACGTGTTGCCCAGCAGCTACGAGAAAAAGATAACCCGCTCTTCGACATCCCCACGCCGGATCTTGATCCCGAACCCGTTGACAAACGCGACGAACTTTTGATAACCATTTATAAAGTTCCAAAGAAGATGACCACAATCGATTCTATATCGATAGATTTCAAAATTTCATAAAGCAATCCGGTAATTAAATTGTAGGGGAGAACAAGGACGAAGATCGTTTGGATCTGAAGATTGAAAGAAAATTTTGAAGTTTGATGATTTTTTAAGAACTGGAAATTTTTTGGTGCTTAAAGGGTTAAACGCAGTCAGAGGGCCGAAAAAAAAACAATTTTTAGAAGCTTTTATTTAGCTTCACCTGTCCCGGTGTCTGTCTGTAATCAAATTTTACAAGTTAAATTTGACCCACTTCCCGGTTTCCGATTGAGTTAAAATTTGTCATGCATATGTAAATCGGATGACAATGCAATATTATCACAAAAAATTTGCAAATTTTTTGCAAAAAAAATTGTTTCGCAAAATTTTTATTGAAAATTTGCTTGAAAATTGTTTTGGAACGAAAAATGTTTCCCATAATTTTTTGCAAAGAAAATGTTTCGCAAAATTGTTTGCAAAAAAATTGTTTTGCTAAATTTTGTTTACAAAATGGTTTTAAGCAATTGATTTACAACATTTCTCCACGAAAATTTTGCGCAACAGTCCTTTTCCAAAAAATTTTCTGAAAACATTTTTTTGCATAAATTTTGCAGAAAAATGTTGCAAATTAATCGTGTGAAATAATTTTGTCTGACGAATTTTGCAAAATAATTTTTGTGCAAAAAATTTTGCGAAACGTTTTTTCGCAAAAAATTATACGAAACTAGATATACATTACTAAACTAGTTATTTAACATCATAAATACTAAAAAGTAAAAAATAAACAAACGAAAATTTTTTTTTTTTAAACAAGCTTTTATTAGTTGTTAATAAAAAATAATGAAAAACTTAAAAATAAAGTTTTTCCGATTGGAAATAAGTTTTCAAATAAAAGCGTGTTACATTTTAACAGCAAGAGAAAAAAGAGGGTGTAACACGCTTTTATTTGAAAACTTATTTCCAATCGGAAAAGCTTTATTTTTAAGTTTTTAATTATTTTTCATTAACAACTAATAAAAGCTTGTTTAAAAAAAAAAAATTTCGTTTGTTTATTCATGAATTTTTTCTGGAAAGATATTTTAATTGATTAACGTAAATATTTAAATTCATATTTTTGTAACTTTTAACTTTATTTTGAATCTTTTCTTTTTAAAAAATAATGATTCTTGGAGCCGCTACAGCCGATCCTCTCTCAAGAGGACCGGGAGGTCCTCTCAAAAATATGTCTTGCGGTGAGCACATCTTTGGATTGGAACATCCAAAATCCAAAAATTAAAAAGATTTCGTTAATATAATCTAGTATTTAATAGATGCAATGAGCAGAACATTTATTTTTAACAAAATGACGACTTTGCAAAAAACAATTATATTTTTGATGAAAATTTTTGGCTTAAATTGTTTATAAAATGGAAAATATTTATTGGTAAAAAAAAACCTGTCTTTTCTGAATCACGCGCAGAATGAAAAAACTCAAAATGCTGCGCATCAGGGTGATGGTGGCCCTTAAGGGTTTTTGTTTGAGCTGAAAGAAAGCTTGGAGAGCGTAGAAGAATATAACCTGTCGGTTATATTTCTACGCAGAGTTGGCGACAAGATCTTGCAGTTTCGCTGCTGCAATTTCTCAACCGACTCAGTCCCCTTAATTACATTAAATAAATTATTGATGAATCAAATAGATTAAATTCACTAAGTAACTAATTATAATAATAATAACTAATTGTAATCATTATAATGAAGCAATGACGCAGAGATTTAATTTACAAAAAGACGTCATTGAAAAAATGTGCCCGTTCGAAGATATTCGAATTATGTTGCAAAATAAATTGAAAAAATCACTGCTCTCGGCTTCTGCACGAATTATTTCAATAAAAACTTAAGGGGTCATACGTAGTCAGAAGGTCGAAAAAAACTAATTTTTAAGATTTTTATGTGGAAAAACATTTTAATTTGTTAACGTAAAAATTCACATGCATATTTTTGTAAGTTTTAACTTTATTATGAAATTTTTCTTTAAAGAAAATAATGATTCTTGGCGGTCCTTAAAAAAAAGGCGTCTTGCAGTGAGCACGATATCTCTGAATTGGGTCATCCAAAATCCAAAAACAAAAAAGACTATGGTAATATAAGGTATAATCTACTATTTAACCGAAGGAATAAGCAAAATATTTATTTTTAACAAAATGGCGGCTTCTCAAAACTTTGATTTCGAAATTTTTTGCTTTAAATTGTTTGTAAACTGGAAAACATTTATCGGTAAAAAAAAATTCGATTCATTACTAAAAATATATATATTTATAAAGCTCGTGTAAAATTTTAAGACTGCAGATCGGTTTGAAAAAACGTGTTCAAAATTTGAAAAGCACTTTACACAGTAATTAAGGGTTTGGAAGTATGCCTATAACTTCAAAAATATTTGTTGGATCGACATGAAATTTTCTATGTATATTACGAAAATGAAATGAAAAAAAATCAAATGTTTGAAAATCCTGACTGCGTATAACCCCTTAATTGAAGTACTTATATATAATTACAAAGTACTAGAAATACTCCAAGTACTGCAGCATTTTGTACTTTGTATTTTCGGCAATTTCAAATAAGTTGCCCAGATCTTAAGGATGTTGAGTCCGTACCGTTCCGTCCGAAAGTTTTTCATTTTACTGAATTTTATTGGGATTGATTGATACTTCAATTCGTATCGTAACACCGTTGATGTGAAAAGAAGTATCGCAATTGTGCATATTAATGATCGCAAATTCTTATTTACGTATTATATCAAGTTTTCACAATGTTTTTACAAGCGAGGATTAACTTTTGGATGTTTTGTCCAAACTTGACAACGCTAAAATCTCGATAGTGGAAACCGTTCATTCTCAAAAAAATGTTAATTATTTTATATCGCAACTATAGAAATATAACATGAAATTACTTTGAACTGTAAAAAAAACAATATTTTTAAACAATATTGATATTTAAAGTAGTCGCTGTATTAGCTTTACATTTGGCAACGTTGCGTGCATTGTTAAGTTGGCACGACTGAGAACTGTACGATCGAGAGCAGTCGCGACGGTCGCGATTGAATGTCAAACTGACAGCAAACATAACCTCGAAACCTCTTTATCGTGCATGAATCGGCGTCGTCCGTGAACGAGAATGACTATTTGAATTTCCCGCTACTTTCAGTCTATGCAACGGTGCCGCTATTTTCTTGTTTCTTGCTGTGAAAACCACGTACTGTGTTTTTATTATTTATTTACTGGAACACGAGCTTCCTAAATGTCTTGAAAAAATTACCCAATGCTTCTTATATGTTTTTCCTCGAGTGCGATTTTTTTTGTATTTTTGGCATCATTTTTTATAACAAAAAAAAATAATAAATGCAAATTTACTTCAGTTTCCATAAGGCTACGTGTAATTTTTTAATTCAAATTTCTCAGTAACCAGCTTCCTAATCGTCGTAAAATTTTTACACAACCTTTCAAATGTTGTACATAATAACATATCAAATTTTCAATATTTTATCATCATTTTCAATTTGGGACTCAACATCCTTAAATATATGTCGTCATGAACCATTTTTTCGATCGTGATATTTCGTACCACCCAACGACAAAAAAAGGGTATTCAAGAACGGAGGACTGTTAAGCCAGTAGAAAAAATAAGACCTAGAAATTTTTATGGTTATAATTTACGACAAGGTCTTCTTCCTCTTCCACCAGTGTCCTTCTTTTTATTTTTTGAAAGAATTTTTGTATTTTTTTTCCCTTTTTTAGGGCTGGGGCCCTTGAATCGTACAAAGTGTCACTGGGGCAGCGTGTACAAGGAGAGAAAAGGGAGCAACGGTAAACAGAAGCGCCAGCTCTCTTATCCAAGGGTAGTTCAAGAAAGAGAGACACGGAGAAAGAGGGAGAGAGAGACAAAGAGAAGAGATGCAAACCACCCAAGATGCTTAGTCGAAGACGAAAACTAGAGAGAGGACACTTGACTCTAATTTTCGAAAAGAAAAAATCTCGAGTCCACAACCCTTAACTATCCGGAGCGTTTGCGCGATAAATTCCGTCAAGAGTTTGTTCCCCCCTGAAAGGTATTGCCATCAATATGGGCCCTCGTCTCAGGAGTCAAGATATATATATTCGAGAAATGTGCCGTATCGAGATCGAAAGACGAGGAAAATAAAGTCTAGGCTCTCTTGATGCTATTAGCTATTATTTCGGAGAAAGTTTAAGAGAGAAAAAATTACTCTATGCGTGTGTTGTGTATCTCTCATCACGAGGTTCCTTCTGCACTTTAGCCGAATAAACTCTTTGAGAATTCACGTTGTGCCCCCCGGACGCGTGTATAACGCTCGATGAAAAAAAAAAGCTTAAGGAGAAGAGCACGGGGGTGGTCCTCCCCCCCCCCCCCCAGAGAAAATGAAATTGTAATCAACCCTTTGCTGGAAAAATAAAAATTACATTTAAGGCGGTATTCTGGTCTAGAAACGTATTCAAGATCACATATATTCAATAATTATTGTTGAAAATTAATTAAAGATACATTAATTTAAAAATCATCCCAATAAAATAAATTATAATATTTACAATATACACTCAGTCAAAAAATTAAAGGAACAGCAAAATTTTCGAGATTTTTCAGCGATTTTCCAAAGGCTGTAACTTTGTTAATTTTGGTCGTAAAAAATTTTCAAACAAAGCATTTTAAAGCTTGAATCTTCTACTTTTGGAATCTTAAGTAAAAAATTTTGTATGGGCATCACCCTCGACGCAGTCGAAAAAAATATCACGCTAAAAATTTTCTTGAAATTTTTGCTTTTTTCAAAACAGTCGATGGGCTCCAAAAAAATTTTCCGAACTTAACCAATTCATGGATCGTTTAGCTGAATTCTTTGGCTGCAATTTGCTTTTTTTATTGTTGTTCTACGACCATTTTTCGCTGAGATATCGGCGATTGAACAAAAATTCGTCTTTTTTTTTAAATCGTTGATATCTCTGGAACTAATGATCGTACAGTGAGTAAACGGTGGGTTTCGAAAACTTGAATCTACCCTCTATAAGTGTCTGTTATTGTCATAAACGAAAAAAAAAATTTTCCATGCTTAATTTTGACTTGAAAAAGTTCAAAAAATTAGCTTTTTTTCTTGTTTTAGAAAATCTACCACAACTTTGCAGATATTGCGAAAAATACCAATGTTTTAAGGTCCTTTTTTAGCTCAATATATACCTAAAAACCATGCCAATTTTCAAAACAATCGGTCGAACCGTTTTTTGTGACCGAGTCATCAAACTTTTAGAAAAATTGAAGGAACACGTGTATTGATCCCTAATGACCAATTAATTAATGGTGTTAAAAATGAATTAAAAAGTTTTTCTTTTTTTCATTTATTTTTTCATTTCAAAAATAAAAAAAGGAAATTGAAGCCAAAGAATTCAGCTAAACCATCCATAGATTGGTTAAGTTCGGAAAATTTTTTGGACCCCATCGACTGTTTTGAAAATTAGGAAGCTCGTTATTAAAATATTAACATTTTGTTAAGAACAATTTTTTAAACAAATTAAACAAATATTTATCAATTAACTTCGTTTTGTTTCCGTTGCTTTCAATATAGTGTAGATATTAAAAAATTGAGAGGTCAAAAAAAAAACTTATCGCAAAGTTATATCAGTTTCCATAAGACTACATTTAATTTAATTTGTTAATGTTAATTGTTCGATAACGAGCTTTCTAATTGTCATGAAATTTTTACATGACCTCTTAAATAATTCATCCAAAAACATACCTAATGTTCAGAATTTTATCATCATTTGCGATTTGGGACTCAACATCCTTAAAATCAATTTAACTTTTTTATTTAAAAAAATCTAATTATTAAATTCAAATATAATTATTTCTCATCAAACCATTTGGTCCAGCTATTAATTAAAAACCGATTGATTATGCTACCTTTGTATCGTTAAAATGTTGCAGCTATTGAATGAAAATCTCATTGAGCAGGTCAAACTTTAATAGTATCGTACGAAATTTTATTGTACGAGTGCGCAAAGTGGCGCTTTGCGCACGGAGTGCATTAAATTATTTTATTGCACTCCGTGCGTAAAGTGCCCATTTTACGCACACTTCGTGTGCGTGAAATGGCACTCTCCGCACTCGTGCAATAAAATTTTGTACGACACTCGTCAGAAAAAGTTTCAACGCACTCGTATCGTAACGTACTATTACATTTTGAGCGTTTTGTTGAGCTCAATGAAAAAAAAAAACAAAAAATATTTATACCATTCTTTTATTCACTACATATTTATAAATATTTTACCAATAAACAAAAAAAATTGGGGAAAAAAATAAAAATGAAATAAGTTATAAGCTGGTAAATTTGGGGCTAAATAAGGGGGTGTGCTAACTGACACGATTACAACTTTTCTAGTCATCCGATATAAAATTTTAAAAAAGATTCTTAATTAGTAAGAATTTTGTTATAGCCGATACATTCGAGAAAACACAAAAAAAATCACAAAATGGCGGCTGTCTGAACAAAAACAGGCATTTTTCAACTCCTTTTTTCATAGTTTTTAATTTTTTTACAATAGTAAACAAAAAAATTGTATACAAAAGTGTTAGGGGCGATAGAGAGTTATACATTGAAGATTGGTAACAAATTTGAAGTAAATCGGTTGAGTAAAACTTGAGATATTCATGTCAGCCATGTTGAGAAAGGTAGTTTCGAAAAAACCGTCTATAGTTCGATTTGCTGTGATTCGTTATGGCGGCGTTGACGGGACTTTAAGGGGTTATACGCAGTCAGGAGGTCGAAAAAAGCGATTATTCAAGAATTTTTTCTGGAAAGACATTTTAATTTATTAACATCAAAGCTTATATATATATTTTTGTAACTTTTAACTTTATTTTGAAATTTTTCTTTTAAAAAAATAATGATTCTTGAAGCCGCTGTAATCGATCTCCGGGAGGTCCTCTAAAAAAAGGCGTCTTCCGGTGAGCATATCTCTGGATTGGATCATCCAAAATAAAAAAATAAAAAAGATTTCATTGACATAAGGTATAATCTAGTATTTGATCGAAGGAATAAGCAAAATATCTATTTTTAACGAAATGGCGGCTCTTAAAAAAAATCGATTTGTGATGAAAATTTTGGCCTTAAATTGTTTATAAAATGGAAAATATTTATTGGTAAAAAAAACCTTCTATTAATTACTAAAAAATATATTTATAAAGCTTGTGTAAAAATTTGAGACTCATCAGTTCTGAGAAATCTTGCTCACCGACTGCAAAAACACAGTTTTGAAAAAAAAACGATTAAAATTTCAAAAGTACTTTACCCATAGTAATTAATAGTTTAAAAATATGCCTATGACTTTGAAAATATTTATCGGATTGACATTAAATTTTCTGTGTATATAATTAAATATATGCGTATATTATGAAAATGAAATGAAAAATATCGATTTTTTTTTTATTCTGACTGCGTATAACCGATAAGCGATAAAGTACTGTTTAAGTAATTTTAGTACAAAGTGCACAATATTAGTGCATTTGTCTCCATACTCGTCAGAAAAAGTTTCAACGCACTCGTATCGTAATGTACTATTACATTTTGAGCGTTTTGTTGAGCTCAATGAAAAAAAAAAACAAAAAATATTTATACCATTCTTTTATTCACTACATATTTATAAATATTTTACCAATAAACAAAAAAAATTGGGGAAAAAAATAAAAATGAAATAAGTTATAAGCTGGTAAATTTGGGGCTAAATAAGGGGGTGTGCTAACTGACACGATTACAACTTTTCTAGTCATCCGATATAAAATTTTAAAAAAGATTCTTAATTAGTAAGAATTTTGTTATAGCCGATACATTCGAGAAAACACAAAAAAAATCACAAAATGGCGGCTGTCTGAACAAAAACAGGCATTTTTCAACTCCTTTTTTCATAGTTTTTAATTTTTTTACAATAGTAAACAAAAAAATTGTATACAAAAGTGTTAGGGGCGATAGAGAGTTATACATTGAAGATTGGTAACAAATTTGAAGTAAATCGGTTGAGTAAAACTTGAGATATTCATGTCAGCCATGTTGAGAAAGGTAGTTTCGAAAAAACCGTCTATAGTTCGATTTGCTCCAACAATTGCTGCGTCACTACTCACTAAAATAGCTATAACTCCATAAATTTTTGGAATTTAAAAGTTTCCTTTCGAGGATATATTTTTAAAGGTCTAAACTTTAAGAAGATGCGAAAAAAAGATTTTTTCAAAATTTTAGACCAGAATACTGCCTTAATGTAATCGACTTTTATCAATAATCGATAGGATAACTTTTTTTTTCAATTTCTACGATAATTCCAAATGTGACTCATTAAAAGTTGACACAATACTGCAAATAATAATTCGCTGATATTTGATTATGAAGGATAAAATTCGGCGAAACATAATTTCTAAAATTGGAAAATTATCAAAAAGCTTGCCGTTTCGTTATATTTTTATATTCTTATTATTTCATATTCATTTTCTTTTTTTTTCATACATTAATTTGAACACTACGGACATTTACATCCTCTCTTCTAGAACGGTCCTTTTCTCGCACCATAATTTTAGAAAGTTTTCGTCCTTTTGAACGACTCGATTGTCCCTCGAATAGTTCATTCGAACCCCGAAAAAATTTTGAACGATGTTGATGCAATAAGTTATACGTTTAATGGGAGTCTAGAGTGAAGAGGCAGGAATAAGGCTTTGAAAATTAAATGACGGACAGAATATCGATGAGAGGAAAAAAGAAATGAAATGAAAGTGTGAAAGAGGATGAAAAACGTTCCTTTTGAACGTCATTTCGAACGAAGACTGCAGAACCGCTGTCACACGATATCGAGTCACGCCTTGTCAATAACAAACAAAATCGAGAGTTCGATCGGTTATATTTCTCATTGGCGCGACGAGAGACGTGACAAAATGGAAAAATTGCCATTGAGTAAGTACTCGAAACTCGATGACAACGATCGACATTCTGCTATGATTTTGATACTTGTTCGAAATTCTTTTTCCCTATTTTCATACGGAAAACATTGTCATTTTTAAAGTGAAACCTCCAAAAATGCGAAGAACAGTATTTTATTGCACTTCGTGCGCAAAGTGGCACTTTGCGCACGCTGCGCGTGCTCAAACTGGCACTTTGCGCACTCGTACAATAAAATTTCGTACGATACTATTTCATAATTCAATCTTGTTTCTGTCCACCTTCAGATTTTTTAATGGCATGTTTCTATCAGCGATGGATTTCCAAAAATTTATCCCAAAGTTGAATTGCTTTTTAATGGCGTGTAATTTTAAAAAGAAGTGCCAATGTTTGCAAATGATTCTGAAGATAGTTGCATTAGACAAAATTGCATTTTCAAGAAGCAAAAAGAAGATTAATCAACAATCAAATTAATTAAATTAATTTAAAAACAAGTTTTTTGATCAATAAAATTATTTCAAATAATTCAAAAAAGAAACTTTTTGATTAATTCTAAAATAAATTAGATTAATCTAACAAATAAGCTTCTTAGTTGATGAGTTTATTATTGATTAATTAAATGGATCAAATTAATTAAAGAACAAGCTTGGTTAGTGCTTCATAGTTGTAATAAAGCATTGATACAGAGTTATTATTTGCAAAAAGACGTTTTTCAAAAAAAAAAAATATCCCGGTTTACAGACGTCCGAAAGAAGTTGCAAAATAAATAGCAAAAATCACAGGTCTCGGTTTAGCCCTCACGAATTATTTTGATAAAAACTTAATGGAAGTATCTTATACATCATCTCAAAGTACTAAAAAGAAGAGAAGAGAAGAACACTGCCGCGATTTTCAAATTCTTGAAGTTCGTATTCTAGTTTTTTATGGATTTTTGCTATCCTGAATGCGGTTAGTAGAAAATTAATTTCTGGATTTAAAAAACAGTGTTTAAAAAACAATAATATGGCTTCCTAGCGTTGCCTTTTATTATTTAGGATTTCCGCTGATTCCAAATCGCACAAAGTTTTTGTTGAACAAAAATATATCTATGAGAACAAGCAGGAAAAAACTAGAATAATTTTTAATTGCGCACCTAGATCATTCGAAAACGAAGAAAATGACTCTTGAACGAAATATATTTAATGAAAAATGTGACTTCTCAAATATGAAATTAAATATTTGAAAACGTCACTGCTTTTTAAAAAATGTACAACATTTAAAAAATAAGTAAATCGATCATGCAAATGATCTTAACACAAATTGTTAGAATAGAATTATGACCGAAAAACAGTTCATTTTTTTTTAATACAATTGTACAAAGCATTGGGACGTTTTGGAAGGACTCATCGGCTTTGAAATCTTGAGGAAACAAATTAACCAAAACGAACTTTCCTCCGCGAGAAAACAAAAAAAAATCGGAAATGAGGAAAACTTTGTCGAAAAATCGTCGGTCCTTACATTTGTTAAAAATATTTGTAGAAAATTTGTAAAAATGATTATAAACAAATTTTCAAGATAATTATAAAAAATTGGTAAAAATAATTGTGGAAAATGTATAGAAATCGACATAACACAATAAACAACACAATAGATATTTCGAAAAAATTCTCAGTCATTGCAATATCGTGTGAAAAAACGTCGTTATGGGAAATTGACTTACCAATCGATGCTCGATGTCTTCCACCACTTTCCGCACCAAAAAATCAAGAATATCCTCAACGAGCAAGTCCTTCGATGTTTCGCACAGAAATCCACCTGTAGAAAGAAAAAAAAACAAAAACTGTAATCCTAATTCAAAGCTTATCATGTAAAAGCTTCATTGGTTTCCACCAAAAAATAACTTTTCTGTTTAATCTTTAGCCATTATTAAACTTTATAGACTATATTGAGGGTGAAAAAGGACAAATATTTTCTGAAGAACATTCAATCATTGCCAAAGTATAAAAACCCAAGATCCTGTGATTCGTTATGGCGGCGTTGACGGGACTTTAAGGGGTTATACGCAGTCAGGAGGTCGAAAAAAGCGATTATTCAAGAATTTTTTCTGGAAAGACATTTTAATTTATTAACATCAAAGCTTATATATATATTTTTGTAACTTTTAACTTTATTTTGAAATTTTTCTTTTAAAAAAATAATGATTCTTGAAGCCGCTGTAATCGATCTCCGGGAGGTCCTCTAAAAAAAGGCGTCTTCCGGTGAGCATATCTCTGGATTGGATCATCCAAAATAAAAAAATAAAAAAGATTTCATTGACATAAGGTATAATCTAGTATTTGATCGAAGGAATAAGCAAAATATCTATTTTTAACGAAATGGCGGCTCTTAAAAAAAATCGATTTGTGATGAAAATTTTGGCCTTAAATTGTTTATAAAATGGAAAATATTTATTGGTAAAAAAAACCTTCTATTAATTACTAAAAAATATATTTATAAAGCTTGTGTAAAAATTTGAGACTCATCAGTTCTGAGAAATCTTGCTCACCGACTGCAAAAACACAGTTTTGAAAAAACGCGATTAAAATTTCAAAAGTACTTTACCCATAGTAATTAATAGTTTTAAAATATGCCTATGACTTTGAAAATATTTATCTGATTGACATTAAATTTTCTGTGTATATAATTAAATATATGCGTATATTATGAAAATGAAATGAAAAATATCGATTTTTTTTTTTTATTCTGACTGCGTATAACCGATAAGCGATAAAGTACTGTTTACGTAATTTTAGTACAAAGTGCACAATATTTGTCTATATGCATAAACTGATGTTCTAAAATCGAAATTTCATAAGGAGGTAAGATTAATCGACAATCAAATGAATTTCATTCATTTAAAAAAGAAGCTATTTGGTTAATTAATTAAATTAAATTAATTATTGATGAATCAAATATATTGAATTCACTAATGAACTAAAGAACTAATAATAATAATAATAATAATAATAATAATAATAATAGAAGCTAATTACGTAATAACTAACTAACTAACCCCTTAAGCTCACGCAAATGTTCCACAAATTTTATCGAAGGTTCCTAATTTTCCGCGATAAACCAGTCATCATCTCTATTGAATGGCCGGTGAAATTTGTTTTTAACATTTTGTATTTATTCGATCAAAATCGCTTTGGATTGTCCATATATATATATGCATATATATATACGGCTCGGAGACTTCGTGTCGTTGGAGGCTATTGGCCCAAAACATGGTCCAGATGGTAGCAAAATCTCGCACCATTGGTACCAATATCAGAAAGCTCCGCCCAAAGGCGTTGATAATCCTGCCAGAGACTTCAAAGTGACGGCAGTCTCTGGGGAACGCGAGTGAGAGAAAAAAAAGGAAAGCTACGCATCTCCCTTAGTCTCGCCTATTCGATGATGACGATGATGGTGATGATGATGATGAGAGGGCGTCGTAAAGCTCCGAAGGCAGACTCAAGACCAACGAACGAATTTTAAAGCTCCAGTCAGGCGTAACATTCACACGCGATAGTCCACCGAGTCGCGTCCGCGAGTAAACGATTTTTCACAAAGAAGTTTATCCAAGCATAAACGCCATTATGTTGTGATGTTGAATTGGGAATCGCGACTTTTCAAAACGGCCAGAAAGTTGGGTTGTGCGGATTCGATCAAGGTTTGGTCGAAGGCCTCGCGTGTCTTCCATTGGTAAAGTTTGGTTTCACCTTGTGACAGTGACATTGTCAAGCTTACACCTTGATAAGGTCCAAGGGAATGGTGGAAGATAGTGGCCCCGGATAGGATTCATTGTGTTGTGAATGCATGAGGGACGATAGATGGTGCGCGTATGATTTTGATGAACCGATTGTGTGATTAGAACCCGATTAACCGAGGCATTGTAGAGGTGTCTCCGACGCCTCGAGCCTCGCTGGTGCAATGAAGAACGAGGTGGAGACCGTATCGAGCCTTCACCTACAACCGGACCATCATCAACATCATCACCATCACCATCAGCATCAGCATAACAATTTTCATTGTCACCCGTCGAATCTTCATTCGTCACCAACTGGCTCGACCAGTCCCGTGTCACACGCAGGATTAACGATAAACGGCAGGTCAAGCGCATCCTCGATGGGTGCACCGAGCTTGACCCAAGGAATTCAACAGCAGACGCAGGACATGTCGATGACAGCTAATACGGGAGTCAGCAGCGAGGCTACCAGAAAGCCAGGTACAAGGAGACAGGAGAAGCCGCCGTATTCCTACATAGCCCTGATCGTAATGGCGATACAATCGAGTCCTGATAAAAGACTGACACTTTCCGAAATTTACACGTTTCTGCAGCAACGGTTCCCCTTCTTTCGGGGTGCTTATCAGGGTTGGAAGAATTCGGTGCGTCACAATCTCAGTCTCAACGAGTGTTTCATCAAACTGCCAAAGGGTCTTGGACGTCCTGGCAAAGGACACTACTGGACGATTGATCCTAGCAGTGAGTACATGTTCGAGGAGGGTAGCTTTCGGCGTCGTCCTCGTGGCTTTCGTCGAAAGTGTCAGGCACTAAAGCCACAATATCCGCAATATTATCCGGGTACAGGACCCGTGCCCGTTGGCGTTGGTGTTCAGGGAACGGCTTACGATAATCTTGGCGCTGCTGGCGTCGATTACGCAAATGGTTATCAGAATCAGTATCAGAATTATCAGGAATACGCGATGTACGGTCCACCAGCGAGTGTCGCCGATTGGAGCTATCCCGAAACACCCTACAAACCACCCCCGATTGCCGAGGTGACTTACAAAACCACCGAGGTCACCTACAAGACCGGGGACACGTCGCTCTACAGAAACGGCGAGATAAGCTTCAAAAATGAACCGGTCTATCCACGGACCCAGGAACAAATTAATTATCGGACAAATGAAAATTTTCCAACGACCAAACAGGAGCATCATCATCAACCCTGTCATCAGGAGATGTCCTATAAAACTGAGAACGATAACGATACCCTGATGAGTTGTAATTACAAGAGTGGCGCGATTGGCAATAACGCGGCCAATTCGCAGCAAGCAACGACACCGAATCAGGATTATTACGTAGGTTATGGACTGTCAGGCTCGAATGGGAATACCGTTAATGCCAATGCCGCAGCGGCGGCAGCCGCCATGAGAGGAATTCAAGTGCAAATTAGCCCCGGTAGTCCGATTGGAAATGTTAACTCGCCGCACAGCGATTCCTGTCAGACTCCAATTACCGATCATGGTGAGTGATCATTATTTAAAAATTTTACAATATTTTTTTTATCTTTATGTAAACGTACCTCAATGTTTAGTACTGAAAGTGTGTAAATTATATATATAGCTTCCTGCCAAACATTGTATCTGATTGAAATTTCCGTACTTCGATACAATAAAAGTCTGAAAAAATTCAGCAACATTTGGCATGCCATAAACAACAATTATCAATAATAATATTGCCCAAAAGTTATTAAGAAATTGTTTAAACAAATAATTATGCAACAATTTTTCGGTAAGTTCTTTTTTTTCTTAAACAAATCGAATTCGTCAATTTTTCTGAACGCATATGAATTTTTCAGAATTGTCTCTCTATTTTGAAAATCCCGTTTTGAATTTTTTAGAATGGCTGTATTTATGTATTTTTTGGCCTAGTGTCTTTTAAACTTTTTAATGCTGATAATACATTTGTGTGTAAAAACATATACAAAATTGGCAACTTTTGGTTTGTATTTCAAAATATTTTTATAATATTTCAAAATAAAGAAAATTTTGAAAAAATTCATATACCCCCAACAAAATTAACGCGTTCGATTTGTTTAAGAAAAAAAAGAAATTACCAAAAAAATGTTGAATAATTATTTGTTTAAACAATTTATTAATAACTTTTGGGCAATATTATTATTGATAATTGTTGTTTATGGCAATAGATCCTTAAGGTGTGTAATCAATTCCTCTAACCTCGGGAAGCTGAAATTTGTATTAATCTGCGATTGACCAGTAGTTTCGAATATTATATTTGACCTTCAAGTTTTGAAAGAAAAATATTATTAGTTTAATTCCCTCGTCTTTGATTCCTACCGCATAGCTATAAGAAATAAATCTAAAAATGTTTTCCCCGCTAAAAAAATAAGATTTTCCGAAAAATGTTATTTTTAGGGCTCTGTTCATTAAAAAGCAAAATTAGGACCCTTATAAGATCCACTCTCATTTCCGTCCGTCTACCATAAAACTCTTTTTCCTCTAAAACTTCGTAACGTAGGAATTTAAAATTTGGCATGATATGTTAGGCCTTCATCAGGTCTACATATATCGACGTGTAGAAATATCAACGCTTTGAAAAAAAAAATCTGAATTAAAATGGAAGTCAGTCTGGTGAAAAAAAAATTGTTTCAAATTTATAAATCGTGTAGGCTATCATTTGAAAGCGTTATCTCTACAAATTATTCAAAAAATTAAAAAAAAATTTTTGCTTAAATAGTCTTCATTAATTTGGTTCATAATTTGTTAGGTATGAGCGATCCCCCTCTGATCATCTAGATTTCTAAAGCTAAAGTTTGGATATTAATAGGGTTATTAGATTTTGAGTCATAGATTACTGGAAAACTCCTCGTTTTTTCAACAGTGTTATAATTGCTAGAAAAAAAATTAATAGGAATAGGCTATTTTGTAAAATATTGGTACCGGGCTCTAATTGCGCGAGCCCAACACCTTCTTATCCAGCTTCTGATGCTTGAAAAGTACTTACTGTATGAGAAGGGCATTAAAACCAAAAAATATATTCTGAAGACGAGCACTGTAGAAAAATAGATTTTTTTTAACCCTTAATAGTCACACCTCGAAATAATTACGCAAAAGTCATTGTGGGGTGAATTCACCCCAATCATTTTGCAATGTGATAAATTATTGAAAAAAGAAATACTGCAATGTACTTTGAGCTCTTTTCTACATGGCCATACTGATTATTTTCGAAAAGTGAGATTTTAAATATGCGTACTGAGAAAAAAAATTGTTGAATGAACTAAATCTTTAGTTGCATACGCACGACTAAATATTTACTGGGTGTAACTAAATAATTAGTTTTTTGAATAATTCTGCGTTTCAGTTGACCAAAATATGATTCAGGCAACAAAATTTGGGTTTGTACAACTAAATATTTAGTCGTGCGTATGCGACTAAAGATTTAGTTCATTCAACAATTTTTATTTCTCAGTGCGAAAACAAATTCCCATTTACCCGAATTTTATGGAAGGTATTCCAGATAAAAAACCGACTGGGGTATATTTCACCCGGTGTGACTATCAAGGGTTAATAATCAAACTCAGCCATTGTACTTATGAATCCTTCTTCACTAATGCTGGTTTATTTTAACATCACAGAATTTTGAAAAACTTCAATGCAGTCACAATTGATCTTTCTCCAAAATATTTTTCATTTTTAATCAATCGATTTGGGGCCTATTTTTTCTATTATTTTGAAAAAAAAAAATTTTCTGTCATAATTCTGTCGCTGTGGTAAAAGTGATTCAGTCCTGAAGAACAATTAAAAAAAAATAGTACCTGGAGTAGATGCTGTTGATAATATTTTCTAAACTGATATTCTGGGTTTTTGATCCCTTAAAATCTAAAATTTGAAAACAAAATAAATATACCATTCTAGATTGATTCTCAATTATCCCCAAAAGTGTCTCCCAACCGAATCCGTTCATTTCGGGCGCCTATTAGAAGATAGTTAGGTCGGGTGAAAGGACATCCCTTGGGGGATGAAATGGAAAACGAGACCTGGCAAAAGGGGTGGCGTTCCTCGTGTTGGGTGGCACAAGAAGGATTCTTGTTCGTGTTGACGCAACAGTACACGATCCTTCTTGGTTCCCGAAGAGAAAGAGCGAGGGTACAGGTCATCGAGGGTGAAAATGGATGTAAAAAAGGATTTTCCCTCTCGCTTTCTCGTTGAGGCTTGTGCGGATGAACTCGTCGAGTCTCGACGGGCCATCTGGAAAATCGGTTCCAAGACATTTTACGAGCGTCGGGGCGCCTCGTCGACCCGTAACGTGAGACAGACTGTCAACGTCGATCTTCTTTCCTTCTTCTCGCACTCTTCTCATTTGAAAAACAATTTCCCCCCCGCTCATTCTGGACTCTTGATCGTGGAAAGTCTTCGAGGCTCAAATCGCATAAACATTCGTACGTGTGTAAATTAACAATGACAATTTGCGCAAGTTTTGAGTGTACTAAAATTGTTTATTAATTCACGAATACGTCTCGTCATCGATAAGCTTGTCTATCCCGCAAAATGATTATCCTCTCGAAAGCTTCACGGACTGCCGCCAGCTCTCGCTTATACCAGAGAAAAAGAGAGAGAGAGAGAGAGAGAGAGAGAGAGAGAGAGAGAGAGAGAGAGAGAGAGAGAGAGAAATAACGAGAAGGAGGGAAGGTCTCTCTAATGGAACTTTCACGAAAGACGAGATGACGAGAATGAGAGAAAGAGAGAGGGAGGATCCCGAAGGAAAGGAAATAAAAAGTGCGAACGAGTTACGACGGGGTTGACAGGGCCTATTAGTCGCCGTTGACAGTTTGACGTCACGCTAGTTAAAGGTTGAAATTTTATTGACTCGCGCGTGTAACTCAACACGAGAATTAGAATACATATTGCCGTTGGAAAAAAAGAAAATTATTTAAAAAATTGGACCCTGTAAAAAAACAACGCCTTAAGGGGACCGAGTCAGCTTCAAAACGCCGATTTTTTAAAATAAATATAAATGTTCATTGAATACGTGTAAACCTGACCAATGGTCCATCATTTGATGTATCATATGAAGAAATTTTGGACGTTAGTTGGAACCTTAAGGTGCAGTGGTTCTCTCATAAATCAATTTTTGAGTTTCATTACGCTGTGCACAATCCTGACGAAACCGCTTGACGGATCTCATCCTACGACGTCTCATTTTCTTCTTAACACTTTTCCGGACTGCTTAAGTGCGGCACATATTTTAAGGTCCTTATTATGGAGTTACAGACCACTTTTTAAATTTTTGACTCGTTTTTTGTTTCAAAAATTAAAAAAATGGCCTGTAACTTTATAATAAGGACCTAAAAAAAAATGTGCCGCACTTCAGAAGGCCGAAAAAGTGTTACTTAACTCAAAAATCTCAAAACTAAAATATTGATTTATGAGAGAACCGCTGCACCTTAAGGTAGGCTTTTTTTCGGGAATTTTTTTTAGGGGGAAATAAAATTCAATCGATTTGATTTTTTAATAGATTATTAATGGTATCTAAGAGTGTACAACAATTTTTTTTTTGTAAATTGTTTGTTTTGTTTTGTTTTGTTAGTTGTTGTTGTTGTTAGTTTTGTAGCACTAAAATGAGCGTCTCAAAAAAAAAGTAGGTGGCTAGCCTCGGTAATTTCGCCGCTTGAGGACATCCGAAACATAAAAATCAAAAAGATTACTGTTTTGTAAGCTTGTAATTCTGGTTGGAACTAGGATTGAACAATTTTGTTGAAAAATAACAAAATGGTGGACTTCGGAAAAAAGTGAATTTTTTGTTAGGGGAAATTGGGCTGTAAAATGCAAAATTAGGGACGAAAAAAAAGATCCTAGATCCTGCGAGAGCTATTGATGAGTAGAATAACATATCCAAATTTCAGCCCAATCGGTTGGATAAACAAAATTTTTATTACCCGGGCCAACCGTAAAAACGTTGTTTACTTCAGTACTACAAAACTATAACAAAAAATAAAAAATTAAATTTTTGTACACTCTTAGATACTATTACTAATATTTTTAAAAATCAAACCGATTGAATTTTATTTTCCCCTAAAAAAATGCCCGAAAAAATCATTAGAAAAGCGTGCAAGTTACCAGAATACTACCTTAAGGGTTCCAACTAGCGTCAAAAATTTCTACATTCGATACGTCAAATGATGAACCATTGGTCAGGCTTACACGTTTTCAACGAACATTTATATTTATGTTCAACGATCGGCGTTCTGGCGCTGACTCGGTCCCCTTAAGGCGGTCGGGTTAGTGTAAAAACGGCGATTTTTAATTATAATTCATAATTTTTGTAGAATGCCTACAAATATGATGTATCATCCACCATTTGAGGTACCAGATGAACAATTTTTTGGGCCTTACTGATTTACAGGACATTTTATTTGTACGTCTACCACAAAATTAATGTGTGCAATTTGGTAATTAAATATAGAAAACAATTTGCAAACTCTGGAAAGAAGGCCTCTTGCTCTTCTTATCGCTCTCTCTTGTGCAATCGTATCAGAGTTTTAAATAATGCATTACTTTGATAATGCATTACTGTTTTTATTACCCATTACACTGCGCAATGTGAAATGGATAAGTGTACCATTACAAAATACAAAAGCAATGTGTAATGGATGCATGTGCATTACAAATAGAAAAATTGCAATTATCACAAATGATCCATAAAGTTAAAAAATAGAAACAAAAAAACAGACGGTTCATCGGTAAATATGAAGCATGAAAATGTACTCAACCCCAAAAATTACCCAACTTTATAATGAACTTGCTTTTACACGCTATTACCGATAATTATACGCAATCTAATAAAAATTAAAAGTTACTGATACAAAATTTTTCGCTTTATTGAATGGAACTTTTTTATGTAATGGAGAACGCATCCATTACAAATTACTTTTTATATTTGTAATGGCACATGCATCCATTACACATTACTTGTTTTATTTGTAATGGGACATGCATCCATTACACATTACTTTTTTTCTTTGTAATGGGACATGCATCCATTACACATTACTTTTTTTAATTGTAATGGAACACCCATTCATTACACATTACTTTTGTAATTTGTAATGGAAAACTTGTCCAATACACATTGTTTGAAGAAATGGGTAATGCATTACTTTTACATTACTATTTTCACAACTCTGAATCGTATACTGAAGAAAAACCCTGATGGACCGACTATCTTTTCGTTCCTTTTGTTTCAAATCAATGCAATGTTAGAAAGTAAAGGGGGTTGATAAGACTAGATCTCTTCGATTCTTTTACACCCCTCCGTTTTTAAGTACCTATATGTACACGTAACGCCGTCTAACAGTTGAGAAGAGTGCGATGCTCGGGGAGTTCGGAGCGTTGAGCGTTTATCGTCCAAATGTTTACGAGACCGATAAACAAGATCTTCTTTAATGTATTACTGAGATGCTCGCTGCCTGTGTATTACCCCTTTGGAGGGAGAAGGTGGAGGAATAAGTGAGGCTCATCATAACCCAATCGTGGCAACAAGTACTTCTAAATTTCTCGATTAGCCTCCCGAGATTTGTTAATACGTGAGAAAAAAACATAAATAAACGCGAGATTTTACATTAAAGTGTAGCGCCAACTCCGAGGAAAATAGAGAGATCCGATTGTGTCGTAAGTGCAGAGTTCGTTGATTTTTGACCCGATTCAGTTATCGTGGGTCGCTGGAGACCCGAGCTATTTTCTGTCAATTGTTGAGAGGTGGCTGTCGTTATCACGAAAAATAAAATAGTTGTTTAAATTTTTTTGCAATTTTCATGGTGTGCCCTTGAAGTAGAAGTATTCAAGAAAGTTCAGGAATTTTATCAGATTTTTTCATTGCAAATTACGCGTTCTAACATGCCTCGGGTCATCGGCGACCCACGATAACCTGACAAGGTGTCGAAAAGAACGATAACCTGATGGGGTTAATTGTCAAAGAGACGGAAGGATGACGTCGCGTGAACTGTTTGAACGAACCATTCATTTCTGCAGTAGTTTTCGATTGCTAACGCCTTATGTTCGTGGTTAGTGAACCCGTCGAGAACTTGTGATCCGTGAGAGCAATTTTGACTGCCTGACACGCGTTTATACGCGGACCTCACACGAAGATGCTTAAAATCCGGTAGCTCCAAACGCGAATTCAATCTCGGTTTTTATCTTTCAATTTCATCATTCGTAACGGATATTTATAAAAAAATATGTTGAAAGACGTCTACGACGATTTATATCAAAAGACATCTATTCGTGCATTTGCGATTAGATTGCGATTGGAAGCTTTAGATTCCACAAGGAGGCAATTTTTTCGCGAATTAGAATGATAACGAATGGGTTCTATAATTATCAAGGTCTGAATTTAAAAAAAAAAAAGAAAAAACTGTCTCGTTTCCTTTCAAGATATTTCGTCCGATCGTTCGATAATTCCACAACTCTTGCAATTTTCAATTCTCTATTTTTCAATTCTACTTCAATTTTCAATTTTCTCTTACTTTCAAATTTCAATTCTCCATTTGCTCGATTACCATTTTCCCAATACTGCAACCTCCCTGACTTGGATGTATCTTTAGAAATCGAAAGGAGAATCCCCGAAAGTGCAAAAGCAGGCACACGAGTTTTTCCCTCTCGTCTCTTGTCAATCGTCGTTCTTCCATCAACCGAGAGATTCCTCTCGTCTCGAGACTCTCGGGTTGTAAATTTTACCGAAATGCCATGATTATAAATTGCCAAAAAAATTGCCACGGTCCCTATTTTCTTGGATATCCAACGAGAGTTACGTAGGCCTTCTTGGATGCTGAAGAGCCATGGAAGAAATAAAAGAGAAGAGAAAAAAATCCACGAATATAAGGCACGAGTGAAGTGTACTGCGGGCACTTGAGGCAGTATCTGTGCTCGAGTGCTGCTGGGCTCTTCGAATTTATCAGATACCTTCAAGCACCGATTTCATCTCTCTTTCTCTCTCACTCTCTATTTCTCTCTCACTCTCTCACTCTCAAATTTTTTGTTCGCTGCATTTTCCTTATGTGGGGTCTCGTGAATCATTTGATCAGAGATTTTGAATCGTCATGAACCCTGAGATCTTTTTTAGCACTAAGACACTATTTTTAAGACAGTATTTTGGTCTAGAATTTTGAAAACATCAATTTTTTCCATATTCTCAAAGTTTAGAACGTTAAGAATATACCCTGGAAAGGAAATTTTAAAATTCCAATCATTTACGAAATTATACCTATTTTAGTGATGCAGCAACTACGCCCCTCACGTCAGAACGTAACTTTAAGGGGCTATTCTGGTCTAGAATTTTGAAAAAATCAAATTTTTGCATATTCTTAAAATTTAGACCTTTAAGAATATACCCTTGAAAGGAAATTTTTTAATTCCAATGATTTAGCTATTTTAGTGACGCAGCAACTATGCCCGTTGCGTCAGAGCGTAACTTTACGGGGGTATTCTAGTCTAGAATTTTGAAAAAATCAATTTTTTTGCATATTCTTAAAGTTTAGACCTTTAAGAATATACCCTAGAAAGGCAATTTTTAAATTCCAATAATTTACATAGTTATAGCTATTTTGGTGATGCAGCAACTACGAGCCTCATGTCCGAGCTTAACTTTAACGAGGTATTGTGGTCTAGAATTTTGAAAAAATAAATTTTTTGCATATTCTTAACGTTTAGACCTTTAAGAATATATCCTAGAAATAGTACATTACGACCCAAGGCCCGAAAGTTGGATTTCCTGGCGTGTGTGATAAAAGGCCGAGACGAAGCCGAGGCCTTTATATTACACACGCCAGGGCATCCAAATTTTGGGCCGTGGGTTGTATACTATTTTTCTTGATCCCCTAGCCGAAAGGACGCTAAATAATTCATTTTAATTTATAAAATACTACATGTCAGCATGACAGCTAATTTGTGTTTGGCCATATCTGTATATTCACTTATTTTACTTTTGTGGCTTGCGTCAGCACGCCTATCGACAATCTCGCGAAGTTTAACCAAGACTAGATTTTTGTCGGTCCGAGGGGCGCGGGGGCCCGCCCGACTTTTGCAAAACCGAGGCGAAGCCGAGGTTTTGCGGGTCGGGGCGGGCATTAAAAACATATAAAATAGGTAAAAGAACACGCACGAAAATCAACTGCAATAAGAGATATACAAAAGGTAAAAAAACACACGAAAATCAACTGCAATAAGAGAAGTTAACGCACAGATTACATGATCAAATGTAAATGACGTTTTGACATATGTCAAAACGTCAACACGCGGGCTCAAACATACAGCCGGCCACGAAAGTTCCGTTAGAGCGAGCTGTCGTCCGAGCAAGCCACAAAAGTCGCTCTTCCCGGCCTGAAATGCGGCCGGAAAGTACGTACTTTCGGCTAGGGGATCAAGGAAAGGAAATTTTTTAATTTCAACTATTTACGGAGTTATAGCTATTTTAGTGACGCAGCAACTACGCCCGTTACATCAGAGCGTAACTTTAAGGGGATATGCTAGTGTAGAATTTAAAAAAAATCATTTTTTTGCATATTCTTAAAGTTTAGACCATTAAAAATATATCCTCGAAAGGCAATTTTTAGATTTACGGAGCTATAGCAATTTACGGAGTTATAGCTATTTTAGTGACGCGGCAACTAGGCCCGTCACGTCGGAGCAAATCGGATTATAGACGTTTTTCTTAAAACTACTTTTCTGAATACGGCTGACATGATATATCAAGTTCTACTCAACCGATTTACTTTAAATTTTGTACCAATCTTCAATATACAACTCTCTATCGCCCCTATCACTTTTGTATCAAATTTTTTTTTTACTTTTGTAAAAAAATTAAAAACCATGAAAAAAAAGAGTCGAAAAACTTTTTTTTGTTCAGAACAGTCACCATTTTACGAAATTTGTTTTTTCCGTTTTCTCTAAAGTAGGAGCTATAACGACATTCTTATTAATTAAGAATCTTTTTTTTAATTTTGTATCGGATGACTAGAAAGTTTAAAATCGTAGCCGACAGCACAACCCCTTTTTTAGCCCCAATTTTACCAGCTTATAACTTATTTCATTTTAATTCTTTTCACGAAAATTTTTTTGTCTATTGTCAAAATTTAAATAAATATGTTGTAAAAAAGAATGATAAAAATATTTTTTTTTATCAAACTCAACAAAAGGCTCAAAATGTATGTCTCTAGACCAGAATACCGCGTCAATCGTTTTTGCGACTTTATTTTGGACATTTTGTTTGAACCTTCGCGGACCCATCAATGAATTTCCCTTGTAATTTTTCGTCTTGATTTTTTTTTACAGGAATACGAATGCAGTGCTCGAGTTCGAGTTCAAATAGTTCGGGCGGAGGTCTCGTCGATCGTAAATCAACGTACCTCGGTCATCATCATCCGTCGAGTCTTGGCTCTTTGGGATCACTGAGCTCATTGAATCTCAGTAATTTCGGTGGTCTCAGTATACCAAGCATTACGAATCATCACGCATCGACACCACCGCCAAACGCCACGAGCGTTTATTACGATCAAATTAAATACGGGGTCTGACAGACAGACAGACCCAGCGGGACTCTATTCTCGGTATAATATTGCGCGAGAAAAAGAATTTTAATTTATATATATATATATATATGTCGACGGCAGTATGGAAGAACGTGCTATCTTAAATTGTGCTAGAAGAACGTGCTATCTCAAATTGTGCTAGAAAAACGTGCTATCTCAAATTGTGCTAGAAGAACGTGCTATCTCAAATTGTGCTAGAAAAACGTGCTATCTCAAAATGTGCTAGAAGAACGTGCTACCTCAAATTGTGGTAGAAGAACGTGCTATCTCAAATTATGAGAGAAGAAGGTGGAATCTCCAAATGTGATCAATTGGAGATACCACCTTCTTCTCTCATAATTTGAGATAGCACGTTCTTCTACCACAATTTGAGATAGCACGTTCTTCTAGCACATTTTGAGATAGCACGTTTTTCTAGCACAATTTGAGATAGCACGTTCTTCTAGCACAATTTGAGATAGCACGTTCTTCCATACTGCCGTCGATGTGTACATCTCATGGTTGATCAATTAATTGTCGTTATTAATTTAAGCATAGATTCCTAGAATTTGTAGGATAAGAATAATGTTTGCTATGGAAAAGTGAAGAAAGAGAAAAAAAACATTAAGAATTGTAAATTGAATCAACTTTTATTCCGCAAAACCTTCATCTCCGATTTGATCTTCATAAATCGTCATCGCGTCTCAATAGATCACGATCACGATCCAGATTTTGCGCACGAGACGTCTGGAAGAAAAACGCGTTTTTTTTGTATCCGTAAACATCAGTTTTTTTTTAACTTTGAAATTTTGAAAAAGCTTTATAGACGCTCGAACTTTCGTAATTTGTCGCCATCGACTCGAAAATGTTCGGCTTAAGGTGTTCAGATTTTTAAGAAATTTCGAAATTTTCACAAAATATATTTGTGCACGTTTGAACTTTTGAAAATCTTAGCTGTCAATTCAGAACTTAAGAAAAACTAAAATCCGATTTCGAAATTGTTGAACGGAAACGAAGAAAAAAAACGTTGAATTTTGAAAAATTAGAATTTGGCACATTGTTCTTTTTTTTTTGTTAACGACAGAGCTCAATTTATGAGAAGGTCCATATTGGAAAAACTATTTGTTTATAGAAGAAGATTCAACTATAGCTAAAAATGATGATAAGCTATAATATGCGAATTCCAATTGACACGATATTTTTCCCCTTCCAGTTCCAAAATTTGCCAATGCATTAATGATTGTAACTTCCAACCAAAAATTGTATCTGATTGAAATTTTCGTACTTCGTTTTACAATAAAAATCTGAAAAAATTCAGCAACATTTGGCTTGCTATAAACAACAATTATCAATAATAATATTGCCCAAAAGTTATCAATAAATTGTTTAAACAAATAATTATTCTCTAATTTTTCGGTAAGTTCTTTTTTTTCTTAAACAAATCGAATGCGTTCATTTTTCTGAACGCATATGCATTTTTTCAAAATTTTCTCTCTATTTTGAAATATTATAAAAAACATTCTAAAATATAAACAAAAAATTGCCAATTTTGTAAATGTTTTTTCACACACGTTTATCGTCAGCGTTGAAAAGTTTCAAAGACACTGAGCCAAAAAATACATAAATACAGTCATTCTAAAAATTTCCAAACGAGAATTTCAAAATAGAGAGAAAATTCTGAAAAAATGCGCATGCGTTCAGAAAAATGAACGCATTGGATTTGTTTGAGGAAGAAAACTTACCGAAAAATTGTCGAATAATTATTTGTTTAAACAATTTATTAATAAAGTTTGGGCAATATTATTATTGATAATAATTCGTTATGGCATGCCAAATGTTGCTGAATTTTTTCAGATTTTGATTGTATCACGAAGTAAATTTCAATCAGATACAATTTTTGGCTGGAAGCTATAAAGTTATTAATAATGTTCATCAACATCTGAGAATTTTTGCAAATCACGGCCACCATATTCAATTTTTAAAAATTGTTTTCATTGACTTAGAAAAAAAAATTATTTTAACTAATTTTTTTTAACTTTTACAAAAGTTGCACTATTTTTCATCATTTTTTTAATCAAATAGAACCCCCATTTTGAATTCTACAAATTTCCCTATAGATTCGATTGAGATATTCGAATTCGCGAAACTGTAAAAAAAACTAAGAAATTGACTTTCACGAATATCCCATTTTTTTGAAATTTTGGATGCCACATGTTGAATCGTCTATTTTTTTAATTCTTAATTTATTAATTACTTTTATTTTTAACTGTATATACAAGCCTCGCATCTTTTGCAAGTCCAAAAAATTCATTATATATAGGCAATAATACATCCTTAAGAGTGTTGAGTCCCTATGAAATCTTCTAATGTTAATTGTTCGGTAAGTAGCTTCTTAATCGTCGTGACATTTTTACACGACCTCCTGAATACTTCATGTAAAAACATATTAAATTTTAAGAATTCTATCATCATTACTTCAACCTCCTTAAGGATTAAAATGAAAAATGATGAGAAAATTCAGAAAATTTTTTACGTTTTTGTATGAAGTACTTAAGAGGTCGTGTAAAAATTTCACGACGATTAGGAAGCTCGTTATTAAAATATTAACATTTCGTTAAGAACAATTTTTTAAACAAATAAAAAAAATATTTATCAATAAACTTCGTTTTGTTTCCGTTGCTTTCAATATAGTGTAGATATTAAAAAATTGAGAGGTAAAAAAAAACTTATCGCAAAGTTATGTCAGTTTCCATAAGACTACATTTAATTTAATTTAATTTGTTAATGTTAATTGTTCGATAACGAGCTTCCTGATCGTCGTGAAATTTTTACATGACCTCTTAAATAATTCATCCAAAAACATACCAAATTTTCAGAATTTTTTCATTATTTTTATTAAAATGAACAATGCGAGTATGCCGAAAAAAATCTGCCACTGAGAGTTGAGAGAAACGACGAAAAAAGCGCAAGGCGATAAGAAAACGCGCATGAATGAAAAGTGGAAACGAAAAGAACACACGTTGCAAGCAGACGTGGGTATTTGCACTGCCGATGAGCAAGAGACCCAAAACTCGTGTCGTAAAAATCGTAGGAAGACTCAGGCACACGTGGGTTCAAACATTGTGTCGGTTTTTTCTCAAAAAAAAAAAAAAAATATCGTATTTTATAGAGAGTATTTTTATCATCTGTTTGGTTAAAGAAAAAAATGAAACAAAAATACTGAAACAAACTTTGAAGATCGGTGCTCGATCTGTGCACAGAATTGGTTGATGGTGAAGAAACAATGATAAATTTTTGTTCGACTGATTCCGATACAAATGATCACCATTTTGAAATTTTTGAACTAGTAAGATAAAAATATCGTGGCAATTGGAATTTGCATATTATACTTCATCATCATTGTTTGCTGTAGTTAAATCTTCTTCTGTAAGCAAATAGTTTTTTCAATGTGGAATTTCTCATAACTTGAGCAAAACTCAAAAAAATCGAAGGATATGCAAATTTCTAATTTTTTAAAATTCAGTTTTTTTCATTTCTTCGTTCCCGTGTTCAACAATTTCAATTCAGATTTTAGTTTTTCTAAATGGACTACTACGATTTCCAAAAGTTCCGGCGTTCACAAATATTTTTTGAAAATTGCTCAATTATTTTATAAAACTTGAACACCTCAAGCTATTCTTTCTCCTGTCGTCTCACGCATTTGGAAGAAAATTTTGAGGTCGATGACGGCAATTTACGAAAGTTCCAACGTCTATAAAGCTTTTTTTTAAATATCAAAATTAAAAAAAAAAAAACCTTCAAACCATTTTTTTCGCATGTTTGCAGAAAAAATCGACATAATTGCTGCGAAATTACAAATATTAGAGCATACGTGAGCATTGTAAGATCTCAAAATTTGAGAATAAAAAATTCATTTAAAGCCTCCCAATAATATAACTTAATTTCATAAATTGATAAAAGCTTTATTCACAAGGAAAATCCCTAGCTTATTGGCTCTGGCAAATTTTTTAGTTTTTCCTCGTTGCATCGATAAATTTTAGGTACAGGATTGAAAAGAGGTACATGAACCGAATGCCGTTTCGGTAGTTGCCAACCACGTGTACAAACAAGAGGATTTGGACGCGGCATCGATTGATCGCCAAAAGAAGAGTTTCGAGTCTCGATTTCCAAACGAGGAATTCATCGCAATGAGATAAGAGCCGAGTTTTGTTGGCCCGCTCGAAAACAAGCGCGTAATCCTCGATGCCAAAGAGTCTCGTATACCAGAAATAATATAGGGGAGGGAGGGGCACAATGGCCCCTTTAAAGAATTTGGTCAAAAAGAAAATTTTCGGTGTCTCGTCAAATTATCATAAATTTGATATATTGTCGCATTTTTATAGGCTGATCCGTGCTACCCTAACAAATTAGGTCAGAATTTTTTTATTTTTCTTCAAATTATGATGAATTTGATGTATTCATCGATTCTCAAGCCGATGCACTACATCGGGGTAAAATGGATCATCAAAAAAATTTGAAAAAAAATTATTTTTAACAAAATTGAAAAATAAAAAAAAATAATCTATTATCTAAAAAATTAAAAGGTTTTTTTTTTGGTTAAAAAAATAATAGTTGAAAAATATAGAAGTTATTTATTATTTAAAGAATTTTTAATCAATATTTATTTTTTTAAGTTAAACAAATAAACAATAACATTAATTATGATTTATGATAATTATTTGAAAACGTAACAAAAATAATTTTTTTTAATGAAACATTAAATTACGTGAAGGATGTAATAAATTACTTTTCACAATAACACAAATACATTCGTCGGAATAATCTTTGTCTATACCTGCACTGGAATCATATGAGACCATCCCTTACAATTTTTACACTGAATCGATAATTCCTTAGATTCCGAGTAAAGTCCATTACAATAAAGACAATGGCAATCATTATTTTCAACTTTTGAACAATTTTTTTTTTCAATTCTTTGATGTGATAAATTTTTTTAATTCTTGCGTGTGATAAAATCGTTATTCAAATCATTTTTAGAGGCGGGCCGTCGTGACCCAGATTTTTTTTTTTTTTAATTTCGGAAAAAAGTTGGTGAATTCGTTCAAAATAGAACAAAAGTAAACTGATTTGATGGTTGAAAACCACAAAAAGTATTGACCGGATTAAGGGGGGCCGTAGTACCCCAGCCTCCCCTAACTGTATATACGTATGGGTCATTCCACGTCAAATCGGCCACTTTTAACCCCGACCCCTTTCGATTTGACTGAAACTTTTTTATCTTTTTCTACTCTGTCAAAAACCTCTATCAAATTAACAACTTAAAATTTTTTTAAAGCCTGATGTTTGTCTAAAAATGGACTAAATAACCATTTTTCTATTCATTTTCTTTGTTTTTAAATGTAGTTTTCAAAAAAATTATTCAGAACTATCTTCTATTTTTTCTCTTACTTTTTCGAAAAACTTTGCAATTTTTTCGCTGATTACCACTTTAAATTTCATTTATTATTATTTTTTTAACTTTGAGGTTCTCTTAACATCTTCAAAAATCCGCAGAGTGGTATCAGGAGAAATAAGCTATAAGTTAAAAAAACATAATTTTTTTTAATTGAAAAAAAAATAGGAAACGAAAAGTCCCCACTCTAAAGATTTCAGAGAATTTGCAGAAAATTTCAAAGTTTCTATAAAAAAAAAAAAATTAAAAATGGCGATCATCGAGAAAGGTTCGTGTTTTCCGAAAATAAAAAAAAACGTTGAAAATCGGTCTGAATAATTTTTTTCTATTTTTTTCTGAAAAGTACATTTAAAAACAAAAATTTGGAGAAAAAAACGTCCCAATAAGTTAATTTTTGAAAAAGTTATAGATATTTGAAAAATAAAAAGCCAATTTTTTTTAAAAATTATAATTTTACATCGGTTAGGTGAAAAAATTTGAAAAAATTCTGAAAAATGTTTTTGATAGAGTAGAAAAAGATAAAAAAGTTTCAGCCAAATCGAAAGGGGTCGGGGTCAAAAGTGGTCATTTTGACGTGGAATGCCGCACATGTATAGAATAATTCCACGATAAGTGGAACACCAGAGAAAACGAGACATCCTTCGATCGATAAATCAATGAACTTTGGAGTGCCATTTTCAGGTTCTCGTCATTTCTCTGATATGAAATTATAACACATCTCGAAGGGAGCACCTTGATTATAACAAACAAGCCCAGATGCTTTCTGGGGTTCAAAGTCCATTGAAAATGAGTGTCTCAAGTCCTCTGGAATTATTTAACATGTGTGCGGGTGCGTCAATGAAAGAGTCCAATCGTTGGACGAAAGAGAGCAAAACGAACTTATTCATTCGCGCCTTCGTTCGGTTTCTCCTTCCTAAAATTCGCCTTATCGATATTATAACGGTGACGATTGACCACAGACTCGACTCCTCCAATCGCGGAGGATCATATTGCTTGCACGATAAATTAAACGCGTTGCTCACATGTGCACGAATGTTTGTTCTCTCTCGTTGCTTCACATCGGCGATTGCCGATTGCATCGAGAGTCGTTACGAATTCGTACTGCTTTTCACAAATCATTTTTACAACTTTGATGTTCAGCTGCTGCAATCTTTGTCTCAATAAGTCCAACGTCGATATGAGTAAAAAATTGAACTAAGGTACCTGGGGGATAAAAAGGCCTAGCTAAGGGAGATTTGTAATAAAAAGAAAAATATACAATTTAATCAATAAGTTTTAATGATAATCATTATTCAAGTACATTTTCTATAAAATATAAACGAAAAAATGGTAATTTTTACCATAAACAAAAACGAAATTAAACATTCAAAAAAACCTTATCAGTAGGCCTTATTTTACTATAGGAGGGTAATAAGGCCTACGGCTTTAATATGATTAAATAATTAAGCTATACTTAATACATTTGGTATTTGTGGTCAATAATCATATTAATGCCTCTCTGTAGCTTTATAAGAACTTAAAATTCTTCTTTAGACTGCTCTGACAGCTGATACCAGGTCGTTTTCTTACCACAACGCTGGTTTAGGAGTCATCGCGATCGAGTCACTGAAATCAATCATCAATTAATAATAAATTAAATTAAGTGGAGGATACACTTCCCTATAATGTAAAAAACAACATAATAATAAAAAAAATTCAACACGTTTTTCTTATGGTAAAATTTAGTAGGCCTTATTAACCGCCAACCACATATTTTAGAAAAACAATAGATAACAAATATTTGGACCAAGATACGTTATTTATATCGTCAAGATCATCGAAGTAGATATTCATGATGATAGAGACTACGATTTTAGATCGTTAAGTGTAGTACTATCAAAAATACTTACAATTTACGTGGACCATTTTTTTAGTATTCGTGCTGCGCTGCCGCGTCATATGATAGATGATGCAACACTGAAGACGGAGAACGGCGTAGCGCGCTTCCGCGAACTTGTAGCGACATTTTTATGCATTATGCTTCAGTCAGTGTAGCCTTGCGCGAAAGCGGTCATTGTAAATATGATTTTTGGCGACTAGGCCTTATTACCCGACAGGCCTTATTACCCGCGGGTACCTTATAAATGGTTAGCAACGCCGCAATATCGAGAATTCTCCCTTGCCAAGCTTCGCCAAGCCGACGAGAGTCTTATATAAATATGAAACATGCTAGACTTATAATGTGGAATGTGCGTTATAGAGAGGGCTTAGAGGAGAAAACACGATGTGCAAGCGGAGCCACTCAATGAGATTGTTGACAGCGGACTCACCTCATTTATAGACGAACCGGGGCCAAGAGGGGTCTTTTCCCTGACGCAGAATCTTTGTAGATTCGAAAAAATAACAGTTATTATGGATTTTTGCACACGGATTAAAGGTAGGGGAGACCGAGGCGGGTTGTGACAATTTTTACTGTAACGAGCATATCTCAGTCAAAAAAAGTCTTACATCTATGAACTTTGCATCCTCATATAGTAAATAAAAGTAATGAGGGTCCATGCGAAAATTGATGAAAACTGAAACAACTCCCATGTCACAACTCTCCTAGTATTGAGGTAAATTGTGACAGCCACGTATTTGATGGTTCTAACGAAAAAAATTGAATTTTAACTAACAAAAACTTTTTATTTTGACACTAATTACAACGTTCAATTCTGAATTCTAAAAAATTCTGAAAATTCTGTAAGTTCTGAAATTTATGAAAAATTCTGAAAAATTCTGAAAATTGTGAAAAAAATTTGCAAATTCCGAAAAAAAAAATAATAAATCAACATGTAAAGTCACACTACAAAACATTATTGCAAGAAAAAATCAAAATAGAAGAGTTGTGACAGCTTGTCACAACCCTCCTATTTTGACATGAAACTTGAAGAGTCTATGCACATTAGAAAAAATATCGCAATAACTTTAACGTAATACCCATCGAGGAATAGGATATCGGAAAATTGGTCAAAAACTTACTTTTGGCCATTTTTTGACACTACCGTCGTAAAAACACAACTGATTTCCGTGGACCAACGGCGCGAATTACATTTAATGGAGGGTTGACAGATTAATAAATCAGCAAAGTTTCTAGTTTTTGACGGTCGCAGGGGCCTAGAAACCGGCTTTGTCACAACTCTCCTCTGTCACAACCCGCCACGGTCTCCCCTAATCATTTATGGACGACAACAGAGAGGTATTCCTGGAGTGAAAAAAAAATGAAAAAGTACTGGCTTGTCTAGTAATCTGAGAAATGTAAGAGCAAGAACTTCGATAGTTGTAGTCTGTTTACTGTATTTTTCACTGTTGTTTAAACTAAAGTAAAAAATTACAGTCTGATGAAAATTACTCCGATAGGTATTATTATCGGTCCAGTAATATGTACTATTCAATCCATGAAAAATGACTATTCAATAGTCGGAAATATACTGCGAATCAATTGTAATATATGCTATTTGAAATGATAAAAATTATTACAAAAAAAAAGTACATTTTCAATATTTTTTAAATTTTTAATATACCACTTTTTTAAGAGGTATATTCTCCTCTAGAGACATACATTTTAAGTGTTTTGTCAACCTTGTCAAAAAACAAACAAAAAATATTTGTACTATTCTTTTTTTACAACATATTGATCAATATTTTGGCAATAAACAAAAAAATTTCGAGAAAAAATTAAAATTAAATAAGTTACAAGGTGGTAAAGTTGGGGATTAAAAAAAAAGGGTTGTGCTGGCTGAGACGATTGCAACCTTCTTAGTTAACGGATACAAAATTTAAAAAAAGATTGTTAACCCTTACTTGACACACTTCTGCAGAATAACGTCCTTGACACACTGGGGTCGTTTGTACCCCAGCGATAAAAATTCTTAGAAAAAATATACCATTTAATATTTTAACTGGCAAGTTTTTTTAGAACTTCTTAAGAGGTTACTTTTCAAAGTTATACAGGATTTATAGTAAAATGTCAAAGTTAAATATGATAAAAAAATTTAAATATCCAAAAAAACGGAAAAATGACAACTTCTACGGAAAAAAATCATACCTGTAGTATTTTTCGACAAAAATGGTTAAAAATTTAACTGAGTTTGCTTTATGAATATCACTACAAGAAAAAAATAGTAGCAGTAAAATAATGAAACAAAATCGCCACACGACTTTAAACGGCTACTATATAAAAATTACAAAATTATTGTCTTACGATTAGAGTAATGCTATAAGCTTTAAGGAGTAGTGATAGATGTCGCTATAGGTCCTATTTTTTTCAATTCACGTACTTAAAAAAAATTAAGGACACGTAGTCCTGGGATGTTTTGTACCCCAATGTCTCAAGTAAAGGTTAATTAGTAAAAATGTCATTGTAACCCCTACCTCAGAGGAAACGGACAAAAAATTATCGCAAAATAGCGGCTGTCTGAATAAAAAAGGCGTTTTTCAACTCTTTTTCATTGTTTTTAATTTTTTACAATATTAAAAAAAAATAATTTTGATAAAAAAAAGTGGTAAGAGGACCACAGAGAATTATTCATTGAAGATTGGTAAAAAATTTGAAGTAAATCGGTTGAGTATAACTTGAAATAATCACGTCAACCGTATTGAGACGTGGCGAGCGTAGTTGCTGCGTCACTAAAATAACTAAAACTCCGTAAATTACTGGAATTTAAAAATTGCCTTTTGAGGATATATTCTGAAAGCTAGACCAGAATACCCCCTCAAAACTCAAAAAGTTACTATTTTAAAGATACGCCGGGTGCGACATTTTTTTCACAAGATATAATGAGATAGAATGAAATAACGAAAATGATGGATAATTAAAGATTTGTTCAGAAGTATAGCTCAATTTTTTTTCGACCCTGTAAAGGACCATATGCACTGTCTAAAATCGAGATTAAAAAAAGAAAAAAAAACGGGATCACGTCCTCGAGTTTAGTACGCGGGGCGCAAAAGCTGAGCAACCTGGTAAAGGAGGGGGTTTGATCTAGAATAATAAACTCAAGCGTATGTAATGCGGCAGAGAGTTCTTGGACTAGACCAAGAAACTGGGATATCGGTGGATCTATATATACCTACATAATATGTACATGTAGTGCATGTGTGACATTACACTGAACAGCCTCTCTACTCTCTCGGAATCTCTCTTCGTCAAAGAGCAAATCGGAGTAAAAAGAATTGCAAACGGGAAAAATCTCAATTTTGGAAGGATGAATCCACGAATCTTTAATTCCAATCATTTTTTCATTCGTAAATATCTTCGGTATAAAACACATGCCTCATCGAAAAATTTGCTGGGCAAAAAGATATTTCCAGCCGAAAAGTGTTGTATATATGGGGCATTCCACATCACATCAACCACTTTTAAACCCGACCTTTTTCGATTTGGCTGAATTTTTTTTTCCTTTTCTACCCCGTCGGTCCACTCCATGTTCGGCGGCATTTTTTCCGGAATCGATGAAAGTTTTTGTTGAATGAAAAAAAAATTAGAAATTACGAACTTCGAGAAAAAGATGAGTTTTCTCAAAAAAGTGAAAAATTTCATAGATTTTAATATCTTAAAGTTTTTTCGTTTTTTTTTTTCGCAAAGTACATTTAAAGACGAAAATGTTGGAAAAAAAACGTCCCAATTGGTTAGTTTTTGAAGAAGTTATAGCTATTTAAAAAAAAAAACCTTTTTTGGGTTGGGTTGGGTTAGCAAAAAAAATTTGAATATTTCCTGAAAAATGTTTTTAATGGGGTGGAAAAGGAAAAAGTAATCAGCCAAATCGAAAGAGAGGTCGGGTTCAAAAGTGGTCGATTTGACGTGGAATGACCCATACATATCAACATATATTAATATATTATATATATTTAAGGGTTGTAGTAGCTGCCCCACTGGCAAAAAAATTTATTCACTTCTACCGCAATATGACACCCCCTTCAACCCCAGAACAGTAATTTATTACCAATAATTTTTCCGATAAATCGAAATTGTTATGAATTTTTGTCAAAAACCACCCTTTTTCTCGTGAATAAATTTATGATTCATTCATGATTTAGAATCAGCGGTGAATTTTGTATCTCGGAATTTCAATTATGTTTTTGTTTTGACATTCTTATATTTGGAATTTTTACTGCTCAAAATTACAAAATTACAACTTTACTTGATTTAGAGGTAAAAAAAAATTGTTTTTTACCAGAGTTGAAAAATTCAGATTTTTGAAAAAAAACATCATTCTTAAAATTTCAGGATCTTTTAAGATCAGTACAAGTTATTATATAAAAAAAATGAAACCAAAATTTGAATGTTGATCGTGGATTTTCACGATTTTTAAAAATTCAAAATTCTCCAAATTCATCATTTTTCAAAAAAAAAATTCGCAATATTTTTTTTTCGTAGCCTTAAGTATACTCTTTGAGACGAACCCAGAACAATTTTTTCGTAACTATAGTAGTTTTCGAGAAATTTAAAAAATTGAGAAATTTCGAATTTTGCATAACTCTCGAAAAAAAATTGTGAATTTTTCTCCTTTGGTAGAACTTTATGATGAAAGAAAACTTGTGACCAAATTTCATCGAAATTGAAAGAAGTCGATTCCAACTATTGGTCGATTTGACATGGAATGACCCATATATTTTTTTATGAATTTTTATTCAACGCATTTCTTGTATTTTGTTCTTTGGCTTCTTATTATAATAAACTTTTTTAATCTTCCCTATATTTAAATATCTACAAACACTAAAGAATTCCGAATCTACGTTTATATTTTATATATATTCTTAAAGATCTGGAAAATCCTCAGTTTATTTGGACACGAGACTATTTATTTTCGTGCTCGTATATATAAAACCAATAGGACAATTCTAGGGCAAACAGAGGGAGAGAGAAAAATAAGGGTTATGGATCACCGCTATTCAAACATCGAAGATTAAACAAAACGATCGAATACGCCGGAACTGAAAATCATGCCGTGAAACTCACCGTTCGGAAAGGTGGACATATTATTCATTTGGGTAACTCGTTGGAATCGCAAAACACCGCCTAAAGACGCATACGCAAGGACAACGTACAAAGTATATAGACACGAGAGATTCCGACACGTATTAATAACACGACTCTTGAATGAGCGCGTATATAATTCAAGATCCGATGCTCTTCTCCTTCTACTATTGTATATTATTTCCTCTTGGCGTAGTAAACAAGCCCACATTAAACATTTACAAAATGCTGATTTTAAACAACCTCCATCCATCTCTCTCCGTGAATCGGAGAAAAATTGAAAATTTCGTACACGTCGCGACATCTGTCGCGGAAGAGGGAGAAACTCCGGAGATTGCGTGACTTCAGCGATACGCCGACAGATGGCGTTGCGCAACGTTTCCTGATTATTGCGCAGTTCAATGCACGACTGATCGGGGAGGGATGTACAATTATAGTCAATCGCAAAAAAAAAAGATACGATGATCGATGCAGTGAACGGAAGACACTGATCGAGCGAGTAACCAACTTATTACATCGGTGATGATTGAGGCGCTGTCATTATAAAAAGCCGGTTATATTTAAAAAGTACGATAAATCGTCGTCTATAATGGAGGATATATTGAGCAGACTTTTGGTCGCCGACACAAATGTCGTGGAACAGGTAATAAATAAACGCGACAATCATTCACATCGAAAAACTTTTTGTAAACACGTGCTCTCTCTCTCGCGCTCTCAAAAACGGCGGCTTCATCAGACCGGCATTTTTTCCCCCATGACGATTTTCCATCTATTTCATTTCAATCCTATCATTCGCCGTTGCTCCGAAATCGAGAAAGAGACTTCCGGTGCACGTGGGGAATTATCAACGTTACGAATAATCAATTAATTTTCTATGACTCGCAAAGGCAACTGTGGAATTGAAACAGGCCTTCAAGAAGACCGATAGCACGGCGGAGCTGTTTCAACTCTTGATTAATTCGCAAAAACCAATGGTTAGTTGCGCACAAGATCGTGATAAAAGAAAAACATACAGTATCTATTTTTATAACAATTAAAAGTACAATGCAATGATTTTCAATGTTCCTTTGTTTTTTTTTTTTTTTAGATAAGACAATATGCAGCTATACTTTTGAGAGAACGATATAGCAAACTAAAAAACTGGAGACAACTACCCGAGGATGTGAGGGCCAGAGCAAAAGAGATGAGCGTACAGGTGAAGATAATTTGTGAATTTTATAATTTAATCATGATTCTCATTGAAAGGGTATAAGCATGTGAAATCTGAATTCAATACCGAACAACCTTGATATCTATACTAACTCTGCACAAAGTTTCAGTGCAATATCTTGAAAATTGCAAAACTTGAAGTGTTTACACCATTTCTGCAAAAATGAAAAAAATTCGATAAAATCTGAACAACCGTTAAAATAGAACCAAAATTATTTTTCTTCCATAGATTATTTTTTTAGTTTTCTGAATAATGTGTCTTTTGCTTCTTGCAGGGTGTTGTCCAAGAGAGCGAGGTGAACGTGAGGAACTCGATAGCTCAGCTGATAGGAACTATAGTGAAGCACGAACTATTCAAGAACGGTTGGCCACAGATATTCCAGATAATACAAGAATTAGCTACCAGCGAGGATGCGTCCAAGAAAGAACTGGCGATGTACATGCTGTCAAAAATGACGGAAATCGCCCCATATGCTTATACCGTTCACGCCGAATCTATAATGAATCTTTTGACTCAAGTTATGCAGAGACTCGAGGAATCAAGGACCATGACGGCTTATTACGTTTTAAAAACGATGCTGAATCTGGTTCCTCTGGTTGACGGAAATTCAGTCGTAAGTCCCAGAATAAATTACATTGATCGAGGAACTGCTAACAAAAACATGCTGATCGTGCATTTCAGTTTGTCAGAATTTTTGTTATTTTTATCAACAAAAACAGTCGACATTTTTTTCCTACTGATAGCTGTTCATTTCATAGCTAAAATTATTTTAATATCGAATTTGTACCAGATGGTGAATGGTTATCGTTTAATGATGATGCCAGCGATGGGTGTCGTTCAAGCGCTCGCGACGAGCAACGAGGATAAAGCGATCGATTCGATGGAACTTTTCGACGAGCTTTGCGAGCAAACAATTACCGTTGTCGCTCCGAGGATGAAAGATCTCGTTGCCATGTGTCTGGCGATTGCGAAAAACACGTCTTTCGGCGATGATCTTAGATCACGAGCGATAAATCTTCTCAGAACACTGATAAGAACCAAGAAGAAAGCGATAGTGAAGCACAAGATCGTCGAGCCGATTGTAGGTACGTAAAGGTTCCATCACTATTTACCACGTTTCAAATTAAATTTCTCTCATTGTTGAGACAGTTGTTGTCGATATTTCAAAAATAGCCTGTAGAATATCGAGAACTTTCGTTTTTGCTCGACAGACGTGATGTTCGAACTAATGTCGGTAAAACCCGACGGGGAGGATGTGGACGAGGACTTTTTTGTTGATGAGAACGAGGAACAGTCGCCAGCGATGCGCGCCACGCACACAATGCATCTTCTCGGTCTTCATTTACAGCCTGAGAAATTAATGCCGCACTTGGTGAGCCAAGAACGAGGGATCCGTATTTACCGTTCATTACCAAAAAAATCTTGGTTATTACGATCAATTTAAGAACATTTTTTCAAAAAACCCTGCAAATTTAACATTTGCACATTGCTTCCTCATCTTAATCACATAGTATGGCAATTAAATTTGGCTTCCTCATAAAGAAAGCTTTGTTAACTATCGAAAAATATGAGTAATTAACGTGCAAATTTGCCGAATTCTTTCAAATTTACTTCTTGCCAAATTTGAATGTGAACAAAATTTCAGTACAATATCTCGCAAATAACCGAAATACACTATTTAAAAAAAAAAAAAAATTGATAAAATGTTAATGATTCGATCGATTTTTGCCAAATTTAATAACGAATATCCTCGATAGCTATTTTAGCTCTGTGTAAAGTTTCAGTACAATATCTTAAAAATTGCACAAGTTAGAGCGTTTACGCTATTTTTTAAAAAATTCAAAATTTCATACAATTTTAATCCCTCGATGGATCTTCGCCAAATTCAATACCAAACAACTTTAATAGCTATACTAATTCTGTACAAAGTTTGAGTGCAATATGTTGAAAATTACAGATGTTAGAGCTTTTACGCCATTCTTGCAAAAACGATTCGTGCTCGACAAGTGTGCCAAATTTTGGCTCGATATCTCGAAGCGTTCTCGATTTATTAATTATTTACATCTGAAACTCAAGATACAGACACACACACACACACCCATCCGGACAATTTTGCTTCCTCATAAAGGAAGCTTTGTTTTCGTGAAATTTTTTTTTTTCGCGATTTTTATGCCAATATGTTCAAAACGTCATAAAACACCGAGAAATCATTTAGAAAAAACACACTTGTCCAGCACGAATTGGTCTTCATTATGAAAAAAAAAATTATTTCAATTATAACGGATGTTCAGATTTTATCAACTTTTTTCGTTTCTGCAAGAATGGCGTAAACGCTCTAACCTCTGCAATTTTCAAGATATTGCACTCAAACTTTGTACAGAATTAGTATAGCTATTAAGGTTATTTAGTATTGAATTTGGCAAAAATCCATCGAGGGATTAAAATTTTATGAAATTTTGAATTTTTTGAAAAATAGCCTAAACGCTCTAACTTGTGGAATTTTTAAGATATTGTACTAAAACGTTGCACAGAGCTAATATAGCGATCGAGGTTGTTCGCTATTAAATTTGGCAAAAATCCATCAAGGGATTAAAATTTTATGAAATTTTTAATTTTTTGAAAAATAGCGTAAACGCTCTGACTTGTGCAATTTTTAAGATATTGCACTGAAACCTTACACAGAGCTAATATAGCTATCGAGGATGTTCGTTATTAAATTTGGCGAAAATCGATCGAATGCTTCAATTTTTATCAAATTTTTATAAAAGAAGCGTAAACGCTATAACTTTTCAAATTTTTTAGATATTGCAATGAAATTTTGTGAAGAGCCAGTATAGCTATCAATATTATTCGCTATCAAATTTGGCGAAAATAGATCGAATTTGCACATTGATTACTAATATTTTTCAATTGTTAACAAAGCTTCCTTTATGAGGAAGCCAAATTTGATTGCCATACTTTGTGTTAAAGGAAGCTATGTGAACTATGGATAAAGATGAGGAAGGAATGTGCAAATTTTTCTAAATATGATTTCTCGATGTTTTAGGACATTTTGTACACATTAGCATAAAAATCTCGAAAAAAAAAAATTCACGGAAACAAAGCTTCCTTTATGAAGAAGCAAAAAAAGGAAAAAACTAACAAACTTGGCAAAAATATCAGGGGCATGTCACGTCAAATCGACCACTTTTCACCCCGACCCCTTTCGATTTGGCTTAAGCTTATTTATCTTTTTCTACTGTATCAAAAATATTTTTCAGAATTTTTTCAAATTTTTTTACCCAACCGATGAAAATTTATAATTTTTCAAAAAAATTGGCTTTTTACTTTTCAAATATTTATAACTTTTTTAAAAATTTACTTATCGGGTCATTTTTTTTCAAAATTTTTGTTTTTAAATGCATTTTGCAGCAAAAATAGTAAAAAATTATTCAGACCGATCTTCAATGTTTTTTTTTTTTTTTTTTTTGAATTTTCGGAAAAAAACGAAAATTTCTCGATGAGTCCCATTTTTTCTTTATTTTTCTTTTTTTTAATAGAAACTTTGACATTTTCTGCATATTGTCTGAAATTTTCAAAGTGGGGACTTTTCGTTTTCTTTTTTTTTTCAATTGAAAAAAATTATTTTTTTAACTCAGCTTATTTCTCATAATACCACTCTGGTGATTTTTGAAGATGTTGAGAGAACCTCAAAGTTACAAAAAAAAATAATAATAAATGAAATTCAAAGTGGTAATCATCGAAAAAATTTCAAAGTTTTTCGAAAAAGTAAGAAAAAAAATAGAAGATAGTTTTGAATAATTTTTTTATATTTTTATTTTTGAAAACTACATTTAAAAACAAAGAAAATGAAAAGAAACATTGTTATTTAGTTCATTTTTAGATAAACAACAGGCTGTTAAAAATTTGTAAGTGGTAAATTTGTGATGGAATTATAGCTATTGTATATAAAATTATTTAATAAAGTATGGTTTTTGGGTAATTAAACAAAAAAAACCGAAGTGTTAAAAAAAAACATAAAACGTATTCCATTACAAATTAACCATCATTGAAACATTTTTAAAAGCCTGTCCAAAAATGAACCAAATAACAATTTTTTTCATTTTCTTTGTTTTTAAATGTAGGTTTCAAAAAATAATAATTTTTTTCAATTGAAAAAAAAAATAGAAAACGAAAAGTCCCCACTTTGAGAGTTTCAGAGAATTTGCAGAAAATGTCAAAGTTTCTATAAACAAAAAGAAAAAAAAAAGAAAAAATGGGACTCATCGAGAAATTTTCGTTTTTTCCCGAAAATTCAAAAAAAAAAGTTGAAGATCTGTCCGAATAATTTTTTTCTATTTTGTTCTGAAAAGTACATTCGAAAACAAAAAATTTGCAAAAAAAAAACGTCCCGATAAATCAATTTTTGAAAAAGTTATAGATATTTGAAAAATAAAAGGCCAATTTTTTTAAAAATTATAACTTTTTATCGGTTGGTTAAAAAAATTTGAAAAAATGTTGAAAAATATTTTTGATAGAGTAGAAAAAGATAAAAAAGTTTCAGCCAAATCGAAAGGGATCGGGGTTAAAAGTGTTAAGTGGTCGATTTGACATGGAACGACTCATCAATAATAATCGCACATAATCACTGAAAGGTAAAACTTTGTCGCCACTGTTTCACAGCTCACGCGAATAAAACCGGGTATCGATGGCAACGACGTACACGCTAAGAAAGCCGCATATCTGACGATGGCCGTTCTCGCCGAGGGTTGCTCCGAGCACATACGAAACAATTATCTGGCCGATTTTTTGCAATGCGTCAAATCCGGAATAATGCACGAGAGCCCGATAGTTCGAAACGCGGCGTTATACGCTGCCGGTAAATTTTCCGAATTTCTGCAACCCGACATAAGTCAATTTTCCGAGGAGCTCATGCCCGTCTTATCTCACTATCTGGAGCGTATTTACGAGTACACGGATCAAGAGGATGGAGTACCGCGCGGTGTGATACAAATGTTTTACGCACTCGAGATATTTTGTGAGAATTTGAGCGACGCCCTGTTGCCGTATTTGCCGAATCTCATGCTACGATTGATCGATTATCTCAACAAGGGAACATCGTTACAAGTACGAGGATTGGTTCTCAGTGCAATCGGTGCAACCGCAAATGCGAGCAAAGAGCATATGTTACCGTACCTTTCGGATATAATGAGTCATCTCGATCGTCATCTGAGCGAGAAACAAACGAAAGAGACGATGCCGTTGCAGATTCAGGCGATCGGTGAGTGATATTCTTTTTAAGAGGAGGCTAAATACCGACATTATTACCGAAGCCCTACATTATCGACTCAAAATCGCTGTCCAAACTTTTTCCAATACCGGTGGATGAATATCAATTAATGTTATGAATGAATGACGAATGAATTGGAAAATGCAAATGCGAGACATAAATCAACGTTTACGTTAATTGACACTGACTTGTCGGACAGTTTGGATAGAATCTGATGAGAATAATATTTGTTTCATGAGAATTCCACATGGGCTGCCCTCTTTCGGATTTCTGTGAACTTCATTTCGCCATTTTGTTTTTCGATAATACACTAGATTTATCAACACTTATCTCGTGATTTGGATTCCAAACTTACGTCGCGGTTTTTTCATAAAATAATGTCGAAGATGCATCGATATTCGTACTTTGGTGTTCGTCATGGAACCCCATTCTTGGTTTTAGCCGAAATGCAGTAAAAACATTATAATTTAATATTTTCAATTACAGATTCCTGATGATATTCGGATCGGTAATTTTTTTTTTTCGAAATTTTTTTAATACGGCTCCACTTGTGCCACAATTCTGATGATACTGTCAAAATTTTATTGATTTCCATCCATTCGTGCCAGAGCAAGTTTGGAATCTATGTTCGAGGTGCTAATGTCGGTATTTAGCCTCCCCTTAAAGGGTGAAAAATGATCGATTTCCTGGATTTCAAGATGCTCGATATCCGATAATATTACATCATGAAATTTTACACTATAGTAAATGCTTATTCATACAGAAATGGTTTTCATTGAATGAAAACAGATTTCTGAACTTTTCATATCAGTGTTGTTTCGAGTTGTTTCAAGAGGTTGAAAAAAAAGTCAAATTGTCGGTAAAAAAAATTATACTTTGCCGATCTCCGATCCGACAAAATTAATGTTTCCACCACAATATCTGGGGGTAACGAAAACATACACTACCGTCGAAAAGTTTCCGGACAAAACTTCAAAAAAGGTCGTGAACGTTTTTGAAGTTATTAAATTCCGGCGGTTGAATTAAAAATACCGGAAATTAAGCCGAATTCTTCCCCTTTAAAATGCTGCTTGTTAAATTAGTTTTAATTTAACAAGCGGCATTTTAAAGAGGAAGAACTCGGCTTCATTTCCTGTATTTTTAATTATTTTTACAATTTGCTTTTTGATTTGGACGCTATTTTGAAAACAACTGTTTTTCGCCTTTTTTCCCTCTCTTCAGTGTAAATTTTTAAATACATTTTTACGATTGGATTCATAAAGAGGAAAGCTTGAGCTTCAATTTTGTTTTTTTTTTAACTTTAAGCTATTTTTCGTTATTCTATTTGTTGTGAAAAAAGAAGAAATTTGAAAAATCCCGTATAACACGAAAACAAAGAGGATTCATGAAAATCTTCAAGATAGCAAAAAGTTGCGTCTGCTTTTGTTGAGTTCAGAGGAATTTTTTCAGATTTTTTTTCCAACATTTTTTTTTCTCATTTTTTTGGTCGAAGCTCAGATCTTTCAATTATCATAACTCGAGAACTATGGGATTATTGATAAAATTTCAAGAGGGGAAAATACTTTATTCTGCCATTTTTAACACATTGGAATCTTTTTCAAATTTTTTTCCAAATTTTTCACGTCGACATTTTCCAACCCAAAAAATTTCGAAAAAAAATCTGAAAAAATTCCCCTGAACTCAACGAAAATAGACGTAACTTTTTCCTATCTTGAAGTTTTTCATGAATCCTCTTTGTTTTCGTGTTATAAGGGATTTTTCATATTTCTTCTTTTTTCACAAAAAACTGAATAACTTTGGAAAATAAATTGCTCAAAGTTTAAAAAAACATAAATTAAAGCTCAAACTTTCCCCTTTATGAATCCAATCGTAAAAATGTATTTAAAAAAATTCCTCTAGACGATGGGTGCACTTGAAGACAGGGAAAAAAGGCAAAAAACAGTTGTTTTCAAAATGGAGTTCAAATCGAAAAACAAATTGTAAAAATAATAAAAAATACAGGAAATGAAGCTTGTTCAATTAGTTTACGTGGACTTCCGGCCAAACGGCATAAAAAAACGTTCAAGACCTTTTTTGAAGTTTTGTCCGGAAACTTTTCACCGGTAGTGTTTAATTTCATATAACATATAATAAAGGGGGGGGGGGGGTAGCCTCCTCTTGAGGTTCGTCGAATTGGTGATCGGAAACAAATTAAACTTTTCCTCTATTTCAACCTTTTTGCAAAACTTTTACAAAAATATAATTCTACTCATAGTTTATGAAACCACTTCTTCATATACAAAAAGATTGAAGCATGCGAAAAATGAATGAACAAGCAATGTGCAAATTCTAATAAACACATTTTTTATTTATTTATTATTTATTTCAGAAACTCTCGGTATTCTGATAAGAAGTATCGGGGGTGAAAATCTCAATACCGTGATCGGCCGATCCCTCGAATTTGGTCTCAATCTTCTCAAGGAAACAAACGACCCGGACGTGAGGAAAGTTCTTTACGGACTTTTCGCGTCGATCAGCACAGTGATGAAGAAAGAAATGGCACCGGCATTGCCGCTAATCGTCGAGGCAATAATCGAGAGTATACACAGTACTGAGGGCGTAGTCGTGAGTATGCGTGGATTCAACGCTAGATGGCAAATCAATTTCAGGCAAATAAAAGGATTTCTTTACCCCGTAGTCACGTTACAAGGACGAGGATGTCGAAAATTTTTTCCCGCTTTATCATGATATTAGTAACAGCGAAAACGAGGACGAGGAGGATATCGAGAATACCGATAACGAGGATGATATTGACGACGAGTACGTCGCCGGTCACATGGTGACGAATTCTTACATTGAGGAAAAGGAAGAGGCCGTTTTGGCTCTCAGAGAAATTGCACAATATACAGAGTGAGTATTGAATTTGCTTTCATTCCCAAACAAACTTCTTTCTTTCAAAGGGAGGCTAAATGCCGACATTAAGGGGCCATGACAGTGTGAACGCTCTAAATTTGGGTGATTTTCGGAAATTTTTTGCAAGAAAAGTACTCGATGAAATCTTTTGGAAAATGGAGAATATATTTATATTTTCACTTAAGGATGTTGAGTCCGTACCGTTCCGTCCAAAACTTTTTCATTTTACTGAATTTTATTGGAATTGATTGATACTTCAATTCGTATCGTAACATCGTTGATGTGAAAAGAAGTATCGCAATTGTGCATATTAATGATCGCAAATTCTTATTTACGTATTATATCAAGTTTTCACAATGCTTTTACAAGCGAGGATTAACTTTTGGATGTTTTGTTCAAACTTGACAACGCTAAAATCTCGATAGTGGAAACCGTTCATTCTCAAAAAAATGTTGATTATTTTATATCGCAACTATAGAAATATAACATGAAATTACTTTGAACTGCAAAAAAAAACAATATTTTTAAACAATATTGATATTTAAAGTAGTCGCTGTATTAGCTTTACATTTGGCAACGTTGCGTGCATTGGTAAGTTGGCACGACTGAGAACTGTACGATCGAGAGCAGTCGCGTCGGTCGCGATTGAATGTCAAACTGACAGCAAACATAACCTCGAAACCTCTTTATCGTGCATGAAACGACGTCGTCCGTGAACGAAAATGAGTATTTGAATTTCCCGCTACTTTCAGTCTATGCAACGGTGCCGCTATTTTCTTGTTTCTTGCTGTGAAAACCACGTACTGTGTTTTTATTATTTATTTACTGGAACACGAGCTTCCTAAATGTCTTGAAGAAATTACACAATGCTTCTTATATGTTTTTCCTCGAGTGCAATTTTTTTTGTATTTTCGGCATCATTTTTTATAACAAAAAAATAATAATTATTGCAAATTTACTTCACTTTCCATAAGACTACGTGTAATTTTTTAATTCAAAATTCTCAGTAACCAGCTTCCTAATCGTCGTAAAATTTATACACAACCTTTTAAATGTTGTACATAATGACATATCAAATTTTCAATATTTTATCATCATTTTCAATTTGGGACTCAACATCCTTAAAAATACCGATGCATAACCGGTTTATGCGCTGTCTTCGGAGGCGCAAAAAAACTCCTCCACTGCGGCCATGATTCCGGGGGATTGAGTAGCTGAAAGTGAAAAATAAAAAAATGTCATTAAACTAGAAGGTATTTCCTGTACGCCGAACTAGGATTTTCGAAAAATATCAAAAACCAACAAAATGGCGTAGTTATCAAAAAACAAGTCTGTTTTCTTGCTTAAAAAAATGGTCGTATATTCAATGCCAAATCCTCAATTTTCATCCAATAAAAAATATCCTAGTTCATCGTACGGTAAATATATTCAAGGGTGTTCAGTTCAAATTTCAAGTCAATCGGATAATTGCTCTTCGAGTTACAATGTCAGCAAATGTAATTTCGAGAAAAACGCGTTTAAAGATTTAACTATCGATTTCATACCTGCGAGTGGTCGCTCTTTAGAAGGCTGCCATTCGGAGAGTTTTAGAGATACGGCCTTGAAATTTGCACAGAATATTCTTGAATCTATAAACTGTCCAATACGGCAAAAAAAAATTGATTTTTCTTTAAACATTAAACTGGTATGGCCCTTTAACACCTCGAAATTGGAATCCAAACTTGCTCTGGCTCGAATGGATGGAAATCAATAAAATTTTGACAGTATCATCACAGGGTTGCAAGTAATGCATTACTTTTTGTAATGCATTGCCATTTTCATTACCCATTACAATGTAGTGTGTAGTGGAATAAATTTCCATTATCCATTACAATGTAGTGTGTAATGGAAAAAGTTTCCATTACTCATTACAATGTAGTGTGTAATGGAAAAAAATTTCATTGCCCATTACAATGTAATGTATAATGGAACAAATTTCCGTTACCCATTACAATGTAGTGTGTAATGAAAAAAAAATCCATTACCCATTACAATGTAGTATGTAATGAAAAAAAAAATTCATTACCCATTACAATGTAGTGTATAATCGACAAAATTTTGCTTGTTCATTACGACTTAATGTGTAATGGAAATTTTGGAAATTTTTCCGTATATCGTAGTAGTTTTTTGGCCTGGGTTAAAATGAGCCGAAACTAGTAATTAAGTGGTCTCGTAATCATTTAGAACGGCAAGAAAAATTTCATGCTTAGTGCCCCACACTTTTATTCTTATTCTTTCCTATTATTTTTCTTTATAATCAACTTTTTGTATGCATATAAATGCTTTTTAGAATTTAAGGTACCTAAGTCATTAAAATGAAATGCAAAATTGCAATAATTTATTCATCTATCTTTTTCCATTCCCAAAATTGCAATCAAAGTTTTGTTCATTACACAATACATTGCAATGGGTAATGGAATTTTTTTCCATTACACATTGCATTGTAATGGGTAATGATTTTTTTTTTCATTACACACTACATTGTAATGGTTAATGAAATTTTTTTTCATTACACACTACATTCTAATGGGTAATGTAAATTTTTTCCATTACACACCACATTCTAATGAGTAATGCAAATTTTTTGAATTATACAGTACATTGCAATGGGTAATGCAAATTTTTTCCACTACACACTACATTGTACTGGGTAATGGAAATTTTACATTGTAATGGGTAATGGAAATTTTTTCCATTACACATTCTAAAAGTAATGAATAATGCATTACTTTTACATTACAAATTTCGCAACCCTGTATCATCAGAATTATGGCACTAATGGGGCCCCACTAAAATTTTTCGAAAAAAAAAAATTACAGATCCGACTATCATCAGGAATCTGTAATTGAAAATAATATAATGTAATAATAATTATAATGTTTTTATGGCATTTCGGGTAAAACCAAGATTGGGGCTCCACGACGAACACCAAAGTACAAATATCGATACGTCTTCGACATTATTTTATGAAAAAACCGCGACGTACGTTTGGAATCCAAATCACGAGATGAATGTTGATAAATCTAGTGTATTACTGAAAAACAAAATGGCGAGATCAAGTTCACAGAAATCCGAAAGAGGGCAGCCCCATGCGGAATTCTCATGAAATAAATATTATTCTCATCAGACTTCTATCCAAACTGTCTGACAAGTCAGTGGCAATTAACGAAAACGTTGATTTACGTCTCGCATTTGCATTTTGCAATTCATTCATCATTCATTCATAAATTTAAATGATATTCATCGACCGGTATTGGAAATAGTTTGGACAGCGATTTTGAGTCGATAATGTAGGGCTTCGGTAATAATGTCGGTATTTAGCCTTCCCTTAATGGCAATTGTTATTCTTTCACAGGGAAGCGTTTCTGCCGTATCTCGAAAAATCCTTCGAGGAAACCTTTCGAATTGTCCATTATCCTCAAGTTGACGTGAGGGAAGCGGCGATCGATGCTTTGCTGCAATTTTGCATCAATCTATCGAAGATCAATACGAACGAGGGCAGAGAAGCGTTGCTCAAGGCTCTGTCGGTGTTTGTGCCAAAACTATCGGAGCTAATAAGACTCGACAACGAGAGAGCCGTGGCCATAAACGGTCTCGGTGCATACGCGGCATTGCTCAAGGAAATCAAAGCCGACGTTATCGTCGGCGAAGGTCATCGTGACGCTATTTTAAACACCGTCCATGACATTATGAAGGAAAAAACCGAGTGTCAGGATTACGAAGAGGCTGACGGTGATAGCTGCGAAAACGAAGCCGAGGAGGACGAACAATTGATCGAATTAGCCGGCGATGTATTCTCGGCGTTGGGAAAAGTCATTCCACCCGATAGCTTCGCTGTCTTCTTCAACATGACTTTACCTATTCTTCAGGACAGATGCGTGAGTTTCAAAAAATTTTAACTCTTTTTTATCACGTTTATCATCTTTAAACGACATGATGATAAATTTGAAACTGAAATCATGTCAATCAGACATGATGAATTAACATGATAATGATGACCCCTACTTTTTTTTGTTATTAAAAATTTTCTTCCTATGTAATATTGCCTTATAAGACCTTTATCTTCACAATTATTTGGTCGAGATCGTAATGAAAAAGAAAGCTTAGAGGACAAAAATCTCCGACGTCGAATCGTTGTCATTCTATTCGTGCTGTGATTGGTCGGTGATAAATAGATGTGAATCGTTGAGGATCTTGCGATCAATAGTTTTTTTCGGAATATCAAAGGAACAATTAAGTCAGTTGAAATTAATTTGAAATTCAAGAAGAAAATAGCCAGGAAAATTAGTCTTTATTGTCCGCCTATTCAGATTGAAGTAGAATCAATTGGTATTTGCAAATATGGTAACCAAATCGTTTGGTAGTCAATATTTTCTGATATTGTTAGGAAAAATTATATCAGTTGAAAATATTTTTGAACTTTAAAAGAAAACTGATGAATTTTTATTTATTGCCCACTTGTTTGGTTTGGATACTCAATCGTTTCAGAATCGGTTAATAATCCAATCGATTGATAGTCAATAATTTTTGCATAATATTAAGGTACTACTTTAGAAGGCTACAAAAAGCAAATATTTAAGATTTTCTTTCTCAACTCCTTTATCAGATACGGCTATAAAATTGTTTTTACAACATTGTTTCATCCTTCGAAAATACAAAAAAAAATATTATCCTTTATTTTAATGCTTTGAATAATTTATAGAAGGTGCCAAAATCGAAGATGTCTTTTCCCATTGCTGAAATCAAATTGGCAAGTCTGAAACAAAAAAATTAAAAAAGCAATTTAAAGAAGAAGGTTTTTTACACAACAATTTACCACCGTTAATGAAAAATCGATTAAAAAAAAAATAGCGTATGTTTGAAATGAAAATGAACCCTTGAATTTTTCACAATTTATTTCAAACATCCGCAAAAAATAGCTAAAAAATAAATAAGCATTTTAAAGAGGAAGGTTTCTTGTACAACAATTTACTTTAAAAATCGATTAAAATTTTTTTTTTATTGTTTTTCCATTAACCGTAGTAAATTGTTGTGTAAGAAACCTTCCTCTTTAAAATGCTTATTTATTTTTATGTTTCAGACTTGACAATCCTGAGATTAACATTTTCGAAGACTCGACTTTGGCGATTTCTATAAATTCTTCAAAGAATGAAAATAAAAAATAAAAATATTTTTTGTACTTTCAAAGGATGAAACAACGTTGTATAAACAGTTTGATAGCCATATCTGATAAAGGGCTGAGAAAAAAAATCTTGAAGATTTGCTTTTTTTGGTCTTCTAAAGTAGTTAGAAGGTAGTTCGTTAGGGTACGAGTGTTCATGAATGAAGAATCGATTTTACAAAAACTACACGAAAAAAACGGATCCGTTTGTTTTAGTAAAAATTACAATATTCTTGGAGAATGCCCTATAGACTATATAGAGAATAAGATAATTTCTGTAAGAATTGCGATAAAATATAGTACTTTTAACAAATTGCACTTTTTCTTTGTTTACATTGTAAATAGTTTTATGTGAACAAGAAATTATCGTGCGCAGAAAAACAATTTTTGGTTCGCTTCCATGCAACATTTACAATGTTCGATAAGAAATTACTACTAACTAAAAATGCCTTGAAAGCCGCAAATTTTGAATGTCAGCATAGTAAAATTCAGCAACTTATAATCCAATTTATATAAACTGCATGGTAAATTGTACTATAAGTACAGCAGTAGTTGCCAAGTAAACAAAGCATATATTCGATACATGTGACTTTTCGCTATGAAGGATATACATTCTTCTACCTGGCATAGCAATTCTTCGATTTCTCATTCCGAACGCCGATAAAGCGACTATGACACTTCATAATTATTGTGTCTTTTTTCCGGCCCTGCGTGTATTCAATTCTTGAAAAAATTTGTTTTTGCTGTGCTGTAACTGTAAAAAACGCTAAGAAATTGACTTTCACGAACATCCGATATTTTTTTATAATTTTAAGCGCCATATTGAATCGTCTATTTTTGGAATTTTCAATTTATTAATTACTTTAATTTTTAACTGTACATATATGTATATTTAAATTTGACTCGTTTTCCCTGGCATTTCATCACTGATACATCATGTAAGTAAAGGAAATTCATAAGCGGTCGGTAGCGTAATAGGTAGTGTGTTAGGTAGTTAGGTAGGATAGATAGGCAGGCCGAGGGTTCGATTCCCGGTGGGAATCGAACTCGAAATCGCGACATTTTTCCTTATATTTTTTTCATGATTAAAAACAAGTTTTTTTTAAATTTAATGTAGTTTTATTATACCGACTACAAGCCTATTTTCTTTGACGTTTAAATAGCGAGAATTTGTAAACTAGTATTTAAACATCAAAGAAAATAGGCTTATAGTTAGTATAATAAAACTTTATTGCACTCCGTGCGTAAAATGGCACTCTCCGCACTCGTGCAATAAAATTTTGTACGAAACTCGTGCGAGAAACATTTTTCTGACTCGTGTGATTGCAGCATTCGCCTTCGGCTTATGCTGCAAACTCACACTCATCAGAAAAAGTTTCAACGCACTCGTATCGTAATGTACTAATATTAGATTGAAAAAAAAACTTGTTTTTAATCATGAAAAAAATATAAGGAAAAATGTCGCGACGATGAAATTGGTCTTAAAAATAGTTAAAATAATCAAAGTTTCCTTGCAAATAAAAAAAAAAATTAAACGTATCCCTTCTGAAAAAAAAACGCTTTTCTGTATGTGATGGAAAAAAATTGTTTTTAATTATGAACAAAATAGAAGGTAAAATCTGCTCACGATTAAACTGGCATTAAAAATGGTCGAAATAGTTAAAGTTTCATGGCAAATTTTTGGAAAAAAAATTATAAGTTTCCGACCTTTTGAAATCAACCCTTTTTTACTGATCCCGAAAAAAAGACTATTTTTAATTATGAATAAAATAGAAGGGAAAATATCCCCACGATGAAACTAGTCTTAAAAATAGTTAATATAGTCAAAGTTTACTAGCACATTTTTTGAAAAAAATTAAACGTGTCCCACCTTTTGAAAAAAACATTTTTTCGCTTGTGATGGAAAGAAAAATGGTTTTAAATTATGAAAAAAAAATATAAGGAAAAATCTGCCCAAGATCAGCCTAGCGTTAAAAATAGTTAAAAAAGTCAAAGTTTCTTAGCAAATTTTTTGAAAAAAATTAAAAGTGTCCGACCTTTTGAAATTAACATTTTTTTGCTTCAAGCGGTAAAACGATATAGAAGATGAATATCGTTAAATTTTTAATATTTCTTATCAAAAAGTGCACTCAAAAACGTACATTAAAAAAAAAAAGCTTGATTTGGTCTATTTTTCGCAAAGTTACAAGCATTTGAAAAAAAAATCATCGAATTTCAACAAAAAATCATATCTTGTAAATGCATGGATAAAAAAATTTGAAAAAAATCAACTAAAGTTGCATAAATAGGTACAATAATAGAAAAAAGTTTGAGCCAAATAAAAAAAAACAACATGTAAAAGTGGTTGAGATGAGTTGGAATACCTCTATAATATTCTGGCAATAAGTGACTGAATTTCTGGTACTATTTACTATAATTTTCCATTTCGATTTCTCCGTGTAAAATTATATTCATTGTTTCATCGATTTGCTCCATGGATAAATAAATTATTGTAATTCGTTTTGCAGAAATCAAACAGAACGGAGGCACAAAAATCATTCGCCGTTGGTACGTTGGCCGAGTGCATAGGCGGTTTGAAGCACACCTCGGCGGCTTTCGTGGAGCAACTTTTGCCATTATTTCACAAGTGCTCGTCGGACGAGAGCCCGGAAGTTCGTAACAATGCTTTTTACGGCCTGGGCGAGCTTATTCTACACTCGAAGGAGGCAATGTACGGTCACTACAGCAACATATTGAGTGTCATTGTAGTGGCATCGGCAAGAGAAAATCACGCTGGTCCACGTGACAACATGATTGGCGTTATAGCGAGAATGATAATTGCCAATTACTCGATAATCGATATCAATCAGGTATTTCCATCGTTCGTCAAGCAATTACCATTGGAGCAAGATTTCGAGGAGTATCAGGCTGTCTTTAACGCCATACTGACGCTGTATCGTGCGGGACACGAAATCGTAAAGCCACATCTTCAGGATCTTCTCAAACTCGCCATCACCGTTCTTCACGAGGATAACGCACCCGACGAGGGTGAGTCCTTGATCCTTTCATTCATGATTAACTGTCCGTGGTCACACTGGGTCAAAATGACCCCACGATTACTTTTCTTTTTTGTTCTTTATGAATTTTTTTGTATACGGGGCGTTCCATCCCAAATCGGACAGTTTGAAAAACTTTTTTTTTATTTCCTCAAATTTTTTATATTTTTTAGTACTCATCAAAAGACCCTTCCTATTGAATTTTGAAATTTTTTAGTTTACCTGTTCACAAGATACTAAATTTTTTAAAAACCGCTCTTTTTCGGTTTTTTAGGTCACAACATCTTAAATAATCGCCGAAATTGAGTGTTGTTTTTTCGAAATTTTTGTTTTTTATGGGCTTTTCAGAAAAAAATATTCGACGTGTTTTTGAATAAGTTTTTTTTAGTTTCAAGCTTTGGATCGTGTTTCCAAAGAGAAGTGCATATTTTGATTTTTTTGAACATTTTTTATTTCAAACTTCTATCTATTCAACAATTTTTTAAACCAGTACGGACGTGGGGCCCCCATATTAACTATTTTATTTGTCGATTTTTGTAAATTAAAAAAATAAATTCTCTAAATTATTATGAATACCAATTTTTGTTACTGTATAGTATTTTTTAAAATTATTTTGAATTAATTTTGACACTTTTTTATTGTCAATGGATTTAAAAAATTAATAATTATCCGATGAGCAACTAACAACGGTTCAAGAATTGTATGAGTGGGCAGCGAACCCTAATAATCTACCGAATATTGCTGTTAAATTTACACCTGAGAAACATCATTTGGATGCAAAAAAAAAGATTTTATTTGCGACACAATACTGCTAAGTCAACCACAGAGATTCAAAAATTTCATTCAATTATTCCATTGAACAACGGAAACGTATTGGCAAAGGAATATTCTAATTCAGAAAATAATCGTATGTGTAAGATTTTCAAAAGAATACGTAAATAGATGAAAACTGTTGTTATTATTGTTCATAAACAGACTTAACGATTAATTATTAATTTTAAGAACCTGTTAACAATAAACAAGTGTCAGAATAAATTCTAAATAATGAAAAAAAGACTATACATTGTATGCAGTAACAAAAATTGATACTCATAATGATTTATAGAATTTTTATTTTTTAATTTTCCAAAATCGAAAAAAAAGTAGTGATTATGGCCCACGATCGAACTAAAAATTTCAAAAAAATCAAAATATGCACTCACTTTCAAAAATACGATTTAAATTTTAAAACTCAAAAAAAAAATTCAAAAACACGTCGTATATTTTTTGTTTGTATTTTTTCTAAAAAGACCATAAAAAACAACCATTTCGAAAAAAGCACTTAATTTGGAGCATTGATAAAGAAGTTGTGGTTAAAAAAACGAAAAAAGAGCGGTTTTTTTTAAATTTAATATCTTGTGAACGGGTAATTTAAAAAATCCAAAAATATAACAGAGAGGGTTGATGGGTACTAAAAAATATTTAAAAAATTGAAGAAATTTAAAAAAAGTTTTTCAAACTGTCCGATTTGGGATAGAACACCCCTTATATAGTCATTTGATTTTTTATAAACTAATGATTAATAAATCAACTAGAATTTTTGAAGGATGTTCTGTAATTTTTTGTCACAATACTTGTTAAAAAATGGACAAGGTCAAATCGACCCAGATAAGTGAGACCACAGAAGGTTAAGGGGAGGCTAAATACCTACAATATTGCTAGAGCCCTACATTATCGACTCAAAATCACTGTCCAAACTTTTTCCAATACCGGTGGATGAATATCAATTAAATTTATGAATGAATGATGAATGAATTGCAAAATACAAATGCGAGACATAAATCAACGTTTCCGTTAATTGCCACTGACTTGTCAGACAGTTTGGATAGAATCTGATGAGAATAATATTTATTTCATGAGATTTCCATATGGGGCTGCCCTCTTTCGGATTTCTGTGAACTTGATTTCGCCATTTTGTTTTTCGATAATACACTAGATTTATCAACATTTATCTCGTGATTTGGATTCCAAACTTACGTCGCGGTTTTTTTCATAAAATAATGTCGAAGACGTATCTATATTGGTACTTTGCAGTTCGTCATGGAGCCCCACTCTTGGTTTTAGCCGAAATGCAGTAGAAACATTATAATTTAATATTTTCAATTACAGATTCCTGATGATAATCGGATCTGTAATTTTTTTTTGTTTTTCAATAAATTTTTAGTGGGGCTCCATTTGTGCCATAATTCTGTTGATACCGTCAAAATTTTATTGATTTCCATCCATTCGTGCCAGAGCAAGTTTGGAATCCATTGTCGAGGTGCTAATGTCGATATTTAGCCTCTCCTTAAGAGGAGGCTAAAGGCGACATTCGGACCTCTCTCTCGCTCTCACACGACCCCTATCATCCTTTCTCTCTCGCACTCGCACGAAAAATGTCGGTATTTAGCCTCCTCTTAAGAGGAGGCTAAATACCATTTTCGTTCAATCCCTACATTATCGACTTATCACCGTCGCCCAGTCTTTCTCCCAAAACCGTAAATGAAAATTTATTAAATTTTGAAAATTCAGAGGAGGATAAGTTAATTAACAATTAATTAATAATTAAGGGGCTAAAACGCGTCACAACTAACCCCAACGAATTCATTGGAGCCCCAAAAATATTAGGTTACTCGTCAGAATCCATGGTGCTGCCCTCCCTCGCACGTTTGTAAACTAGATTTCGCCATTTCGTGTTTCGATAAAACTACAATTTATCGATATTTATCTCCTTATGCGCCATCCAAACTTACGATGTGTCTTTTCCATAAAATAATGTCGAAAACGTCTTGATATTTGTGTCTTGGCATTCTTCATGGAGCCTCACTCTTTGTTTAGACGAAATACAGTAAAAAGTCTCATAATTCAAGATTTTCAATTACAGATTCCTGATGGTAATCGGATCTATAATTTTTTTTTATTTTATTTTTCAAAAAATTTTTAGTGAGGCTCCATTTGTGCCATAATTCCGATTATGGTGTTAAAATTTTATTGAATTCCATTCATTCGTATGAGAGCAAGTTTGGATGGCGATTTCGAAGCGTAGTGTCGGTATTTAGCCTCCTCTTAAAACAAAATGCTTATTTACTTTAATTTTTTTTTCTCTCACTGATTCGACAGAAACCAAGGAAATCATCGTGGAATTCATAAAATCAGTTCATCGTGACTTCTCGGACATCTACAACGCGGTTCACGCTCAATTACCGGCCGAAGTATCGGCGAATATGCTGCGACTTTTTTCTTAAATCTCGCAAAGCTCCGATTCGAATTTTCTTCAGTTTTTTTTTCTCTCGAGATTCGCGTTGACGCGATCACGAGACGCCCAAACGCGGAGCTCATTCTCGGCTTTTATCGGACCAACTCGTCCTGTGTTACTTCCATTTTTTTTTTCGACACATTGACTAAAAACTTTGCGCAACATTTGTCAAAACGAAACAATTCGATCGCGGTACTGAAAGTCTAGTCATTCGCGATTATAACAAAAACTGAGGAAAAGGAAGAAAAGAATTCGATCGCAGTCTTTGTTTCTGTTTTATCATCGAGGAAACGTGTTTTTTTTCTTCTGATAAATGAGGAAGCAGGCTTTCTAACGCGTGCCTTTTTGTAAACGTTTGAGAAAAATCATATTTTTTTTAAAGTGACTCCAAAACAAAACCCAAATACGTGGACGGGAAAAGTAGAAGGGAGCAAGTATTCGATTTACACGTACTATCGTGTAAAATATATGGGGACTTCAATGAAGGTGCCCTCCTCCTGGAGCTCGAATATCACTGTTGGAATATTATCTTTTACAATGAAAAAAATAAAATAAAATAAAGAGTGTCGATCATACGAGATAAAGAGAACGTAACGTTTAAGCTATAGAGTTTCGTACATTCGAGATAAATGTAATTCATTTCGAGTCATTAAAGCAATTTGGCACCTTTTAAATCAGGCGTAGTTATTTTTTCCCATAACCCAAAAAGCGATTCATAATTCAATTTTACGAAATAAACAATCACATAATTCCCGAATTCGATATTATTGGAAATGTTTCAAATGCAAACTTATCCTCAGATTTATAATATTTGGACAAAAAAAATTATAGAATATCAATTTTTTACGACTCGTTTCAGTCTTTTTGAGGACATTTTTTATCGGGAAATTTGAAAAAAATCTTTGTAAAGTATATTTTTCGAAGAGGCCTCTCAGCTTTGTTTGACTTTCGTAAACGGAAGATCATAAACTATCAATGATATCCCTGGATGGGATTAAAAGCACTATCGGCTTGGTTTTGTTATCGGAATAATCGCCACGGGCACATTTAATCGTCGTTACTGTGTAAGACAGGAAGTCGTCACGTGCGTGTCTCCGACAGGAATTTTTTTTACGCGCTATTTATATTTTTTCATTGAATTAAAATTGTGAAATCGGAGATTAACGCTCGCGAATATTATTCGATAAATTAATGAACCTTCGAAGGCGACAGATGGAACGAGGAAAAAAAATCGAGTGACCAGGGCTTTTTTCTACAGGGTATGACACTTCATTAATCGTGTAGTCGATCGCGACCAGCCGATAAGAGATTCCATGGGATAGCTCGATTTCTGTGCATATATGGGGCATTCCACGTCAAATCAACCACTTTTAAACCTGATTCCTTTCGATTTGGCTGATTTTTTTTCCTTTTCTACTCCATTAAAAACATTTTTCAAGAAATTTTCAAATTTGTTTACCCAACCGAATTTTTTTTTTCAAATAGCTATATCTTCAAAAATTTACTGATTGGGACGTTTTTTTTCAAAATTTTCGTCTCTAAATATACTTTTAGAAGAAAAATACAAAAAAAAATTGGAAATATTAATATTTATAAAATTTTTCACTTTATCCAGAAAAATCATCTTTTTCTCGGAGTTCGCCATTTTTAATTTTTTCTTTCTTCACTCAAAAAATACTTTGATCAATTCCGGAAAAAATGCCGCCCAACATGCAGTGGGCCGACATTTCCTTCTATTTTTTTTTTTCACTTTTTTGAAAAAAAAAATCAAATTTTTTTCGAGGATTACCACTTTCAATTTTTTTTCTTCTGATTTTTTCTAACTTTGAGGTCTTTTATAAATCGTCAAAAATTTCCAGAAATCCATCCATCCATCCATTTCCTTAAAAAAAAATTTCAAATAGCTATAACTTCTTCAAAAATTGACTGATTAGGACGTTATTTTTTCAAAATTTTCGTCTTTAAATTTACGTTCCGAAAAAAATACAAAAAAATTTTAAGATATTAAAATCTTTGAAATTTTTCCCTTTTTCGAGAAAAATCATCTTTTATAAATCCTTATAAATCCTCCACTCTGGAAATTTTGGAGGATTTATAAAAGACCTCAGAGTTCGAAAAATTCAGAAGAAAAAAAAATTGAAAGTGGTAATCCTCGGAAAAATATTGTTTTTTTTTTTTTTTCAAAAAAGTGAAAAAAAAAAATAGAAGAAAATGTCGGCCCACTGCATGTTGGGCGGCATTTTTTCCGGAATTGATCAGAGCATTTTTTGAGTGAAGAAAAAAAAACATTAAAAATGACGAACTCCGAGAAAAAGATGATTCTTTTCGAAAAAGTGAAAAGTTATATAAATATTAATATCTGAAATTTTTTTGTATTTTTCTTCCAAAAGTATATTTAAAGACGAAAATTTTGAAAAAAAAGTCCCAATTAGTCAATTTTTGAAGAAGTTATAGCTATTTGAAAAAGTTTTATTTTTGTTTGGGTAAAATTGAAAATTTCCTGAAAAAATCGTTTTAATGGGGTAGAAAAGGAAAAAAAAATTCAGCCAAATCCAAAGGGGTCGGGTTCAAAAGTGGTCGATTCGACATGGAACGACCCCCATATATATCTATGTACACACATATTTGTGTACATATATAGAATTATATACTTATATAGACAATTTAGTGATATCAAAGTGGCGGGTTGATATCGTGACGTTATCGTTGAGAGACGACCAGTGCAGATAGTCGTCCCTCGGTGGTCAATCGGATTTTTTAAATTTATTATTTTTCAGTGCTCGATCGAGCCTTTGTCCCGTGGGGACAAAAATATTAATTAAACGAGATTCAAAAAAATTGTGCACGATAATTAAAAATGTGTAAAAAATCGTTTAGCGGCGATTCTAAAAATGACCATCGGGATTCATTTCGACAAATCAAAGTGCTCTGAAAAAAAAAACTGACTCTGTTTTTTTTTTACCAATGTACACCGTTGATCCGAAAGGATCGGTGAATAATTCGTGCGATAAATTCTGACAGTGTTAACGGGAAATTTTTTTGTGAATTTTTTTTTTTTACCAACGATTTGTGATCGATCAGTGATCGAAGCATACCGATGATCGATAACGAGGTGGGGGCGCGGGAACACATGTTACAATAACACAGAGAGAGAGAGAAAAAACCAGGCAATCTGGTCAATGTGAAGTGACGGGAATTTCTTTCTCCCTCCTTTTCTCTCTGTCTTTTGAGCGCGAGGAGTTTCGCTTCGGCTCGAGAACGCGATCGCACACGGTCGAACGATGTCATCGCGACTCGACGACTGACACATCGCCGGTTTACCAATAGAATATGTGATTATTTATTTTTCATTATTTATTATTTTTTTTTTTTTTGACAGTCCAATCGAGATTAATAATTTCGTGACGTATGTGAGAATTTTTTTTTTTTACGATTTTCCACGCAGAAAATCGAGGAATTATTATTGTGAATAAAAGACGAAGAAGGTTTTTGTTTTAAAACGTTTTTGTTGAATTTTTTTTTTTTTTGTGGCATCGTGTGAAGCTGTTTTATACAACTTGTTTGTTTCGCAAAGAAACAACGAAGAGAGTTAAAACAACGAAATGTGTCCAAAATTGTGGCCTTTTATGGCGTGAGGATGATTTGAAAATAGTTTTTGGAAATCTGTTGGATTTCAGTGCCAACGACAACTTTTGGTAAGTGAAGTAGATTTTTTTTGTTTTTAATTGCACGAAAATTGGGAAAAAAATAGACCATTGTCTTTTCGACGAGTTTCACACTTTTTAGTGTGTCTGGAGTAAGAGAGAGGAGACAAAGACAGAGAGACTCCCACGAGTAATTGCGCGGTTTTCGAGGAAAGTCGAATTCGAGGAATCCGATGACGCTGTCGCAGGGACGACGTTCACGAGAGCGTGGGTGTCTGTGTCCTTGAACGATTCATGATTCGAGTCCCAAAATTAAACGATAAATCAAACCAAAACGCGTGGGTGCGTGAAACCCACGATTGGAGAACATTTTTTGCACTATAATTGCAGATTTCGATCGGCATGGAAATTACAATGAGAATTTATAACGAAGAATTTTGAAATTGTTTTAAAGTTGAACATTTAAAAAACGCAATACTTTGTCACATTTACAAAATTTTCAATTGGAGAACATTTTGTGCACTATAATTGCAAAGTTCGATCCTTGTGGAAATGATAATGATAATTGATAATGAAAATAATTATTATAATGAAATAAATATAAAATTTAATTTATAATGAAAAATTTATAAAAACACAATACTTTATCATTTTTAAACTAATTTCGATTGGAGAAGATTTTTTGCACTATAATTGCAGATTTCGATCGACAAAGAAATGACAATGAGAATTTATAACAAAGAATTTTGAAAATGTTTTAAAGTTGAAATTAAAAAAAACGCAATACTTTATCATATTTTCAAAATTTTCGATTGGAGAACATTTTGTGCACTATAATTGCAAATTTCGATCGGTATGGAAATAATAATGATAATTTATAATGAAAATAATTATTATAATGAAATAATTATAAAATTTAATTTATAGCGAAAAATTTTAAAACGCAATACTTCATCAATTTTAAACAAATTTCGATTGGAGAACATTCTTTGCACTATAATTGCAGATTTCGATCGGCAAAAAAATGACAATGAAAATTTATAACAAAGAATTTTGAAGATATTTTAAAGTTGAAATTAAAAAAAAACGCAATACTTTATCACATTTACGAAATTCTCGATTGGAGAACATTTTGTGCACTATAATTGCAAATTTCGATCGGTATGGAAATAATAATGATAATTCGTAATGAAAATAATTATTATAATGAAATAATTATAAAATTTAATTTATAGCGAAAAATTTAAAAACGCAATACTTCATCAATTTTAAACAAATTTCGATTGGAGAACATTCTTTGCACTATAATTGCATATTTCGATCAGTAAGAAAATGACAACAAGAATTCATAACAAAGAATTTTGAAAATGTTTTAATGTTGAAATTAAAAAAACGCAATACTTTATCACATTTACAAAATTTTCGATTGGAGAACATTTTGTGCACTATAAATGCAAATTTCGATCGGTATGGAAATGATAATGATAATTGATAATGAAAATAATTATCATAATGAAATCATTATAAAATTTAATTTATAATGAAAAATTTAAAAACGCAATACTTTATCACATTTAAAAAATTTTCGATCGGAGAACATTTAATATAGAAAAATAATTATGTTATAAATTAAACAGCAATTATAATCTTTAAAAAACTCACGGTCGAGAAAAATTTTACACATTATAATCACAAATTGCGATCAGCGTAGAAAATAATTTATCCTCAAAAATTTTGGAAACAAGCTAAAAAAAATGCTAAAGAAAGCATGTGGAAAAATCTCTTTTACTACGACAATCTAAGGAGATCCTCCGATTGACTAAAATATAGTGCACTATACAAATACAACCGCAGATTGCGATCATCATAGAAATGACAAAGATCATTTAATCGTAATAATTTTTAGAAACATAATTATCAAACAAATCAAAAAACCCATTATAATCATGATTTTCTGAAATAAATCTGCCGTCAATTTTTCAAATACAAACAATTCAATTGAAGATTCATCCTTGAAGAGATTGCTAAGACCGCTGAAAAAAATCATGCACAAAAAGTGTGACAAATTTTTTTTTTTTCAAATATGAAATCCCTTCGAACGGCGTCCCGACATTAATTACCGGAAAAATCTTTTTTTCGCGCCCTACCGGATTTGAATTTCATTTGTTTTTTAATCAAGCGTCCAAAAGTACTAAGTAGAAATGGGGTAGGGTGATTTTATACTTTTGTCTTCGGGAGGACATTTTTTTCATCGTTACGGGCAGGATGCAATTAAGACACATCGAGAGTAGCGGGTCAATTAAAAGAAGCGAAAAGTCTTTGAGTGACGAATAAAAACGCCACCGGGAAGCCGCGGCCTTTTACGAGAACCGACAACGACTTGACAGAGAAAGAGAAAAAGAGAGCGCTGCATGAATCGGTCAACATGTAATTTCTCTCTCTCTCTCTCTCTCCCTCTCTCTCTCTCTCTCTCTCTCTCTCCCTCTCTCTCTCTCTCTCTCTCCCTCTCTCTCCCTCTCTCTCTCTCTCTCTCTCTCTCTCTCTCTCTCTCTCTCTCTCTCTCTCTCTCTCTCTCTCTCTCTCTCTCTCTCTCTCTCATTCATACATTTGTATGCATATGTGTATGTTTTTTCGTTGTATAATTCTTAATTCATTCTCCTGACAAGAGAACAACGCACCGCCTTTAGATCGTTAATTTTGAATTTCCCAACATGGAAATATTGCTCGTCTTGTCGTAACGATCGAGTGACCATAATGAGCGATACTGTAGCCAACATATTCTTCAGCAAATAAAATTATCGACCGGTTGTTTTCTTTTTGCATTAAAAAAAAAATTATGAAAAAAAAAGACTTTGCGACTCCGTCGATTGCATTTCCGCGACGCGTGTGTTCTCACTATATTTGTATGTCCTACTGAAATATTTATAGAATTGCATCGCTCCCGAATAGGAGCGCAAATTTAAATCTTTTTTTTTTTATTCCTTCGCGTCCATTTTTTTTCGTCCCGTGCAATACAATTGAACGAACAAAGTATATAAGTGTATAATTATCAAGGCACACTTATAGAATCAAAAACTCTTTTCGCCTTGGGATACTTTGTATAAGAATTAAAACTTGGAACTTTGAAGCTTTGAAACTTTAAAATGATACTGCAAAGTTCCAGACCCAATTTCAACGATACTTCGATTTAGAGTCCATGGTTTGAACTTTAAACTTGACATTGTGAGCTTAAAATGCAAAACTTTGACTTATAGAAAATTTGAAAACTTGAAACTTCGAAGTTTTGAAACTTTAAAATGACACTACAAAGTTCCAGACCCAATTTCAACGATACTCCGATTCTGAGCCAAAGTCTTGAACTTTAAACTTGACACTGTGAACTTCAAATACAAAACTTTGACTCATGGAAAATTTTAAAACTTGACACTTTGAAGTTTTGAAACTTAAAAATGACACTATAAAGTTCCAGACCCAATTTCAACGATACTCCGATTGAGAGCCAAAGTTTTGAACTTTAAACTAGACACTGAACTTAAAATACAAAACCTTGACTCATGGAAAATTTAAAAACTTGAAACTTTGAAACGTTGAACTTCTTAAAATGACACTACAAAGTTCCAGACCCAATTTCAACGATACTCCAATTGTGAGCCAAAGTTTTGAACTTTAAACTTGACACTGTGAGCTTAAAATGCAAAAGTTTGACTCATGGAAATTTAAAAACTTGAAACTTTGAAGCTTTGAAACTTCTTAAAATGACACTACAAAGCTCCAGACCCAATTTTAACGATACTCCGATTGTGAGCCAAAGTTTTGAACTTTAAACTTGACACTGTGAGCTTTAAATGCAAAAGTTTGACTCATGGAAAATTTAAAAACTTGAAACTTTGAAGCTTTGAAACTTTACAATGACACTACAAAGTTCCAGACCCAATTTCAACGATACTTCGATTTAGAGCCAAAGTTTTGAAGTTTGAACTTAACACTGTGAGCTTAAAATGCAAAACTTCGACGCATGAAAATTTTTTCAAAATTTCTTAACCACGGAAAAGCTTTTATCCGTTACTAACGAAACAAAGCTCGGTTCGAAACTGAATGAAAATAAATTTTATTTGAATATATTCTCGATACCAAACAAGTAAAAACAATAATTGAAAAATAATGCTAAAAAAATGGAAACAGGCTGAATAAAGATATTTTTTCATTTTGTGAGTATCAGATATTGCCAAAGTTTTGGGGAAACTATGTATTATATGTAAAACACGTTTTAACGAGTATAGGTACGTTATTCATGCGTATGTATCCGTGATCGAGTCATCACACTTGTCTTCTCTTTCTTGGAGAAGATAAGTGGGAGAAAGTTTTTACGGCTGTCGAAAAGCCTGCAGACAAAACTCGACGGCTGGCACTCAAGAGAGAGATTATTGCCTTCGCCACTGTCAATTCGGTATTCGTTAACAAAAATCCGCGATCCTCAAAGGCACACACACACACACATATACATACATAAAAGTGGTTCCCGGCCACTTTCGCCTTCCAAAAAAATGATTGTAACTCAAAAATTTTTTACATATCAGGGGTACAAAAGTTTCCACACTTTTGCTGACTTACGCGCATTGTCATTTTTTTTCCAATCCAAAATATCTCAAAATCGAAGCTTCCTAGCAGAAATTATATTCAGAGAACAAAATTCGATTTATGGTTTCTATACGGATTATAAAATAAAATAAATGGCATTAATATTAATGGACTTTGGTCAAGTAAGAAACTTTTATTTTTAATTATTTAAAAATTTATTTTAAATAATTTTGTTTTATTTACTTAAAAATTTCAAAGTCTTTCACATCGTAGATCATGGTGAAACAAATTTTTTCTTTGTTCATAATTCTTGCTGCCAAGCCCCTGGTTTAGAGATATTTTTGTTTGAAAAGAAGAAACGATCGAACGCACGTGAGTCAGCGAAGACTTGGGGAATCCCCATGAGCCGTTTAAGGGGTTATGCGCCGTCAGGATTTTTTTTTAAAAATCGATTTTTTATATTTTATTTTCGTAATGTACATATATTTATAAAGTGCATACACAGAACATTTCGTGTCGATCCGACAAATATTTTCGAAATTATAGACAAATTTGTAAACCCATAATTACTAGGTGTAAAGTGCTTTTGAAACTTTCAACGCGTTTTTCTCAAAACAGTGTTTTTAAAGTCAGTGACTAAGATTTTTCGGAAACGATATAACCGATCACTCTCAAATTTTTACATAAGCTTTGTAAATATATTTATTAGTAATTAATCGAAAAAATTTCTTTACCGATAATTTTTTTATATTTTATAAACAATTTAAGGAAAAAAATTTCATCACTAATTAATTTTTTTTTAGAAATTCTATTAAAAATAAATATTTGGCTTATTCCTTAGATTAAATACTAAATTATACCTTATATTAACGAAATCTTTTTTTTTTTTATGATCCAATCCAGAGATATCGTGCTCACCGCAAGACGCCTTTTTTTAAAGGACCTCCCGGAGATCGGCTACAGCGGCTTTAAGAATCATTATTTATTTTAAAGAAAAATTTCAAAATAAAGTTGAAAGTTTCATAAATATGAATATAAATTTTTACATAAATAAATTTAAATGTCTTTCCAGAAAAAATTGTCGAAAAATCGCTCTTTTCGACCTTCTGACTCCGAATGACCTTTATTCGGCGAAAGTATTGCACTTTCATATCCTGATGTGCAGAAAATTTCTGAAGTATAGTCTTTTTTACGTGGCACAAGTGACGTGCACTGAAAGAACAGTTTATTGATACCTACACTGAGAAAACAATGTCCAGGATTTGTTAACTTTTAACAAATGCAAAGTTGAATATGGCGAAATCAATTATTTTTAAATAATTAATGAATTAAATAAATATTTTTCAACAGTTAATAAATTATTTTGACATAGAGTGATTCCACGTGAAATCAGCAGGTCAAAAAAATTGATGTCTCCAATCATACTCTCTATGTTTTCCTGCGTTTTCTATCATGAGAAAACATTGCTGTTAAATCGCTAGCCCAAAATAAAATTATTTGTACGAGTTATGATTTTTTGAAAATTGCGTACTTTTAACGACTCGAAAAACAACTTTTTTTCTTTTGTGTATAACTCCGTCGGATTTTGGAATTCGAGAATTTCCCTTTGAGAATTAGAAATAGTATTCAAAACCCTTCAAAATGAGCACAAAGTAACCTCATTTAATGCATTTATGACGCCATAATCGTGAAACTACGTTTTTTCGAAAAATAAGAATAACTGAAAAACCTCATTTTTTTTAATCTAAAAAAATCATATTAAATTTTTAAGACAAAAAATCTATATTTCTGTGGAGTTTGAACCAGTTCTGACCAATAGATTTTGAATTATTGATCAATTTCATCTTTTAGAAATCAGTTTCAGCTATTTTGGAACATTCAGGTTTTGACTTTAGGTTTTTTGAGAATTTCGTCAATAAAATCGATAGTCATTGTTTCAAAAAATTATAAAACAATTTATTTACAATTCTTTGAGATCCATCTCCATCAAATGATGATAACATTTACGGATAATTGCTTTTTCTGCAACTTTAGTCTAAAATTGCGATTGTTTAAATTGTAAAAAATTATACAACAATTTATTTGCAATTCTTTAAGATCCATCTCCATCAAATGATCATAATATTTATGAATAATTGCTTTTTTTTGCAACTTTAGATCCAAAGTTGCAGAAAAAGCAATTATTCGTAAATATTATCATCATTTGATGGAGCTGAATCTCAAAGAATTGTAAATAAATTTTTTTATAATTTTTTAAAACAATGACAATCAACTTTATTGAAGAAATTCTCAAAAATCCTAAAGTCAAAACCTGAATGTCCCAAAATAGCTGAAGCTGATTTCTAAAAGATGAAATTTAATTCAAAGTCAGAACTGGATCAAACTCCACAGAAGTATATAGATTTTTTGTCGTAAAAATTTAATATGATTTATTCAGATTTAAAAAAATGAGGTTTTTCAGTTATTTTGTATTTTCGAAAAAACGTAGTTTTACGATTGTGGCGTCATAAATGCACCAAATGAGGTTTATTTGTGCTCATTTTGAAGGATTTTGAATACAGCTCCGATTTCTCGAAGTGAAATTTACGAATTCCAAAATCCGGTGGAGTTATACACAAAAGCGAAAGTTGTTTTTCGAGTCGTTAAAAGTACGCAATTTTCAAAAAATCATAACTCGTACAAATAATTTTATTTTGGGCTAGCGATTAAACAGCAATGTTTTCTCATGATAGAGAACATAGGAAAATATCGAGAGTATGATTGGAGACATTGATTTTTTTGACCTGCTGGTTTGACGTGGTACATACACTGAGAGAAAAAATTACTGAATTTGAGAACATGAATTTATTTATTAAATGAAAGTATTAATTCGATTATTTATTTGTTGAACCAAGAAAATCACTCTTCATTTAAAAAAATGTTTTCACGCATGTATTACTCCATTATATTAAACTCTTATTTAATAGTAACAATTAAATGCATGATAGATTTGATTAAATTTGTATTCATTGGATTAATTACATTGATCGCATCATAAACACGAGATTATTTGAATGTAAAAAACGAATTCAATACAAAATTATTTTTTTCGAAAAAATTATTTTCTTGCAATAAAGTCATTATTATTTTACTTCAAAAAATATTTTTATTTAAATAGATTTGATTGAATTTGTATTCATTAGATTAATTACATTTATCGCATCATATAAACATTAGATTATTTGAATCTAAAATGATGATTATTTGAATCTAAAAAAGGACTTCAATGCGGAATTATTTTTTTCGAACAAAATTATTTTTTTGCAATAAATTCATCATTATTTTACTTCTAAAAATATTTCTGTAGTATTTTCAATATTTATTAGATTATTTGAAAAGAAGCTGTAGTAAAATAAATAACATATTATTTTATTCCCATAGAATATGTGTTTGGAATGATGAAATTCTTATTTCCTTCAAGCAAAGAACTATCATTTCTATAGTATACTTTAATAGTATACATAAGTTGTTAAAAATTAAAAAAACTGGTTTTTTAAATGTTTTCTTATATTCGAAACTTCATAACTCCTAACTTTTTTCAAGTGCACAGTAATAGTCGATAGCGTAATAGGTAGCGTGTTAGGTAGTCAGGTAGGATAGGTATGATGGTAGGTAGGGTCGATCGTTCGAATCTCGGTCGGACAGAGAAATTAGATCGGAGAATTGGCGCGGATTTGTCTTTTTTTTTCTATTAATCTCTTTTTGGGGTCTCTAAACTATGCATGTGAAATTATTTGGCAAGGGCTATATATTTTTTATAAAATGTTTAGCAACAATTAATAAACATGCATTTGATTGAATCAATCATTTTTCCTGTTGATTGGACTAATTAATTTGTTGATTCAACAATTTTTTTTTTCAGTGCTTCCTGTATTAAAAGACATGTATGTTTTGGATGATAAAATGTGTTCTTGATTCAAACAACATATTACATATAATTGATAACATATGGTTAGATTCAAGTAAATTCGTTTATGGAAACAGAAATTTATGGAATTGACTGAAAAAAATGAACCAAGTGAAGATATAAGGGAATCAATCTAATATGTTTTTGCAAATAATGAAAAAAATGATTTTTTGCCTTCCAAACTTTATTTCATTGGTTCTAGTAATTTTTTCTCTCAGTGTAGAAATATATTGTTTTCTCAGTGTGCAATCCCTCGTGTAAATTTATGCATTTATAAATAAATGCGATTACAAGGAAAGAATAAAAGATAAAATACAGAAATAAATCGAGTCAATATTATCTCGAGGAACATTTTTTCCATTTGCCTGACTCATTTTCCTCATTTTAACGATCGGGAAGACAAAAAAAATGGTTTTTACTTCAACGTCAAGGATCTCTGTGGTTTTACTAGCGCGCGCGATTGAACATTTGGTTCACGCGCCCACGAGACCCCGCATTAAATCAACGAAACGATCGGCTATTATTAGTTATTTTTTCTTCAAACTGCGTGAGATACGTGCAGTCAAGAAAATACATAAATAAATAATACACATGTGCGTTTCTTTTCGTGCAGCAAACTCATTACAGGCGAGAGAAGCTGAAGGATGGACAGTCACGAGGGTCGTGAAACGGAAGTGGAAAGTAATTGAGGAGCCACGACAGTGAAGCGAGGGATTGCCGATTATTTCTTCCTTATTTCGAAAAAGTGTCATATTCCAATAAGGAATAAAAGTAAAACGAGACATGGAGATCGATTTGATGACGAGAGCTTCTCTGAGCTCGCTGCATAAAATCGATGAAGGAAGGATCGTATCGCCAAATAGCCTCGACGAATGGACATGGTCGAGTCTCAGAGTAAGATCATTAAATTTCAATCTATACGATAAAGTCTGTATAATAATAAATACTTATGTGAAACAATAATATAAATGGGTCATTCCATGTCAAGTCGACCAATAGTTGGAATCGACCCCTCTCAATTTCGATGAAATTTGGTCGAAAGTTTTCTTTTATCATAAAACGAAGTTCTACCAAAGGAAAAGAATTTTTGAAATTTTTTTTCGAACGTTATGCAGAATTCAAAATTTCACCACTTTTTCAATTTTTTAAGTTTATTTCTTAAATATCTCGAAAACTATTGTAGCTACGAAAGAAAAATTTGAAAAATGATGAATTTGGAATTTTTAAAAATCGTAAAAATCCACGATCAACATTAAATTTTTGGTTCAATTTTTTTTAATACGATACCTTGTTGTTTCAAAAATATGCATTTTTTAATTTTGGTAAACAACATTTTTGTTTACCTCTAAGTTGAGTAAAGTTGAGCAATCATGTAATTTTGTAATTTTGAGCTGTAGAAATTACATAATTGCTCAACTTTACTTAACTCGGAGGTGAAAAAAAAAATTTTCTTTACCAAAAATAAAAAATTCATATTTTCGAAACAAAAAGAAACACCTTTCTGAAAATTTCAAGATCTGTTAAGATCAGTACAAGGTATTATATAAAAAAAATTGAACAAAAAGATAATGTTGATCGTAGATTTTCATTTTTTTCAAAAATTGAACATTCTCCAAATTCATCATTTTTCAAAATTTTTTTTCGGAATATTTTTAAGACGAACCCGGAACGATTTTTTCGTAACTATAATAGTTTTCGAGATATTTAAAAAATAAACTTGAAAAATTGAAAAATGGTGAAATGTTTAATATGCGAAAAAAAATTTCAATTTTTTTCCTTTGGTAGAACTTCGTTTTATGATAAAAGAAAACTTCTGACCAAATTTCATCGAAATTGAAAGGGGTCGATTCCAGCTATTGGTCGATTTGACATGGAATGACCCATATATAATATAAAAACATACATATATTTCTGAAAAATGATTAACCCGCAAAATTTGTTGGATCTTCACCGGACTTTACTTGAAAAAAAATCTCATCGTGCGATTATAGAATTATTCATAACGAACGATTGATTTCTTGTCTAATCATGATCATCCCGCTAATTAAACGACAACCTCATACGTTAACAACGCATTTGTATAACGCGTTTAGTTTTTTTTTCCTCGAATTTACTTTTTTTTCTTCAATAATCGTGCACAGCGTGGGAATTCCTATGATCGATAATCAATCCGCGAATACACATGAATTATCGATGCTCGGATGTGGATGCGTTAATTAATACCGGACACGTGTAATATTAGGGCGATTTTTTTTTTCAACTTTTTTTATTTTTTTCACTCCCCACCTAAAATGTTGTTGCATATGTCTGAAAGAAACTACCCTGAAAGTTACAGCCCTTAATATTAATATTAAGTACTCGCCCTTCGCGTGAAAAGATTTCCCATCTAAAATACACGTAAATAAAAAACTTTTTTCTTCAAATTGCTATAACTCCGCGGCATTTTATGCTATCATATTGTCCTTGGTCGCAATTTACGCAGAATTGAACGATCTTCAAAAGTGTCCTGAGCAGCATAAGTGTAATTTACACTGGTGAGATGGTACGAGTCACTAAAGTTGATTTTGACCCACACTTCTCGTTTTTTTGCTGTTATTTTTGAAATGATCAGCGTTATCGAAAAATTGCAAAGGAAAGTTTTGTTGGAAATTTAATTTCCTACAGAAAAGGTCCTTTAGACCTACTTGCGAAAATTGATATTTCTTGAGATATTGGACCTTAACTTGGTTTTGATATACAATTTTTATGGTTTATTGAACCAAAAGTTTCAATTTTTTGATATTCTATATCATATCACCATATCACATATCATATCACCAGTGGCGAAATGATATGGAATATCAACAATTAAGAACTTTTGGTTCGATAAACCGTAAAAATTTTATACCGCAAATAAATTAAGGTTCAATATCTCAAGAAATATCAATTTTCTCAAGTAGGTCTAAAGGACCTTTTTTGTAGGAAATTAAATTTCCAACAAAACTTTCCTTTGCAATTGTTCGATAACCCTGATCATTTCAAAAATAACAGCAAAAAAACGAGAAGTGTGGGTTAAAATCAACTTTAGTGACTCGTACCATCTCACCAGTGTAAATTACACTTATGCTGCTCAGGACACTTTTGAAGAACGTTCAATTCTGCGTAAGTTGCGACCAAGGACAATATAATAGCATAAAATGCCGTGGAGTTATAGCAATTTGAAGAAAAAAGTTTTTTATTTACGTGTATTTTAGATGGGAAATCTTTTCACGCGAAGGGCGAGTACTTAATATTAATATTAAGGGCTGTAACTTTCAGGGTAGTTTCTTTTAGACATATGCAACAGCATTTTGGGTGGGGAGGGATGAAAATTAAAAAAAGTCGAAAAAAATCGCCCTAGTGTAATATGATATGGTATTAAAAAAGTGGTATCTATCGTTTTACACGGCATAGGCGAAATTAAACCTCGCTGTTTAAACAACGGTATAAGAGCCAGTTGCTTAAACAGCATTTTCTTTGCATTTCTTCTCAAATTCATTAAATTTAAACCTCAAGGAAATTGCTGGGGAAAAATCAAGGAATTTTGAAATCTTTTGGTTCTCCCAAAATTGAATTGACTTTTATTCGTTGTTTTGAAAAGAATTGTCAAACTGAAGCTCAAGCATCATCTGTAATTTTTATAATTGCAATTTTGTAATATTATAATTTTTTGAACTATATTTATGAAATTATGAACTATATGGGGCGTTCCATCCCATATCGGACAGTTTGAAAAACTTTTTTTTTTATCCCCTCAATTTTTTAATATTTTTTAGTGACCGGCAACAGAACCTTCCTGTTAAATTTTGAGATTTTTTTGATTACCCGTTCAAAAGATATTAAATTAACGAAAAAACCGCTCTTTTTTTGGATTTTGGTCATAACTTCTTTAATAATGTCCCAAATTAAAAGTTTTTTTTTCAAATTTTTTGTTTTTTTATGGCCTTTTCAGAAAAAAATACAACAAAAATATTCGACCCGTTTTTGAATGAGTTTTTTGAGTTTTAAACTTTAAATCGCGTTTTTAAAAGTGAGTGTCTTTTTTATTTTTATTTTATTTTTTGTTTCAAACATTTAACTATTCAACAATTTTTTAAACTAGTCCGATCGTGGGATTTCAATAACTACTATTTTTTTCGATTTTTGAAAATTAAAATCTTTTATTTTTCATAAATTATTATGGAAACCAATTTTTGTTACTGTAGAGTATTTTTTTAATCATTTTGAATTAATTTTGACACTTTTTCATTGTTAACAGATTTTCAAAATTAATAATTAATCGATGAGCAAATAACAACGGTTCAAGAATTGTATGAGTGGGCATTGAACCTAAATAGTCTACCGAATATTGCTGTCAAATTTTCACCTGAGAAACATTATTTAGATGCAAAAGAAAGATTGTATTTGCGATACAATACTGCGAAGTTAATCACGGGGGGATACAAAAATTTAATTGAATTATTCCAATGAGCAACGGAACCGTATTGGCAAAGGAATATTCTAATTCAGAAAATAATCGTGTATCTAAGGTTTTCAAAAAAATACCTGAATAAATAAAAACTGTTGTTATTAATGTTCATAAACAGACTTAACGATTAATTATTAATTTTAAGAACCTGTTAACAATAAAAGAAGTGTCAAAATAAATTATAAATCTTGAAAAAAATACTATACAGTAACAAAAATTGGTATTCATAATAATTTATTTTTAAAAAAATTTTAATTTTCAAAAACCGAAAAAAAATAGTAGTTATGGAAACCCCACGATCGGACTAGTCTTAAAAAATGTTCAATAGATAGATGTTTAAAGCAAAAAATTAAAAAAAAAATGACACTCACTTTTAAAAACGCGATTCAAAGTTTAAAACTCAAAAAACTCATTCAAAAACTCATCGAATATTTATGTTGTATTTTTTTCTGAAAAAGCCATAAAAAACAAACTTTTGAAAAAAAACTTTTAATTTGGATCATTATCAAAGAAGTTATTACCAAAATACCAAAAAAGAGCGGTTTTTTTTGTTAATTTAATATCTTTTGAACGGGTAATCAAAAAAATCTCAAAATTTAACAGGAAGAGTCTTTTGATGGGTACTGAAAAATATAAAAAAATTGAGGAAAGAAAAAAAAAGTTTTTCAAACTGTCCGATTTGGGATGGAACGCCCCATATATAGTGCATAATTTTTTCGGAAAAAAATCAGAATCGCCCAATTATAATTTTTCAGAAGAAAATTACAACAGTCCAATCACAATGTTTTTGAAAAAACCTGAAAGTTTTCAATTTCAGTTATTCACAACAAAATTACAACCATTCGATAATAGTATTTTGGAAAAAATTACAAATGTTCGATCATAATTGACGTTTTCAATTTTTCCACACGAACTATAATCGTTCAATTGTAATTTTTGGAATAAATTATTCTATCTTTAATATTTGAAACAAAAGTACAATTCTGTTGTCTAATTATTGTTAAAATAGTCATTGATCGTATGAATAGTTTTTTTTAGCCAACTCTGAGTTGAAATGAATTATTGTCCCGGTTTTGAGTCGATGACATCACCAATGAAATTCAAATTTTGCTGTGGGTTCGAAATCTCCCCTATTGTAACTTCCAGATTCCATATTCTCAAAGTTTAAATCACTGGGTCAAAACGACCCCACGACTACTTTTCTTTTTTCTTCTTTGTGAATTTTTTTGAATATATAGTCATTAGATTTAATATAAGGTAATTTTGAATACATCAACTAGAATGTTTGAAGGATGTTCTGTAATTTTTTGAGATTTTTCCGACCGATAGTTTGGTCACAATACTTGTTCAAAAATGGACAAGGTCAAATCGACCCAGATACGTGTGACCTCGGGGAGTTAAGAATATATCCTCGAAGAGAAATTTTTAAATTCCAATAATTTACGGAGTTGTAGCTACTTTACTGACATGATATCTCGATAGCTACTCAACCTATTTACTTCAAATTTTTTATCAATCTTCAATGTATAACGCTCTATCGCCCCTACCATTTTCGTATAAAAATTATTTTTTTTACTGTTGTTCAAAAATTAAAGACTGAAAAAAAAATCCAAAAAAACACCGTTTTTTTCAGACAACCGCAATTTTGCGAACACTTTTTTTCCATTTTGCTCAAGCTTTGTTTTCGTGAAATTTTTTTTTTCCAGATTTTCCTGTCAGTCTGTTTAAAATGTCCTAAAATATCGAGAAATCATATTTTTTTAAAATGTCCGGATGTATGTATGTATGTATGTATGTATGTATGTATGTATGTGTGTGTATGTATGTATGTATGTATGTATGTATGTATGTATGTATGTATGTATGTATGTATGTATGTATGTATGTTTGTGTGTGTGTCGCTGCCTCGAAAAATTCGATCATCTATATCTCAAGACCACATTGGAGTGGCTAGCAGAAATTTCGCACATAAGCTGAGCTCCACAGCCCCTTTGTTTGTTATGAATTTTGCAAAAATTCATTGACCTGTGCGAATTTTATGCGACTTTTAAATTTTCAAAAAAAGGGCATGGTTGCTCCAGCGTTCGCAAATTTCGCGATATCGAGTTAAAAAATATTATACAGATAGTTTGAGTGTTAAAGATTATTGCTATTGAATTTAGCGAAAATCGCTCAAGATTTTCGTGATTTATAAAATTTTGATTTTTTTGCAAAAAGCGCATGATCGGTCTAGCTTGCACATATTTCGTGATACCACGCTCAAAATTCGTATAATGGTAGTTTAATGAAAGAAGTTACTTGGTATTCAATTTTGCAAAAATCGCTTGAGCCGTGCAAATTTTATGCGATGTTGAAATTTTCAATGAAAAAGCTCGATCGCTCTAGCGTCCGCAAATTTTGCGATATCAGGTTAAAAAAAAATTATACCGATAGTTTGAGTGAATAATATTGTTGGTATTGAATTTCGTGAAAATTGCTCAAGGGGTTCGTGATTTATAAAAATTTTAATTTTTTGGGAAAGCGCATGATCGCTCTAGCTTGCACATATTTCGTTATATCAGGCTTAAAATAGCTATAATGGTAGTTTAATGGAAAAAGTTACTTGGTATTCAATTTTGCAAAAATTGCTTGAACCGTGCAAATTTTGTGCAATTTTTAAATTTTCAAAACTAAGCTTGGATCGAAAATTGTACGATACAAAGCTGCCGTTTTATTAAACCAGAGGTAGTAAAAAAAAACTTGCAAATCAGAAATTTGCACATCGTTTCCAGAATATTTTTCCGTATGTACAAAGCTTCCTCTATGAGGAAGCCAAAACTGTGACAGCTAACATTTCGCGTTACTAAAAACATAAGGGCGGATCGCAAAATATACGCCCTTATGTTATTGCAATAACATAAGGGCGGATAAAAAATTTTTTTTTGCTCCAATCAATGAAAAAGTGTTGAAAACATAAAAATCTATGGAAAAAACGAATTTTTTTTTTTATATACGCCCTTCTGTTTAAAAAAAAAAAAATTTAAGTCATAAGGGCGTATCCTGTTTTTTCGGTTTCTTGTTATTTATAAGTCAGAGTATGAAAAAATATCGCAAGGCTGAGAAAAATTACCACGCCTCAATTTGATTTGTTTAAATAAATATTTATTTGAATAAGAAAGCAAATTTCTTTATTTAATTTTATTATAAAAATATGCATTTTTCATTTGTTTTGTTACTTAAATAAATATTTATTCAATCATTTCAAGTTGTGGTGTGATAATTTCTCTCACCCTTGTGATTTTTTTTCCATATTTTGACTTATAATTAATAAGAAACCGAAAAAACAGGATACGCCCTTATGACTTTAAAAAAAACAAAATTCAAAAACAGAAGGGCGTATATAAAAAAAAAATTTTTTTCGTTTTTTGCATAGATTTTTATGTTTTCAACACTTTTTCATTGATTGGAGCAAAAAAAAAAATTTTATCCGCCCTTATGTTATTGCAATAACATAAGGGCGCATATTTTCAGATCCGCCCTTATGTTTTTAGTAACGCGATTTACTAAAATTTGCTAACATTTCCTCATAGAGGAGAATTTGCAAATACAAAAAAATACTGAGGAAGCGATGTGCAAATTTCTGATTTGCAAATTTTTTTTTTCCATTAGGGGCTGTAACGACATTCTTACTAATTAAGAATCTTTTTTCAAATTTTCTGTCGGATTTTCTTTTTTTAGCCCCAACTTTACCAACTTATAACTTATTTAATTTTCATTTTTTTTCTCGACAATTTTTTGTTTGTTGTAAAAATTTTAATAAACATGATATAAAAAAAAATGGTAAAAATATTTTTTGTTCTTTTTTCATCGCCTTAATATACTATTTTTTTACTATTTTTTTTTTTACCGCCTTAATATATTATATCCATGGTTAGCATTAAGGCGAAAGCGTATCTGTCGTACGAATATTTGTACACATGTATTTTTTGCCTCAAGCGACAAGCAAAAATCACTCGACGACGGTAAACAGCGTTTAATCATCTCTGTCTTATATAAATCAAGTAGTTATTCCATTGCACTATTTTATCTCGCACTCGGATATGTCCTATCAGATACTCGATAACCGCGAGCCACATAGGAACTAATAAAAAAGTTAAAAAAAAAAAAAAAAAAAACGAGGAATCGATTCTCAATCACGACCATGGCCTTCGATCTGGTTGGCGCTCTCTGCGTTATAATCCGCGGGAGTGTATTGCCGAGATCGTCAATCGTGAGAGCACGCCTCGATAAAGGAAAAACGGTGGGAATCCCGAGAAACGATCATTGGTTGTAATAAATAAAAATCCTTTTTTCCTCTCCAATTATGGAATTTAAAAAAAAATCCAAAACGTCGTCGCGACTAAATCTGAAGCAAAAATTGCAAATGGGTGACGTTAAAGAAAAAAATTCTATCAAATCAAAAGAATTTTACATTCAGCAAAAAAGAAAATTAAAATTACTGTAATGTATTATTTAACAGTTATAGAAATTTCGCCAATGTCAAAATAAAAAAAATGGAAAATTTCATTTCATACTGACTTCCAGAGATTGGCAGTAATGATATTTTCAGGCGTATTTTCGGAAAATATGATCAATTTTTTGAAAATTAATAATTTTGAAATCTAAATTTTCAATTACCCGGCAACGGTTAATGGAAAAAAATAAATTTGCAATTATCAAAATAATCGGTAATTGGTCGAAAAAAAATATGAATTACTCAGAAAATGGGTAATTGGTTTGAAAATATTTTCAATTATCCGAACAATCGGTGATTGGTAAAAAAATAATATCAATTAATCAGAAAATGGGTTTGAAAATATTTTCAATTATTCAATAATATCAATTCTCCAGAAAAATGGGTAATTGATCTGAAAATATTCTCAATTTGTTCGAATAATCGGTAATTGGTAGAAAAATAATATCAATTTTTCAGAAAAATGGGTAATTTGTTTTGAAATATTTTCAATTTTTGAGAATTTTTTTTTTTCAATTTTTTATATATCGGCATTTACAGGTATTTGCAGGCATATACAGGCATATAAAGGTACATAGACATATAGAGAGTTATATATCTATATATCTCTAATCACTCCTATTTTTTCGAAAACACTTTTTCAATAAATGATTAATTTTTTTTCTGGGAAATTGAAAATATTTTTAAACCAATCACCTGTATTTCTGGGTAATTGATATTATTTTTCAACCCATTACCGATTTTTCTGAAAAATTGATATTATTTTCCGACCAATTACCGATTATTTGGGTAATTGAGAATATTTTCAGACCAATTATCAATTTTTCTGAAAAATTTATATTATTTTTCGACCAACTACCGACTATTCGAATAATTGAAAATATTTTCAGACCAATTACCTATTTTATGATTAATTGATATTATTTTTTTACCAATTACCGATTATTCGGATGATTGGAAATATTTTCAAACCAATAACCCATTTTCTGAGTAATTGATATTATTTTTCGATCAATTACCGATTATTTGGATAATTGAAAATTCAATTTCGGATAATTTCAATTTTTCCATTAATTGGTATTTTATCTTTTAAAATTATCGATTTTCCATCAATTGAAAAATGGAAAATCGTAATTTTTTTTTACAGATCCCTGCTGGCTTCTCCCATTTGATGAAACGAAATTTTCAATAAATGCAGAATTCATTGATCGTCGAATACGAAAACAATAAATTTGTATTTTCCTGCCTACAAATTTTACCAGTGAAAAAAAAAGGGAAGGGAAAAAAATATTTATACGAGCCGCCAATTGACTTGCAACTTAAAAAAAGCACATTGCAATTAATCAATTTAATTAATTGTAAAAGCTTGTAAATTTTGATAACGTCCATTTTCATAAAGTCATTCTTCGCCTATTTTCATTTTTTTTTTCTTTTTTTCCATAAAGAGAACCTCATCGTTTTCCTTCGTATACTGTGATAATATATCGACGTGCGAGGAAAATGAGTGGGGATGGAATTTTGAGAGAAGCGAATGAAGAGGAGGTTCTCTCCCAGATGGGATTGAAGATCAATATCAAGGCAAAAGCCTGCTGCTATATTTTGTGTGCGCGAGGGACTGTCAACGGTTGCAGGAACAAAATTCAACGTTTACCTGCGAATATTTCAAATCCATAGAAAAAATGGAATCATCCACTTTCGCGAGTGTGTAAATGTAAAAAATAAAAAAAAATAAACGTCACTTCCTCGCTTTCTCTCTTTCCCTTTCGTTCTTCGCGGAGCGTCTGCGCTCTGTGCTCTGATAAAAATAAAAAATAGAGGAAAAAAAACGGACCCCCGGATCTCGCCCGGGTTTGCCGCGAATCGTCTCGTGCAAATGTTGAGGCAAAATTAATCGATCAAATGTGACGAAAAGTGCGATCAACGCGATATCATCGCGTGTGTGATATCCTAAAATAGTCATAAAATATCGGCATCAATATTCGCAAACACAAATCCGAGTATCATTGTCCAAAGACCGCGCCGGGGCTCGATAATCGGGAAAAGGACACGCGTATGGGGCGTTTCGTGTAAAATGAAATTATTTTTTTATCTGACGTGTATTACATCTTTCGTTTTATTTTTAAAATCCTCATCACAGAGAAGAATAGTTATGAAAAAGATAAATTCGTATTCTTGTGAGATTTAAGAACTTCCGGCAAAACAGTGTGTCATTGTTTCATGGCTAGAAAAAGAATCAAAGGTCAAAATTGTTCGCAAGTGTTTTCTGACCACGTGAAAAAAATCACCTGGTCCTGATTAAAACAAAATTCTGGGAGTTTCATTGAAAACGTGTTAATTACAATTTGCAGGTTACTTCGACGTCATTTTTTGTTATTCGCGAATCTTCCTTCCATTGAGTAAGTCTTCCTCGGAACAGAAACTTTGCAATTAGCGAATAATTATCAAATGTGCAAATTTCGTTTGCATTTTCAGTTAAAAATTTCAATACTCGTTTTACTTTTCCGAGTTTCCGGCTTCAAACAAATTTCTATTTATTATGCCCCGAGGGATTTTTTTCGAAATTTTAATTGTACAAAAAAAAATTATAAATTCGATAGTTACAAAATTAAGTAAAGTAGGAGAGTTAACAAAGACATCTTCTCTCTCAAATTTTTGTTTTATTTTGATTTTGCGACCGATGTTTTTTCAATGGGAACATGTTGAACATTTTGCACAAAAATTCTGTCGTTTTTGAAAATAAAAATTTAAAAAAAAATAGATTTTTTCTGGGCTTTATTATAGGACCTTAAATAAAAATCACTATACATTATTGTTTCTCGGACATTACCGATGAAAAAATTGAATTAATTTAATTTAAAATCCTTAGAGTCCTGGAGAGGGATATTTCAATTTCGCAATTTTCTTCATTTTCCTTGTCTATTAAAAAATTACAAAAAGTCATTTAACTCAACGCGAAAAATGTCCGATGTAACTTTTTTGAATGACCATACATCCACATATTTGGAGCTTCTTCGCGCGGAACTGAATCGTATAAGAATTATTCGAAATTACGAGAGACGAATGCGTCATAATTCTTTTTTATTCGAAACGTAATTGCACTTGCAAACACACTCGCTGACTAAAAATAGATTTGCGGATATATATATAAATATATAATGCAAATATATTAACGCCACCTGGCCATCGGGTCCGTTATACACACAGGGCAAAAACGTAGATACATATATGGGTCATTCCATGTCAAATCGACCACTTTCAACCGCGACCCATTTCGATTTGGCTGAAACTTTTTTAAAATTATTTTCTACCCTATCAAAAACATTTTTCAGAATTTTTTCAAATTTGTTTACCTAACCGATAAAAACTTATGAATTTTTCAAAAAAATTGACTTTTTATTTTTCAAATATCTACAACTGTTTCAAAAATTGACTTATCGGGACGTTTTTTTTTTTTTAAATTTTCGGAAAAAATCTTCTCTTTTTCGTTCTTCTTTTGTTTAAAGAAACTTTCCGATAAGTCAATTTTTGAAAAAGTTATAGATATTTAAAAAATAAAAAGCCATTTTTTTTGAAAAATTCATAACTTTATATCGGTTGGGTAAAAAATATTTAAAAAATTCTGAAAAATGTTTTTGTTAGGGTGGAAAAAGATAAAAAAGTTTCAGCCAAATCGAAAGGGGTCGGCGTCGAAAGTGGTCGATTTGACGTGGATGCCCTATATATACATATATATATTACGGGCAGCTTCTAATTCGAAGCGGGAGAAGGACAGTTTTGGTGTTTAGCTCGTTCTTGCACTCGATAACGATATCCTGCCTCTTTCAACGCCCGACGATGGAGAGGGGGGAGGGGGAGGGGGTGCAGTAGGAAAAAAGTGGGAGTTTTAATGCGTGCATTTGCGAATGCATGTAACGTCGCGGATTTCCTCCTTATGTCACACAGGCCAGTTTGACAGTCGTCGATAGATCGCATTACCTGACGGTCCGTGTAGCAGTGTGATTTTTTTTTTTTCACAAAAAAAAAAATTCAATTATCCGATCCTCGTGCCGAGATTTTTGTCTAACCGGAAAATTAAAATCGAGGGGAAAAAAAAATTCCATACTATTCTGGTGCATGCGGTGCGAACATTAAAATTAATTGAAAGTTTGTGAAAATATTTTAAAAAATTGACAACCGCGGAATTAATGAGTGATAATTGCCCGAGGTTTTTTCAAATCACCAATATAATGAAGAAATTACTAATTGAAAAAATAGTCCGATACGAGCATGAAAATCCTGCCACATTTTTTATTTCCATTTTTTTTTAAACCTTTGGAAAAAAAATTGCTAATTCAAAAAACAGTCCAATATGAGCATGAAAATCCTGCCATATTTTTTATTTCCAATTTCTTAAAAACCTTTGGAAAACAATTGAATTCACTCTAAAGTTCTTTATAAAGGCTGATTCAAACCGGAAACGCCATTCGGGAAAACGTAATTCGACAGAGAATTATTTTAAAGATGTGTGTGCGTGTGTGTGTGTGTGAGTGTGTGTGTGTGTGTGTGTGTGTGTGTGTGTGTGTGTGTGTGTGCGTGCGTGCGTGCGTGTGTGTGCGTGCGTGTGTGTGTGTGTGTGTGTGTGTGTGTGTGTGTGTGTGTGTGTGTGTGTGTGCGTGCGTGCGTGCGTGCGTGCGTGCGTGCGTGCGTGCGTGCGTGCGTGCGTGCGTGCGTGCGTGCGTGCGTGCGTGCGTGCGTGCGTGCGTGCGTGCGTGCGTGCGTGCGTGCGTGCGTGCGTGCGTGTGTGTGTGTGTGTGTGTGTGTGTGTGTGTGTGTGTGTGTGTGTGTGTGTGTGTGTTTTGGTTGATAATATCTGATATATGGCGAAATCAATTATTTTTTAACAACTAATAATTAAATAAATTGAATAAATATTTTTTAACAGTTAATAAATTATTTTCAATGCAAAAATATTTAAGTAAACGTGCCATTAAATATATTTATTGACTACAAATAAACTGTTTTCTCAGTGCAATAGTGAATAGTGGAATGATTGAGAAAATGAAAAATATTTATTTTCAAGGGTTTGAGCAGATTATTGGCGACGTAAGATTACTCTCTTATCGGGATTTGCCTCCGCGTTTGTCGCAAGTTTCCGGGATGAGGATTTAAAAATAAATAAAATCCCGGCGTGTAAAATTGTTTCCGCTCTATCGGTCTATAAATACAACACAAGGCAACCAATTTTCGATCGATGTCATATTCGTTTATATTTGGCTTTTCATTACTTCATTTATTTTCCCCACTTGTATAATAATAATAATAATAATAATAATAATAATAATGATAAATAACAATCATAAGAATTATCAGCATTTTGGGATTTTCCATAGATATATTTTTTTTTTTGCTTAATTTACAGAAACAATTCGAGTTTAAAAATCTCGAGAAGCTGTACTCGATTTATCAGAGAAGATTACAACATGGCTATCTATCGCTTTTCGTTTTACTCCAGTTGGTTCTCGGGGTCACGCACTGTACCGTACTAATAATGATGGTAAGAAAATATACGATAAATCTTTTCGCGAACATGTGTTTTTCTTTTTTTTCCATATCCAAGAAGAAGCATTACACGGAAGAAAACGTCCAGTGATTATTTATGGATTAGTCCAGTAATGTGGCATTTCGGACTGCAAATCCAGTGATTTTTTATCCGGAGCTGCCAGTAAAAATTACTGGATTACTCCATGATTGTAAAATGTCGCAATAACCCGTGGTCGAATAACCAGTATAATTTATTGTAGAGATGCAAATCCAATTATTTTTTATCCGGAGTTGCCAGTGAGAATTACTGGAGCAGTCCATGCATTTTAAATGGCAAAATAACCCGTGGTTTATTTAGGTTTATTTAGGTTAGTCCATGAATTTTAAATGGTAAAATAACCCGTGGTCGAATAACCAGTATAATTTACTGTAGAGATGCAAATCCAGTGATTTTTTATCCGGAGTTGCCAGTAAAAATTACTGGAGTACTTCATGAATTTTAAACGATAAAATAACCCGTGGCCGAATAACCATTGCAATTTAGAGTTGCAAATCCAGTAATTTTTTTATCCGGAGCTGCCAGTAAAAATTATTGTTGTACTCTGTGAATTTTAAATGGTCGAATAACCAGTACAATTTACTGTAGAGATGCAAATCCAGTGATTTTTTATCCGGAGTTGCCAGTAAAAATTACTGGAGTACTTCATGAATTTTAAACGGTAAAATAACCCGTGGTCAAATAACCAATATAATTTACTTAGACTTGCAAAACCAGTAATTTTTTTATCCGAAGCTGCCAATGAAAATTACCGGAGTATTTGATAAAAATCGAGTAATTTTCACCGGACCGTAATTTTACTGCCAGCAATAGGGAAAAGTAGTGTGAGCAGTCCAGTAATATTGGAGTTTTACTGGACAATCCAATACTTTTCTGTTCACTTCAGTAATTATCACCGATGTTGCTCATGAATTATTGCTGACTTGTTTATCGTATACTTTAGCGAAGCAATTAGGTGGAGGAAAATTTATACTTTCTCGGTAAGGTAAAAGCCGGATAGATGCCCCACTTCAGGAAAAAGCTCTGTTACTTAAAAATTTAGTATCTACTGACAATGTGCCTCGTGTATACTAAAACATTGGTCTTTAATCTTTCAATGTACACTATTTTTGTAAACCCAATTAATATTGTTTTTGAGTAAATCCCGTTTTATTTGACCTCTTCAAAGAGGGATAGTTGCCCAACGTGGCGGATAGTCGCCTCACGTCGAAAATACTTCGAAGGAGTTTATAATTAATTTTATTGCACTCCGTGCGCAAAGTGCCACTTTGCGCACTCGTACAATAAAATTTCGTACGATACTATTAAGTTACAGATTATTTTATTATATTTTTTTTATTTTATTTTTTTATTTTGATATTTTATTATCAGTTTTATTATCTTATAATTAATAATTGCATTATTTTTTGAAATACCTTTAGTTAACAGTTTTTCTTTCTTATCTAGTTCTTCAAACGCTAGTGCTAAACTAACTTCGGTCCAGCAAGGACCACGCCTGGGTTTTTGTCATATTGCCGTTAGGGCAACTAACTTGAAAAGAATTTCGGACGACTATCTTTTTCGATACGGATATTTGCCCTTTTTATTAAGAAAAATAAATAAAAGCTATTTAACAATATACCGTATCAGACCGTGCAGTTGAAACTCCAGTGCATGCGAGGAAACAGATATAGTTGACTGCACCCAGAAAAAAGATCTAGTCGTAGGTACTGTAATCGTTTATTTGATTATTTTTTAGTTACTTTAATGGAAATTTTCTTTTCATCCAATTTTGGGCGATATTAACTTCCACTATATTTATTTATTTGAATTCCCTGTCATCGAGAAACAGGCGTTGAAGAAAAATTCTATTCGTTGTTACTAAATACCTATTCACCCGTAATCTCATCCGATCATATCTGCAGATTTGTCAGTACCCCAAAAATCCGCCAGGTGGCTACCTCTCGCACAAGCGAACCTACCTCTCGACGCCTATATCCTTTCCAAGCTCGCCTATGTTCGATATTCTTCTTTTTTAGTATGGGTATTTAAAAATACATTGAACATTGCCGCCATTCCCATCAAAAAGGGTCTTTTTTCTTTTCCCTTCTGTTAAAGAAAAAACGAAGCTTTACGAAATTGTAGACTTCGTATGAGTCAAAGATTGGAATGTTTAAAAATATATATTGTGTAAATATTTAAAAAAAAATTATTTCATTTAAACACAAATTTGTTCAGTTTGAAATAATATTTATTAATATTAAATAAAAATTTATTAGATCGCAATATATTTTCCTAGTAGGTCATTCAAAAAAAAAAAATTTCGTTGACATGAATAGAGTTGTAGTAGGCCGGCCTACAACTAAAAAAATTTATTTGGCTTGACTAGGATTTAGTTAAATGTACTAGATCTGTTTTCTGGGTGTGGATCCTCAACTATAACATTAGTTATTCAATAAAAATTAGTCACCAATATTAGTACGACGGTCGTCGAGATCTCGCCGCGGAAGATTTTCGCTCACACAGACGAAACTTGTGGGCCCTGTCTTTTGGGCACTGAGGCCCACGAGGGCATACTACTAATTACAGAAAAGCGCTAACGCCAGGGACATCTCTATCATAGTGTATTAAAAACCGGCGCAACTATCCCCCCAGGGCAACTATCCGGCTTTTACCCTACTTGAAATGGTTTGAAGATCGTTTGATTTGATTAATGCAGGTGGAGATCGAGACGTCGCTGCCGGACGTGGTCACTTGCAGCGTCGTGGGCGCACTTTTGTTTCCGGTTATAGCACTCTCATTCAGATCGAAATTGAACGCGAGAGAGACCTACCTACCGGTAGTTCTTTCGTGTCTCATAGTCGTCCTTCTCATTATCGGTGATTTGGCTGTTCCTCTGTGGTACACCCTAAATTGCACTGAGGATTCACCAGCAATAAGGTAAAATGGAGAAAAATCATTTTGGGAAAATGAAGAACTTTTATTTTTACCCAATCACTTGATTCTTGTCAAATAAGTCCTGAACGTGTTTGTCATCTAGTGCATTTGTGGAGAAAATTGGACTTTGCTATAGCTACAAAATCACTCAAATTATAGAGTAAGAAATATTTTTTTTTAATTCCATTTTTTCTTTAGGCTGCAGAATTTTTGTTGAGTTTAATTTATTATCGCGATTTACATGCCAGCCAGTATAAAATGCTCCAAAGCTTGGGGGCTTTTGTATTAACTGGCATGACAATCTCGATTTTTTTTCCACAAAAAAAAGAATTTAGTTTCTTGTTTCAATTCGATCCTAAATTAATTGAAAATAAATCACATTGCAAAAGTCCGGATTCAAACAATCTCGATTTTTTTTCACAAAAAAAAAGAATTTAGTTTTTTTATTCAATTCAATCCGAAAATAATTGAAAATAAATCAGATTAATCATTAGCAAAAGTGCGGATTCAAACAATTAATCTCGATTTTTTTTCACAAAAAAAAGAATTTAGTTTCTTGATTCAATTCAATCCGAAATTAATTGAAAATAAATCAGATTAATAATTAGCAAAAGTGCGAATTCAAACAATCTCGTTTTTTTCCACAAAAAAAGAATTTAGTTTCTTGATTCAATTCAATCCGAAAATAATTGAAAATAAATCAGATTAATCATTAGCGGAAGTGCGGATTCAAACAATTAAACTCGATTTTTTTCATAAAAAAAAGAATTTAGTTTCTTGATTCAATTCAATCCGAAATTAATTGAAAATAAATCAGATTAATAATTAGCAAAAGTGCGAATTCAAACAATCTCGTTTTTTGTCCACAAAAAAAGAATTTAGTTTCTTGATTCAATTCATTCCGAAATTAATTGAAAATAAATCAGATTAATCATTAGCAAAAGTATGGATTCAAACAAACTCGATGTTTTTCCACAAAAAAAAAGATTTTAGTTTCTTGGTTGGATTCAATCCGAAATTAATTGAAAATAAATCAGATTAACCATTAGCAAAAGTGCGGATTCAAACAAACTCGATTTTATTCCACAAAACAGATTTTAGTTTCTTGATTCAATTCAATCCGAAATTAATTGAAAATAAATCAGATTAATCATTAGCAAAAGTGCGGATTCAAACAAACTCGATTTTATTCCACAAAACAGATTTTAGTTTCTTGATTCAATTCAATCCGAAATTTATTGAAAATAAATCAGATTAATCATTAGCAAAAGTGTGGATTCAAACAACCGCCCGAATTATTTCACCGTTTTAACATTTCAAAAAATTGATTTTCCTTCCCCCAGTAATCGTTGAAAAGATGTAAAAAAAAAAGAAAATTCCCCATCGGTAGACGAGCCGGCACTTGAGCAAAAAATACATATGGGGCATTCCACGTCAAATCACGCGGTCACCGGCCTGACCCCCTTTAATTTTGATGTCCAATAAATTGTGGGTTTCGTTCGGCCCAAAATATGGACTCAAATTTTTAGAAATTTTTATTTCATTTTTTAGGGTTTGCCCGAGCTAAAAAATCATTTAATTGAGGGAAAACATAAAGAGAGGCCTTTTTTAAATTAATGAAATTTTTTCACAGAAACTAGGGCCAAAAACAGACATTTTCTTCATAGTTCGATAATAGGCCAAAAATAATTACTATTTTTTTTTGTATTTTAATATTTTTTTTATAATTTCTTATTTTGATTATTTCTCATACAGAGAATCACAAACAAAAACATATTTTTCTAGTGAAACTTGATTTTTTTTCTTGATTTAAGAGTGAAACGACAACATTTTTCTAAAATTTATTAGCCTCGACGACCTGAAATAAAACTGATATTTCAAACACAATAAAAAAATTAAAACTAAAAAAAATAGTAATCATTTTTGGCCCATTATCGAACTATGACGAAAATATCTGTTTCGGGCCCTAATATCTGTGAAAAAAATTTCATTAATTTAAAAAAGGCCCCTCTTTATGTTTTCCCTCAATTTAATGATTTTTGAGCTCCCCCTAAAAAATGAACTAAAAATTTCTAAAAATTTGAGGTCATATTTTGGGCCAACCGAAACCCACGATTCATTGGACATCAAAATCCGAGGGGGTCAAGCCGATGACCGCGTGATTTGACGTGGAATGCCCCATACGAACGAATACATCATCATCTGTGAATTTGTGTTGATTTCTCTGTATATACAAATGCGTGCTCGTACAGCGATGAGTTATTTATTATCATCGTACACACATTAATGAATATATGAACCTTCGCTATCAATGGAACATACAGATAGGCCAACATTGTAGAGCAAATCGAGGATATGCACGTGCCTCTGTATTATTCGTTGCGCGTGTGAAAGAGGAAAAAAATGCAAAATAAATGATACATGTATACGCGTTTCAACTTCAAGTTGCGCTAATCACTCGAGGTTCCTAATTATCAGCGCTGACCTTCGATATGACAATTCTCCCCTCGAATCCCCTCTATGTACGTTTTTTTCTGTGAACACGACCTAGACTTTTTTACTCTCGTTTTTCCCCATTTCTATATTCCATTCTTTCGCTTTTCCTACTCCACGTTTTTTCCATTTTCATATCTCGCTTCCGCGATGCTTTACCTTTTTTTATTGCACTCCGTGCGCAAAGTGCCACTTTGCGCACGCTGGGCGTGCTCAAACTGGCACTTTACGCACTCGTACAATAATAGTACATTACGATACGAGTGCGATGAAACTTTTTCTGAACTCGTGTGAGTGCAACATTCGCCTTCGGTTCATGCTGCAAACTAACACTCGTCAGAAAAAGTTTCATCGCACTAGTATCGTAATATACTATTTCTGACTGGTTTTGCTTTCTCATAAAGGAAGCTTTGTTTTCGTGAAATTTTTTTTTTTCGAGATTTTTATGCCAATATGTTCAAAATGTCCCAAAATATTAAGAAATTATAATATTTCGAAAAAATGTCCCGATGGGCGTATGTATGAATGTATATGGGGCATTCCACGCCGATTCGACCTGGGTCTGACTCTTAACCTCTCCGATTATGTCCGCAATTGTTTATGATTTTATAGTACCTCTGAAGAGCACTCAGGGTTTTTTTCAGATCTTTTTGGAGTAATTTGACTTAAGTATAATTTTGTAAACAAATCATTTTTAGCCCAAATTTAAAAATCTGAAAAATCCTTTTTTTTATACCAAAAATTTCAAGCGTTGAGCCAAAGTAGGTAGGAGTTTTTTTCTGTTTATAACAAGCTTTTTCGAAAAAAAAAATTGTTTTTTTTCAATAGAAGGAGGAACCTGAATTGAGTGGCCATTATCCAAGCATTTTTATATGAATTAAAGGTATTTGAAAAAATGTTTGGTCAAGGGCCTACACAATTCAGGTTTCTCCTTCTATTTAAATTTTTTTTATTTTATTTACTTTAATTTGAAAAAAACTGAAAAAAATCACAATAATGCTGTTTTTTGTATGAAAAATTTCAACCGATGAGCAAAAGTTTGCGGGGGTTTCCTTCTGTTACAACGAGCTTTTTCGAACAAAAAAATTCAACAAAAATAAAAAGACAAACCTGAATTGAGTGGGCCCTTATCCAAACATTTTTTTCAACACCCTCAATTCATACAAAAATGTTTGAATAACGGCCCAATCAATTGAGATTCCGCCTTCTATTAAAAAAAAAAAAAATTCAAAAAAGCTTTTTATAAACAGAAGGAAACTTTTGCCCACTTTGGCTTAACGCCTAAAATTTTTCATATAAAAAACCGGATTTTTGTGATTTTTTCAGATTTTTAAATTTGGGCTGTAAAAATAATTTGTTTATAAATTTACAGTTAAGTCAGATGGCTCCAAAAAAAATCGGAAAGAAATCCTGAGTGCTCTTCAGAGGTTCTGCAAAACCATAAAAAATCGCGGACAAAATCAGACCCAGGTCAAATCGGTGTGGAATGCCTCATATGTATCCCGAGTTTCATATGTAAATAATTAATAACTCGAGAACGCTTCGAGATATCGAGCTGAAATTTAGCACATTTGTCGAGCACGAATTGCCTTTCATTAGAAAAAAAATTTGTTCTAATTCTAACGGGTGTTCAGATTTTATCGACTTTTTTCTTTTTTGCAAAAATGGCGTAAACGCTCTAACTTCTGCAATTTTCAAGATATTGCACTGAAACTTTGTACAGAATTAGTATAGCTATTAAGGTTGTTCGGTATTGAATTTGGCAAAAATCGATCGAAGGATAAAAATTTTATAATATTTTTAATTTTTTGAAAAATAACGCTCTAACTTGTGAAAGAAATGAATTTTTCTTTTTTTTTTTCATTACAGACCAGAGTTGCAAAAAATGCATTATTTTAATAATGCATCATCGATTTCATTAATGATTATTTTTCACTTAATAATGGGACTTAACTTCCATTATACATTATTTATTCAATGAATAATGTGACAAAACAAATATTGCAATGTATTTTTAGTTAATAATGTCAGACCATTAAGCATTACATTAGTACTGGAAAATGTAAAAATGAAACATTATGCATTACGTTATTGATGAGTACTTGGAAAAGCATTATATTATCCGTTGCTGAAATAATGGATAATGTGGAAAGAGTTACATTACTCATTACTGAAATAATGAGTAATGCAAAAATGTTCCATTATCCATTATTAAAGTCATAGATATTGCAAAGTAGCGTTAACTTTTCATTACTATAATACTGAATATTTTGAATAATGCATTGTTCGGAATACAAAATATTTTATTGCACTCCGTGCGCAAAGTGCCACTTTGCACACGCTGCGTGTGCTCAAACCGGCACTTTGCGCACTCGTACAATAAAATTTCGTACGATACTCGTGCGAGAAACTTTTTCTCAACTCGTGTGATTGCAACATTCGCCTTCGGCTCATGCTGCAAACTCACACTCGTCAGAAAAAGTTTCATCGCACTAGTATCGTAATATACTATTATGCATTTGTAGTCCAATAGGACAATGCGATAAAATCTTCCTTTTATTTACGAAAGTGGAAAATATGGATTGATGTAACCGGTTCAGGGACTCGATGGTATGGGTTTATAAAATTTGTTCAAGTAAAAAAACCCAAAAATGTAAACATCGGAATGTTAACGGAACTAATAATCCCCGTTTTGAAATTTGAAATTATAATTGAAAATTTAAGTCAAAAGAGAATAAAATACATATATGCTGCACATTTCCCTTTGATCTGACATATAAAAAAATGCACAAGTGGAAGATGTTTTTTTTTTTGTTGATTCACAACAAAAAAATACATGAAATTATTCGAGAGTAAAAAAAAGTAAACAATCGTATATGAACAGGGATTATTATTCTCTTGACAATTTCCGGTCAGAGATAAAAAAGAAAAAGATGCTGTAGGTTCAAATCTGATCTAACAAATAAAAAAAAAAAAAACAAAGTGCCGAATTATATTTTCGAAGTAAGAAATTAGGAATCTAAACAAACGAATTTCCATAGAGGGAAATCTAAACAAACGAATTAACCTGTAAAAAATTTGAGGGAATAACACATACAGTCTGGGATGTATCGTTCTTACGCATTATGATTATAAAAAATCATACGAAAAGGAGGATTTCATTGACATTGCTCTCTATACTTACAGAAATCATTTTTATTCCTTTAAACCATTACTCGAAGTAATACATTGATTATAAATGTAATGCGTTATTTGAAATAATGCACCGCTCGATGTAATGTGTTACTCAAAGTAATGAATTGCTCAATGTAATGCATTACTAAAAGTAATGCATTGCTCAATGTAATGCATTACTCAAAGTAATGCATTATTCTTCGGTTTTGTACCATTCATTACTATAGTAATGACATTTTTTTCTACTTTGAATTACCCATTACTGCAATAATGGACAATGGCAGCGTTTAGCATTATCCATTAGTGTTGTAATGAATAATGTTACGTTTTTTTGCATTATTCATTATTAATTCAATGCATAATCGTTAGGTTTCACATTTTTCATTACAAAAATAATACTTGACGTTTCTATCACAGAATTTTCATTATTTCTAAAATAAATAATGCATTATTTTTACATTATAATTTCGGCAACTATGTTACAGACCCGCATACGCAACTCACGTATTACTCGCGTGTTACGTCTTTCTGCCGCTAACGGAGAATCTTCACGCTTTCATACTCGGCGTAACAGCGACCTCATGTTATCTCGCGAGTCTGTCCCTCGTAACTTACAGAAATATGTCGGATTACACCGGACGAGTGAGTACAAAATTTCATGCAGCACGTTGAAAATTGACCATTTGTGGGTTTTTTTCGTTTTTGGGGGCGCGACAAAAAAGAGAGAGCCACGTTGTTGCGATAAAGAAACAACAAAAGTATTTCGAAATTCGCTTCGAAACTTTGAACAATAATATAAATATTATTCATATCGATAAACATGTACTCGCGTGTTAATATCGGTGATGCGTTAATTATATTTATACAGATAATCACGGATGGCATTTATTTCGCTTGCGTCAACGGCCTCGGTCTGTACTTCAGATTTATGAACGAGATTGTCATCAGGCGCTCGTTTCTCGACAGACGAAAATGCGTCGAGTCGACGCTGAGGCTCAACTACGAGAAGGATCAAGAAGTGAGAATTGCGAGATCGCGAGATAAAAATGAATAATGACGAATTATAGTTTTTTTTTTTTTTCAAAAAGTGTGCTTTTTTGAGTTGGGTTAAGGGGAGGCTAAATATCGACATTATTACTGGATCCCTACATTATCGACTCAAAATCGCTGTCCAAACTTTTTCCAGTACCGGTGGATGAATATCAATTAAATTTATGAATGAATGACGAATGAATTGCAAAATGCAAATGTGAGACATAAATCAACGGTTTTCGTTAATTCCCACTGACTTGTCAGACAGTTTGGATAGAATCTGATAAGAATAATATTTATTTCATGAGAATTCCACATGGGGCTGCCCTCTTTCGGTTTTCCGTGAACTTGATTTCGCCATTTTGTTTTTCGATAATACACTAAATTTATCAACATTTATCTCGTGATTTGGATTCCAAACTTACGTCGCGGTTTTTTCATAAAATAATGTCGAAGACGGATCGATATTCGTATTTTGGTGTTCTTCATGGAGCCCCACTCTCGGTTTTAGCCGAAATGCAGTAGAAAGAGTACAATTTAATATTTTCAATTACAGATTCCTGATGATAATCGGATCTGTAATTTTTTTTTCTGTTTTTCAAAAAAACTTTAGTGGGGCTCCATTTGTGCCATAATTCTGATGATACCGTCAAAATTTTATTGATTTCCATCCATTCGTGCCAGAGCAAGTTTGGAATCCATTTTCGAGATGCTAATGTCGGTATTTAGCCTCCCCTTAAGAGGAGGCTAAATACCGACACTACGCTTCGAAATCGCCATCCAAACTTGCTCTCATACGAATGAATGGAATTCAATAAAATTTTAACAGCATAATCGGAATTATAGCACAAATGGAGCCTCACTAAAATTTTTTTTAAAAATCAAAAAAAAAATTATAGATCCGATTACCATCAGGAATCTGTAATTGAAAATCTTGAATTATGAGACTTTTTACTGTATTTCGTCTAAACTAAGAGTGAGGCTCCATGAAGAACGCTAAGACACAAATATCAAGACGTTTTCGACATTATTTTATGGAAAAGACACATCGTAAGTTTGGATGGCGCATAAGGAGATAAATATCGATAAATTGTAGTTTTATCGAAACACGAAATGGCGAAATCTAGTTTACAAACGTGCGAGGGAGGGCAGCACCATGGATTCTGACGAGTAACCTAATATTTTTGGGGCTCCAATGAATTCGTTGGAGTTAGTTGTGACGCGTTTTAGCCCCTTAATTATCAATTAATTGTTAATTAACTTATCCTCCTCTGAATTTTCAAAATTTAATAAATTTTCATTTACGGTTTTGGGAGAAAGACTGGACGACGGTGATAAGTCGATAATGTAGGGATTGAACGAAAATGGTATTTAGCCTCCTCTTAAGAGGAGGCTAAAGGCGACATTCGGACCTCTCCCTCGCTCTCGCACGACCCCTATCATCCTTTCTCTCTCGCACTCGCACGAAAAATGTCGGTATTTAGCCTCCTCTTAAGGATGTTGAGTCCCAAATCGCAAATGATGAGAAAATTCTGAAAATTTGGTACGTTTTTGGATGAATTATTTAAGAGGTCGTGTAAAAATTTCACGACGATTAGGAAGCTCGTTACCGAACAATCAACATTAACAAATTCAATTAAATTAAATGTAGTCTTATGAAAACTGATATAACTTTGCGATAAGTTTTTTTTATTGACCTCTCAATTTTTTAATATCTACACTATAATGAAAGCAACGCAAGCAAAATGAAGTTTGTTGACAAATATTTTTTTTTTGTTTAAAAAAATGTTCCAAACAAAATGTTAATATTTTAATAACGACCTTCCTAATCGTCGTGAAATTTTTACACGACCTCTTAAATACTTCATACAAAAACATACCATGAGAATTTTCTCATCATTTTTCATTTTAACCCTTAAGAAGGTTGAAGCAATGATGATAGAATTCTGAAAATTTAATATGTTTTTATATGAAGTATTCAGGAGGTCGTGTGAAAATTTCACGACGATTAAGAAGCTATTTATTGAACAATTAACATTAAAAGATTTCATAGGGACTCAACATCCTTAAAACTTTTCTTTTTTTCTCAGGAACAACTCACCCGAAGTATTCTTCCTCAACACTTTGCGGCAAAGATAAAAAAAGATTTTCGTGATATATTCAAATTTATCGAGGAGCACAAGAAACCACCGCCGAAAGGTCGTCGACGAAAGTAAGCTTTTAATTTATAACCAAACGAAAAATTAATCGTCGTGAAATCGAAGGAAAATTTATACGCAAATTTGATATCCAAAATTATCGGATATGGGAATAATTGGAAAACTCAAACGATTTAATTGCAATATTATTATTATTATTATTATTAAATAATAATTGTTCAATTCAGGACTCAAATAAAATTTTGAAATTATTAAAAATCGAAAAGTAAGAGTTTCCGATTATTCTACGATTTTTCGAATAATCTTAGCTACTCAACACGAAATAATAATCATTTTCATGAAAATATAAGTCAACAAATAATTTCAACATAATAGTAAGCTAAAAAAAAATTCGAGAGAATCTTTTTAGCAACGTTATAATATTTTCAAACATTGTCAAAGCTAAGGATGAGAATTATCAATCACACGATTAATTTCTTTTTTTGTCTTAGACAATCTCATAAATTGATGATGAAAAGTCAGTTCACTGCGAAATATAGCCAATAAATTTTCAGATAAATATGCAAATTGATTTATTCATTTATTTATTTATTTCCGAAATACGGTTTCTTTCACCTTTTAATTGTCCTACACCTCTTTTATTCTCTTTTCTCTTTTAAAATTTCTCTTTCAAATTTGACAAATTATCTTCTCGTTAATTAATCGTCGTGAAATCAAAGAAAAAATTATCGGATATAAGAATAATTGGAAAACTCAAAACTGAAACAGAATATAATAATAATAATAATAATAATAATAATAATAATAATAGTTCTATTCAGGACTCAAGTAAAATTTTGAAATTATTTAAAAATCAAATTTTTCAAATTATTCTATAATTTTTCGAATAATCTCAGCAAGTGTACACTAAATAATAATAATTCTCATGAAAATATAAGTTAATAAATAATTTCAACATAATAGTAAGCTAAAAAAGAATTCGAAAAAATCCGTTTAGCAACGTTAATATTTTCAAACTAAGGGTCAAAGCTAAAGATTTATTTATTTATTTTCGAAGTATGATTTCTTTCGCCTTTTAACTGCCCTACGCCTCTGTTATGCTCCTCTCTCTATTCAAGTATCTCTTTTACATTTGCCAAATCATCTTCGGCTCAATGCAAAGCTCAGAAAATTCGCAGTTTTTCACGGACAATCAAATCTCCCGATTATTGAACTATTCGATGAAAAATTATAATTGAATACAGGTTTTCAATTTGATTTGATAATACGATTATTCGCAACCTCCTGAATTAAATTGATAATTGAAATTAGATCAGTGAGTATATAATTAAATTGAAATATTTGATAATTGAATTGAATAATTTAATTCAAATTAAGTTAATTATTCAATTTAATTTAATTCAATTTAAATTGAATAATTTAATTGAAATTGAATTTTTAGTGACCTCTACGTGGAGACTCACGACAACGTGAGCATTTTGTACGCCGACGTGGTCAATTTTTCCGGCCTAACGGTTACGCTGCCAGTGAGAAAACTCGTCGAAACTCTGAACGATCTTTTCGGTAGTTTCGACGAGGCATCGGAACGTCACAATGTTTTGCGCATAAAGTTCCTCGGTGATTGTTACTATTGTGTCAGCGGTGTGCCAACGCCGAACATTCATCATGCCAAAAGCTGCGTGGATCTCGGTAAAAAAAAAAATTAACTACTATTTTGTGTCAAAGACCCACACGGAAATATAATATACCGGAAAATATATTTTTCGATATACGTAAAAATATATTTAAAATATATTTGAAGTGTACATTATATATTCTAAATACATTTTAGATGTATCTAGAATATATATCAGATATATATTAAATATATAATATGTATATTCCATATAAGAAATATACTCAAAAATATATTCGTGATAAGTACATTTTCGGCAGAAAATATTTCTTTGGAATATATATTAAATATATTTTAGATATATAATTATTGTGCATAAAAATATATTTTTTGATATATGTAAAAACATATATTGTCTATATGTGTATGTAAAATGTTTTTCAAGTCTTCGAATGTACAATAAAATAGCAAATCTTACAAGTTAAATTTGACCTACTTCCCGGTTTCCGATTGAGTTAAAATTTGTCATGCATATGTAAATCGGATGACAATGCAATATTATCACAAAAAATTTGCAAATTTTTTGCAAAGAAAATTGTTTTGCAAAATTTTTATTACAAATTTGCTTGAAAATTGTTTTGGAACAAAAAATGTGTCGCATAATTTTTTGCGAAAAAAATGTTTCGCAAAATTGTTTGCAAAAAAATTGTTTTGCTAAATTTCCTTTACAAAATGGTTTTAAGCAATTGATTTACAACATTTCTCCACGAAAATTTTGCGCAAGTCTTTTTCCAAAAAAATGTCTGAAAACTTTTTGCATTAATTTTGCAGAAAAATGTTGCAAATTAATGGTGTGAAATAATTTTGTCTAACAAATTTTGCAAAATAAGTTTTGCACAAAAAATTTTGCGAAACATTTTTTTTGCAAAAAATTATGCGAAACTAGATATACATTACTGAACTAGTTATTTAACATCATAAATACTAAAAAGTAAATAATAAACAAACGAAAAATGTTTTTTTTTAAAAACAAGCTTTTATTAGTCGTTAATAAAAAAATAATTAAAAACTTAAAAATAAAGCTTTTCCGATTGGAAATAAGTTTTCAAATAAAAGCGTGTTACATTTTAACAGCAAGAGAAAAAAGGGTGTAACACGCTTTTAATTGAAAACTCATTTCCAATCGGAAAAGCTTTATTTTTAAGTTCTTAATTATTTTTTATTAACAACTAATAAAAGCTTGTTTTAAAAAAAAAAAAAATTTCGTTTATTCTTTATTTAAATCCAAATGTTGTTTTCCAGGTTTGGACATGATAAAGATAATCAAGGAGGTACGTACTCGCGTGAGACGCGAGTGTGGGGTCGACATAAATATGCGAATAGGCGTGCATTCTGGAAAAATTATATCAGGAATTTTGGGTGCCAATAAATGGCAATACGACGTTTGGTCGCGTGACGTTGTGATTGCCAATAAGATGGAACAAACGGGACAACCGGGAAAGGTGCACGTTACACAGCAGACCCTCAATCTTTTGGACGCGAGTCAGTACGATTGTGTCCCTGTTGAAACGCTCAATGACGAGACACTCAGGAAATACAATATAAAGAGCTATCTTATAACACCGACAATGCAAGGATCGCCAATTTCGCAGGTGAGGGATATCGGAGTCACTCTCGACATAAAACTGCAATGATTTTCGGAATAACCGATGATTCTTAGACTTCTTTTCCGCTGAGAATAATCCAAAGACAAAAACCACAAAAAATATCGCTTCCTATTGAAATGCGAAGAAAAAAATGACTCGCAAGCCCATTTCACCAAATTATTTCCAGAACACGGAAAAAAAAGATCAGTGAGAACTGCTGAGTTTCCCATTAATTTTTACAGTTTTCCCCATCAACAGCGCTTCCTGGAAGGGCAAACAGTGCAATTTGCATATTTCTTCAATACAATATACAGATGTCACATATGACATAGTACATGCCCATCGTACGAATTTTTACAGTGTGGAACAGTAAAATGTACACTATGTGAAACGTTATATTTCTATTGTATCCGGTGAACTTTTTACACATTTCACATTGTAAAAATTATCCAGGGCCCCTGAAAAAATTACAGTGTACATTGTAAAAATTGAAAAGAACGTAGTATATTTTGCGTTACGTATTTTATTTTTCACTGAAAATACTGTAATTTATAAAATAAATTATAGTGTAGTGAAATGTTTCGATATTTGAATAAATTCCAATTTATTCAAATATTGTAAACCGTTATTTATCCTCGCTCAGGCTCGTAGCTACGAGGACTTGTACTTGACTAATTAATCGTGAGATCAATGAATGAAGCGAATCTAGTTTAACCTCGCACCCATAAAGAGCACGAGCGTCACCAAAATTCGAAGGTGATCCGTTAAGAAAATGTAGTCTTCAGTCGATAGGACTGCTCGACCACAGAACGCGGGTGATGTTCCAACAATTGTATGACGATTGAGGACGCCGATGTTGGTAATACATCGGAGCTTATAGGTGCTCGGTGGCTCTCTCGCTGGCGCGAGCGGGCGCGCCGTCCGACGCCATCTAGCGGATCTCGGGCGAAATGCAGAGATCGTGGCACGCCGCAGGTCGTCCCGTTACAATGCCACACTGTAAAAATTGAAATTGACGTTGCATATTTTGCGGCGCGCATTTGATTTTTCACTGGGAACACTGCTATTTCTAATTATGTGCTTTGAACATTCTACAGAGACCATTGTAAATTTTACAGTTCAAACACAGTGGATTTCGTCGTTTCTGCTTGTTATTTCTACTTTGTCATTTTTTTGCGGTGAACATTGCATTTTTTACAGTGTAAATCAGCATTTATAATGGTTTGAAAAGTAGAAACTACATTAAATCCATTAATTTATAATGGATTCCCAGTAAAACATCTGAATTACAGTTCTGAACCGTATATTCTGCATTGAATTCAGTAATTTGTTAAATATTACACATGAATTATCACTGATCATTTTTTTCCGTGAAAAAATCGCATTTTCTTTTTTCTTTCTTCTGTATCAGTCAAAAAAATATGGCAACGGAAAATTGAAAGAATTGAAGAAAATTGAAAAAATTGAAAAATTGGCATCGAAAAAATAAACGAAAAATTGGTTTTCGAGTAAAAAAACCACGCTGAGCTAATAAAAAAAATCTGAATTTTCTTGAATTTTTAGTCAAAATAGCTGTCGAGTTTCCGAATAAATCTAGTTGAATTTTAGAAAGCGTGATTATCATCTATCTCTGAGCACTTTTTGGTGATCAATGCTACTCAGAAACGGATTATCGGAGATAAAAAATTTCAAACGTATTTAATTTATATGCACGAAATTATCTAGTCCTTAATCTCAGGTTTTTTTGCAAAATGTCATTTTAAGAAAAATTTTCATTGTATAAAAAAAACCATGCATGGAGACAAATTCGATTTTTCGGAAAAGTCATTAAACTAAATAATTACCGAAAATTCTTCGCGAAAATTAAAGTAGATCACTGTGTTGATTTTCGACATATCCTCTAGACCGATTTTGAAAAAGGCATTGAAAAAAACGTTTTTCAAAAAACGCCGACGATTTTTATCGAATCGAAATTTCGACAGAAATTGGAATTAAGAAGAAAAGCCACTATTAAGGGTTGAAAAAATTATCAATGTTTGAGAATTTTATTCACAAACGTTACTAATTATTAAAGAAGCGGGTTATTGTTACCTTATTAAGTATACGTTCAACTTATTTTATAGCAGTTTTTATTGGAAAATTTTTAAAATTAACAGAGATATAAGTAATATCTTAACGACAAAAAGAAAATTTCCTCCCTATTTTCCCATTCTCATCTTGAAGGGTTAACTGAAAATAATAAAAATTATAAATATCTATATCAATGTAGCTACGTTATACGTAGCCATTTTTTTCTTTGATTATTTACACATTGCGACGAATTGATTATTTTATATTTTTAAGGCCATTTTTTTCTGGCAAGTTTTAAAAATAATAATTTTATAAATATTTCAAATGTAACTCAGTCAATTTTCAGAATTTTAACTTAAAATTTCACCTACATGATTTTGAAAATATATGGGTCATTCCATGTCAAATCGACCAAGAGTTGGAATCGACCCCTTTCAATTTCGATTAAATTTAGTCAGAGGTTTTCATTTTTAACAAAACGAAGTTCTACCAAAGGAAAAAAATTGAAAAATTTGTTTTCAAAAGTTATCCAAAATTTCACAATTTTCCAAATCTTTCAAGTTTATTTATTAAATATCTCGGAAACTATTATAGTTACGAAAAATCGTTCTAAATTCGTCTCAAAGAGTATACTTGGGGCTATGAAAAAAAAATATTCCGAAAAAAAAATTGAAAAATGATGAGTTTGGAGAATTTCGAATTTTCAATAATCGTGAAAATCCAAGTTGGACATTAAATTTTGTGTTCAATTTTTTAAATATAACATCTTGTCCTGATCTTAAAAGACCCTGAAATTTTCAGAAAAGTGTTTTTTGTGTTTTCAAAAATATGAATTTTTGAATTTTTAAAAATCATGTAAATCCGCGATCAATATCAAATTCTTAGTCAAATTTTTTATTATTTTGAAATCGGCTACGTACAGACTTAACCTCTGTGATTAAAGATATTTTTAAACAAGTTGAAAATCGGCTCATAAATTTTGGAGTATTCACTGGGACAAAAAAAAAGTCATTTTCAAAAAAACTCACTGAAAGTTGACGCTCACTAAAATGACTGCAACTCTGTAAATTTTTCGAATTTCAACTTAAGGATGTTGAGTCCCAAATCGCAAATGATGAGAAAATTCTGAAAATTTTGTATGTTTTTGGATGAATTATTTAAGAGGTCGTGTAAAAATTTCACGACGATTAGGAAGTTCGTTATCGAACAATTAACATTAACAAATTAAATTAAATTAAATGTAGTCTTGTGGAAACTGATATAACTTTGCGATAAGTTTTTTTTGACCTCTCAATTTTTTAATATCTACACTATATTGAAAGCAACGGAAACAAAACGAAGTTTATTGATAAATTTTTTTTTAATTTGTTTAAAAAATTCTTCTTAACAAAATCTTAATATTTTAATAGCGAGCTTCTAAATCGTCGTGAAATTTTTACACGACCTCTTGAATACTTCATACAAAAACATACCAAATTTTTAGAATTTTCTCATCATTTTTCATTTGAACCCTCAAGGAGGTTAAAGTAATGTTGATAGAATTCTGAAAATTTAATATGTTTTTACATGAACTATTCAGGAGGTCATGTAAAAATTTCACGACGATTAAGAAGCTATTTATTGAACAATCAACATTAAAAGATTTCATAGGGACTCAACATCCTTAAAATTTTCCCTACACGTTTTTAAAAACATACTTTCAAGAAGTGCACAGAAAAATATTTTTTTTCACCCATGCAAGATTTTCGTGCTTTTCACCATATGCGTAGACAGCCGAAAAGTGACTCTTTTCTGACAGCTAAGAGCAAAAACTGACGAGTTCGCTTCTTTTTTTCCCCTCCGGGGAAAAAAGAACCGAAATCGTCTGTTTTCACTCTTAGCTGCCAAAAAAGAGCCCCTTTTTGGTTATCCACGCATATACTGAAAAGCCACTCAAATCTCCCATGGGGAAAAAAAAAGATCGTGTGCAACGCGGGTCAGAGATTCGTCTTTTGTCTCGCGTGGTTGCGGCCCTCGCTTCGCTCGTTGCGGCAAACTTCACGCTCGACAAAAAGACTTATCTCTGGCCCTAGATGCATAAAATACTATTTTGTGCATCTAGGGCCAGAGATAAGCCCGCGTTGCACACGATCTTTTTTTCCCCCATGGGAGATTTTCGTGCTTTTCAGTATATGCGTGGATATCCAAAAAGGGGCTCTTTTTTGACAGATAAGAGTGAAAAGAGTCACTTTTTGGCTGTCTACGCATATGGTGAAAAGCACGAAAATCTTGCAAGGGTGAAAAAAAATACTATTTTGTTTGTTTTTACAATGGCTTTCTCCCCCATTGAAGATTAATGCCTCAACTTTGAACAGTCCTCATTTTTAAAAACACTCGAAAATTGAGAATTTGTTGACAGACACAAAATGACTTGTTGTAGAACAGCGAGAAGATCTTGCCGGTCACGAGGCCATCAACGCCACCCTCACAGAGCAAACATTACGTTAGATGGTACAGCGTTAGACCGAGCACGAGCGTAAATGCATCATCGAGAAGCGCCAGACGAGTCACAACCGCGACGAACAGTCACGCCGACGTCTTTGCCGGTACCTTTCGTCGACGTACACACTTTATGGATTCTTGTCTGAGGGATTATCATTTGATGCTCAAAGCGGCGGATGCCGAGATGGAAAATGCGATAAAGCAAATGCCATTGAGCAAATGGGAGTAAGTGCGAATAAGATTTATCCGAGGAAACCTTCGAAGAACCAGATTTTTTTTCTATCAATTGATCTTTTGACGAATATCCAGACAGTGGTTCAAGTGGGAACACATAAATCCACTTTTTCTCACGTTCTCTCGACTGAGTTGGGAAATACCGTTTCTACGTGAGCCGGATCCACTCTTCAAGTTTTACGTGGGATGCGCTGTTTTAGTGGTGGGATGCATGGGCCTCATATTTTTAGTACCAACGATTTTCTTCTCGGAGTAAGTTACTACCATTTTTTGTACCCTAACTTTTTTCACACTGGGGTGCAAAACACCCCAGGTCTAAATTTCCTTATTTTCAAGTACCTAAATTTTAAAAAATGCAACCTATAGCGACATCTTGCATTAGTTCGAGGATGACACTTTACTAACTAATTTGCCAAAAATGAAAATGATCTTGGGATATCTCAAAAAAGAGGTTTTTCGAAATGATCGTCTGGTCTGGGAAACAAAATTAAATTGCAAGCGTTCTGTTGAAAATAAAAAAATTGTTCAATTTTTTTTGCCAACCCTTTTATTATTTTCAAAAATCGTGTTGGGAGTTCTTAAATTTTTCGGCAATTTGAAGTTGAGGGAGTATTCTGATCTGGAATTTTGAAAAAATCAAATTGTGTTCGTATTCTTGAAGGATATATCCTCAAAAGGAAATTTTTAAATTCCATTAATTTACGGAGTTATAGCTATTTTTCTCAAAACTACTTTTTTCAACACGGTTGACGTAATATCTCAAGTTCTACTCAACCGATTTACTTAAATTTTTTTACCAAACTTGAATGTATAACTCTCCATCGCACTTTTGGATAAAAAATTTTTTTTCTACTATTGTAAAAAAATTAAAAACTATGAAAAAAAGAGTCGAAAAACGCCTTTTTTTGTTCAAACAGCCGCCATTTTGCGACTCTTTTTTGCCGTTTTCTCTGGGGTAACGACATTCTTACTAATTGAGAATCTTTTTTTTTTTAATTTTGTATCGGATGACTAGAAAAGTTGCAATCGTGTCAGCCAACACACCCCATTTTTCAGCCCCAACTCTACCGGCTTATAACTTACTTAATTTTCATATTTTTCTCGAATTTTCTTTTGTTTATTGTCAAAATATTAATATGCTGTAAAAAAAAGAATAGCAAAAATTTTTTTGTTTTTTTTATCGAGCTCGACAAAACGCTGAAAATATATGAGGCATTCCACGTCAAGTTGGCCACCTCATTTTTTGAAATCACCAAAAATCGCATACAAATTTTCATAAAGTAGTTCTAACTGTCAAGAAAATTCGTGATTTTTTCAGATTTTTATATTACAGGTTTTAGCCGGAAAAAAATACAAAAAATTTTCTTGTTCCATTTCGTAACTCGAAAATTATTCATCATACGAAAAAAAAAGTACAACGTGAAATTTAGGATTTTCAACGTACTTTTCACTGAAATTTTTTACGAACTCCTCCAAAAGCTCTATATGCCATTTTCGGAGCAAATAATGTTTTGATCTTTTTTTTCTCAGAATTGACATCTTCGATTTGTCTGTAGTTCTAACAGTTTTTTACTTGATATATTTACAGACTATAAAAAAATTGGCTTAGTGGAGAATCCATTCCTTCCCATGCGTTTTTCATCCCAAACGAATACAAAAATTTCTCTGTGTATTAACAGGGTTGAGACTACCCATGGATATTTTCTAAAGCCCGCATTTTTGTTTATTTTTTGTACTTTTTCAATTTTCTTGACTTTTTTCATTTTTACTTTTTTAAATATCTTTTTGTACATTTTAATAAACTTTATCAATGGACCCATGAACACCGATAAAGTCTATTCAAATTAAAGTCAAAGACTACTCACGCCTCTCAATTGCCAAAAAGAATTAATTTACCCTCTTTGGATACACCGACGTTTCTATGGGCAATGAGTACTTTTTTAGTTCGATTTGGGCATGATTTTTGGGAATGAAGCAATGATACTGCTTTGTTCCTGGAATCCTCTTCGCAGTATCAAAACGAGATTATTTTATTATTTTTCCCTGTCTGCGATTAATAATGATAAAATATCAATATCTACACTATTTCGTTAAATCACTCTATAATGATAGATTATATCAATAAAAGTGCATTTGAAATAATGGATTCTCCACAACACCAATTTTTTTTAAAGTCTGTAAATATATCAAGTCAAAAACTGTAAAAACTACAGACGAATCGAAGATGCCAATTCTGAGAACAAAAATATCAAAACATTATTTGCTCCGAAAATGGCATATAGAGCTTTCGGAGGAGTTTGTAAAAAAATTAAGTGAAAAGCACGTTGAAAATCCTAAAATTTATGTTCTCCTTTTTTTTCGTACGATGAACAATTTTCGAGTTGCAAAATGGGACAAGCAAATTTTTTGTATTTTTTTCCGGCTAAAAAATGTAATTCAAAAATCTGAAAAAAATCAAAAATTTTCTTGATAGTTGGAACTACTTTCTAAAAATTTGTATGCGATTTTTGGCGATTTCAAAAAATGGGGTGGCTGACTTGACGCGGAATGCCTCATATGTCTCTAGACCAGAATACCGCCTTAAGCATGGAAACCTCCTCCTGGAATATTTTTACGTTTTTATATTCTACAAAATTATGATTTTTTTTGTTCATGTTCAAATTTGCAGATGGCACGTGGGCACGACAGTTGGTTATACAATCGCCATACTGTTTCTCATAGCTCTTTTGCCACTTACGTGGATGCACTTTGTTTGGAATCGTTGCAAGGATCCCCACGACGAGTACGAGGGTCACGTTCCACAGCCGAGAAACAAACTTCTTCATTTTATGTATCAGACGAGCATAAAGGTTCACAAAAATTTATCCGTTTATTCCACACCGTCAAACATTTTTTTTCGTTTTTTTAGAGTCAAAATTTTTTCGAATTTTAATTTTTTTTTTTTTTTGCACCTCAGGTCGTTTGGAGTGCACTCCTCAGAACTACGCTCTATCTCGTGGTAACGATAATGCTCGCCGCATGCGCAATGTTCGACATGTTGGTAAGAAAATAAAAATTCATATCTGCTATTATATTAATTAATATTAATTATCTAATATAATTAATTAATATCCTCAAGATATTTGCATTTGCATTCTCCACGCGCCTTTAAACGGGAAACTCCAAATTATCATTACGGGACAAAAATGCTCAAGAGACTTTTTGCAGCTTCCAAAATTGTCTAAATACGAATTTAAAAAAAAATTAAGTGCCATTTAACAGGACTTTCAAGTCAATTAAAACTGATCAACGCTGTCACTCCCAGAATATAAGTTCAAGGAAAATCTTGGATGGAGCATTTGTTTCTTCTTTTAAATTTCAATTTTTTTTTTAAGATTCATCATATTGATCGGCCATAACAATTAAAATCCCTCTGATCGATTTGATCGAACAACATCAAGCAGTTTTGATTCACTCGAGAATATTGTTGTAAAATTTTTTTTTTTAATTCTTGTTTAGACAATTTTGGAAGGTACAAAATGTCTTTTGAGCATTTTTTCTCAGGATGGTAATTCAAAGTGTATCGCTTAAAGGTACTAGTCTACTTTAGAAGCTCAAAAAAGCAAATTTTTAAGACTTTTTTCTCAACTTCTTTATCGTATATGGCTATAAAACTGTTTTTACAACAATGTTTCATCCTTCGAAAACACAAAAAACTTTTTATTTTTTTTTGATTCTTTGAATAATTTATAGAAGGCGCCAAAGTCGAGTCTTCAAAAATGTCTTGTCCCATGGCCAACAGTTAATCTCAGGATTGGCAAGTCTGAAAGAATAAAATAAAGAATCATTTTAAAGAGAAAGGTTTCTTACACAACAATTTACCACCGTTAATGAAAAATCAATTTTAAAAAAAATGCCGGATGTTGGAAATAAATTGTGAAAAATTCACATTTTCATTTCAGACATCCGACATTTTTTTAAATCTATTTTTCATTAACGGTGGTAAATTGTTGTGTAAGAAACCTTCCTCTTCAAAATGCTTTTTTATTTTTTTGTTTGTTGGAAAAGACATTTTCGACTTTGGCGTCTTCTATAAATTATTCAAAGAATCAAAATAAAAAATAATTTTCTTCTTTGCATTTTCAAAGGATGAAACAATATTGGAAAAATAGTTGTATCGCCATATCTGATAGAGGAGCTGAGAAAAAAATCTTAAAAATTTGCTTTTTTGACCTTCTAAAGTAAAATAGTACCTTAGGGCCCGCGAAAAATGCCAATGCAGATATGTTGACGATTATAAAAAAACAACGATAAAATGCTCCAAACTTAATGTTTATTTTTCAGTTTGAATGCAAAAACGTGGATCGTTTGGCAAGCAACAACGCGACCGGTGGAATAACGGCGAACGGCGCAGCGGACGTTGATTGTCTGCCGGCGCCATGGGTACAAATTTTTGAATTTCACATAGATCACGAGAAAAAGAGAAAAAATTTAATTTTTAAACTATATCTTGACCAGAGTTGTTACTAATGCATTACTTTGATAATGCATTACTGTATTTATTACCTATTACACTGCATAATGTGAAATGGACAAAATACAAAAGTAATGTGTAATGGATGCGTGTTCCATTACAAATAAAAAAAGTAATGTGTAGTGTATGCATTTTCCATTGCAAATAAAAAAGTAATGTGTAATGTATGCATGTCCCATTACAAATTAAAAAAGTAATGTGTAATGTATGCACGTTCCGTTACAAAGTACAATAAAAAAAAATAGTATATTACGATACTAGTGCGATGAAACTTTTTCTGACGAGTGTGAGTTTGCAGCATGAGCCGAAGGCGAATGTTGCAATCACACGAGTTGAGAAAAAGTTTCTCGCACAAGTATCGTACGAAATTTTATTGTATGAGTGCGCAAAGTGCCAGTTTGAGCACGCGCAGCGTGCGCAAAGTGGCACTTTGCGCACGGAGTGCAATAAAGTGATTTACAGTGGAGAATATTCAATTAAAAATAGAAAAATTGCCGTGTTCGTATTAGAAACTTGCACGTTGCTGTCTCATTATTTTATTTCGCTCACTAAAAGTTCATCCACAATTATCACAAATGATCCCTAAAGTTAAAAAATAGAAACTAAAAAACAAACAGTTCATCGTTAAATATGAAATACGAAAATGTTCTCAACCCCAATAATTATCCAACTTTATATTGAAGTTGCTTTTACACGCTGTTACCCATAATTATAAGCAATCTAATAAAAATTACAAGTTACTGATACAAAATTTGTCGCTATATTGAATTCCTAAATAATGTGCATGTTCTTTTTTCTCAACTTTATGGATCATTTGTGATAATTGTGGATGAACTTTTAGTGAGCGAAATAAAATAATGAGACAGCAATGTGCAAGTTTCTAATCCGAGCACGGCAATTTTTCTATTTGTAATGGAATATTCTCCACTGCAAATTACTTTATATCACTCAGTACAATAATGGACGCTTTTACGTCCGCAAGCGGACGCGAAAACGTCCATATTGCACCTAGTGATATAAAATAACGTACATCACTCGACGTAAAAACATTTTATTGCACTCCGTGCGATAAAATTTTGTACGATACTGACGAGTGTCATTGCAGGACTCGCCTTCGGCTCGTCCTGTAAACTCACACTCGTTAGAAAATGTTTTTACGCTAAGTGATGTAGTGTACTATTTTTTTAAAATTGTAATTTGTAATGGAACATGCATACATTACACATTACTTTTCTATTTGTAATGGCACATGCATCCATTATACATTACTTTTTTTATTTGTAATGGGACATGCGTACGTTACACATTACTTTTTGTATTTGTAATGGTACATGCATCCATTGAACATTACTTTTTTATTTGCAATGGAACACCCATCCATTACACATTACTTTTGTAATTTTTAGTGGAAAACTTGTCCACTACACCTTGTTTCACAACTCCGATCTCGACGATGTAAAAAAATCACTCTTATCGTATTTCAGCAAATGTCCGAAACATGCTCTCTAGCTATATTAACGAGTTTCCTCTTCCTACGAGTACACTTTGTCCTCAAACTTCTGATCGGCATTGGCATCGTTGTTTTTTACGCGTGGAACATCTCCGAATACAGATCAGCGATATTTCAGGTATCGAAGAATTATTTTCCTTTTCAATCTTGCAAAATTAAAATATCGCAGAGGAATTGATGGAGTACTAATTTCTAATCGTACATTAGACAGGAGACACTTGGAATCCTCATTTGGAACCACGAATAGCCCACATACTGAACGTTGCTTTTCTAACCTTTTCCCTTCATCTTATAGATCGTCAGGTAAGTTTCGATTATAAATCAGCGCGATTGAGTTAGTCCTTGCAGTACAGTTAAGTTAATTGACTGTCATGAGTTCAAATATAGTTTTTACACCTCTAAAGGAGAAAGTAGCGCTAACTGAAGTAGATCTAGATTAAACAGTTCCTACTTGATATAAAAAAAATATATGTAGCGATGAGTTTCCAAAAAAAAAAAAAATAACTCAGTTTATGACAAATACCTACATATTTACAATATTGTGTAAAAATGTACAGAATTTTTGTGAAGTCAAATTTGAAATTTGACTCTTATCTGGATGAGTGACACCCAATTTTAGTTTTAAATGGGTATCTTACAAATTAACTAAAGATATTCATTAATAATATTCATCCTTTACGTGGAGCCATTTATTTATGAAAAGAAGAGAACTACGACTTAACTAAACTTTTCTTTCGATTGAGAATCTAAAGCAAGAAAATAACTTCTGTAAATTCGTAAAGGGTATTTCGAAAAATAAAATGCTCGCATTGATTAAAGTTGAACTAAAATTTGAATACGTAAAAACTGTGAAAATAGGTAAATAGAAAAATAGGAAATTAGGTAAATAGGAAAATAGGAAAAGAGGTTCGTGGATTTATTGGTGTAAACTGAATTATTTTGATGTAAACTCATGATTATAAACTTCAAATAGATATTAAATAGGAACTCTACAATCCAACATGACCTTTGGTCATATTTGGCCATATTTGGCTTTTCTGTGAAAACGAGAACCAACGATTTTTGAAAAATTATTGCTCTTTTGCCTCGACTGTGCCACAAGGACTACCTTATTATAATTCAGAATAATTGGAACACTTTTTTCATTTCGCATTTATACTCGTGATAAAGGCTGAGTATCTGAGCAGACTCGATTATCAGTGGAAGCGTCAATTGATGAAGGAACAAGACGAGGCTTTCCACACGAGAAACGCGAATAAACTACTTTTGCGAAATATCCTACCTGAGCACGTTGGTAAGCGATTTGATGATTTTTTAAAAAGCCACTGTAAAGGGCAAAAAGTTTGACAATGTTTGAAAATTTGTTTCATAAACATAATTTTTCAAAATTTTTGTTTTTGAGAATTTTCCCTGTCAACGAGATATTTTTTTATCTTAAGGATGTTGAGTCCCTATGAAATCTTTTAATGATAATTGTTCAATAAATAGCTTCTTAATCGTCGTGAAATTTTTACACGACCTCCTGAATACTTCATGTAAAAAAATATTAAATTTTCAGAATTCTATCATCATTGCTTCAACCGCCTTAAGGGTCAAATGAAAAATAATGAGAAAATTCTGAAAATTTGGTATGTTTTTGTATGAAGTATTTAAGAGGTCGTGTAAAAATTTCACGACGATTGGGAAGCTCGTTATTAAAATATTAACATTTGTTAAGAACAATTTTTTAAACAAATACAAAAATATTTATCAATAAACTTCGTTTTGTTTCCGTTGCTTTCAATATAGTGTACGGATTTAAAAATTGAGAGGTCAAAAAAAAACTTATCGCAAAGTTATATCAGTTTCCATAAGACTACATTTAATTTAATTTGATTTGTTAATGTTAATTGTTCGATAACGAGCTTCCTAATCGTCGTGAAATTTGTACACGACCTCTTAAATAATTCATCCAAAAACAAACCAAATTTTCAGAATTTTCTCATCATTTGCAATCTGGGACTCAACATCCTTAAGGGGTTATACACAGTCAGGAGGTCGAAGAAGAGCGATTTTTCAAGATTTTTTTCTGGAAAAAAATGTTAATTCATGAACGTAAAAATTTATATACATATGTTTGTAACTTTTAACTTTATTTTGAATTTTTTCTTTTTAAAAAATAATGATTCTTCAAGCCGCTGTAGTCGATCTACGGAAAGTACTTTAAAATAAGGCGTCTTGCGGGGAGCTCGATATCTCTGAATTGGATCATCCAAAATAATAAAAAAATAAAAAAGATTTCATTAATATAAGGTATAATCTATAGTATTTAATCGAAGGAATAAGCAAAATATTTATTTTTAACAAAATGGCGGCTTCTAAAACAAATCAATTTTTGATGAAAATTTTTGCCTTAAATTGTTTATAAAGCGGAAAATATTTATCGGTAAAAAAACCTTCGATTGATTACTGAAAAAATATATTTCAAAAATCGAAAAAAATAGTAGTTATGGAGATCCCACGATCGGACTTGTCTTAAAAATTGTTGAATAGATAGATGTTGAAAAAAAAAAATAAAAAAAAAAAAATGACACTCACTTTTAAAAACGCGAATTAAAGTTTAAAACTCAAGAAACTCATTCGAAAACACGCCGAATATTTTTGTTGTATTTTTTTCTAAAAAAAGCCATAAAAAACAAAAAATTTGAAAAAAAAACCTTTTAATTCGGACGATTATTAAAGAAGTTATGACCAAAATACTAAAAAAATAGCGGTTTTTTTGTTAATTCAATATCTTTTGAACGGGTAATCAAAAAAATCTCTAAATTTAACAGGATCGGTCTTCTGATGGGTACTAAAAAATATTGAAAAATTGAGGAAAAAAAAAGTTTTTCAAACTTTCCGATTTGGGATGGAATTCCCCGTATAGAATTTTGGATTCATCGTGAATTAATTATTTTCTTCTCGTATTTTAACAGCGGATTTCTATCTGAATATGAACAGAACCGACGAGAGCGAATTGTATCACAAGGCCCACGAGAACGTGGCCGTTATGTTTGCCTCGCTGACCGATCTCTCCATAGATGAGAGTAATATTTTGATCGATCTGAACGAGATAATATGCGAATTCGACAAGTTACTTTTCGAGCCAAGTTTCGTCTGTAGAATTGAGAAAATCAAGATCGCGGGTACGACCTACATGGCAGCGTGTGGACTCGAGGCACACAGAAGAGATTCGATGAGAAACGAGGACAACGTCGAGGACGACGTCGTCAAAGTTATGGCGGAATTTGCGTCTCAAATGATGGCCGTGCTCGATAAATTAAACGTCGAAATTTTTCCCAACACTAAACCCTACAAGTACGTATTAAAAAATGAAAAATAATAAAAATAAATAAATAAAATTAAAAAAAAAAAATATATCCGTGATAAGAAGAGAGCATATTGGAGCACACTTTGGAGCAGGGTTGCGAAATTTTTAATGAAAAAGTAATGCATTAATCATTTCTTTTTTAATGGCAAATGGAAATAATTTTCTTTAACCATTAACATTTAATGGATAGTGGAAATAATTTCCATTAGCCACTAACATTAAATGATTAATGGAAATTATTTTCATTAACCATCAACACATAATGGTTAATGGGCATAATTTTCATCAACCATTAGCTCTTTTTGATAATTGAAAATAACTTCCATTAACCATTAACATTTATTGATTAATGGAAATTATCTCCATTAATCGTTTAATGTTATCAGTTAGTGGAAATTATTTCCATTGACCATTAAATGTTAATGGTTGATGGTTAATGGACATTATTTCCATTAATCATTAACCATTAACATTTAATGGTTAATGGAAATTATTTTCACTAACCATTAACCATTAAATGTTAATGATTAATGGAAATTATTTCCATTAACCATTAAATGTTAATGGTTGATGGTTAATGGAAATTATTTCCATTAATCATTAACCATTAACATTTTCATTAGCCATTAAAAAAGTAATGATTAATGCATCACTTTGTCATTAAAAATTTCGCAACCCTGCAATTGGGTGATGCAATCAAAATCGATATTTTTTTTTTATTGGGTTTGATAGCTGTACTTGTCAAAAAAGTAACTCTCAGAAAATGTCAGCTTTGAACAAAAATTTTTTGAGCTCGCTCAAATAACTTGATAATATTATTTTAGATTTTGACCAACGATGATGATATAGAAATTACGATTTTTCTATGTCGCAACAAAAAATATAAGTGTTTGATGAAGCATTGATTTACCCAAAATTTAGGTCCTTGAAAAAAAAAAATGAATGGGCGCGCAGGCCACTTTTTCATTATCATTTTTTTTTCAAGGACCCAAATTTTGGGTGAATTATTACTTCATTAAATACTTATATTTTTTGTTGCGACAATGAAAAATCGAAATTTCTATTTCATGATCGTTAGTAAAAATAAAAATAAAATATCGAGTCATTTGAGCGACCTCTAAAAAATTTTTTGCAAATCTCAAATTTTGGGAGAGTTACTTTTTTGACAAATACTAACAGCTGTCAAACCCGATCGAGGAAAAAAAATTATTTTCATTAACCATTAAATGTTAAGGGTTAATGGTTAATGGAAATTATTTCAATTAATCAATAAGAGTTAATGGTTATTGAAAGTGTAAATGCATTAAAAAAATTAATGCATTATTTGAAACCCTGCTTTGCATTAACAATTTCCTTGTTTTTTTTCTTCTAATATTAAATAGACTGCGAATTGGGATATCTCATGGGGAAGTGACCGCAGGTGTTGTAGGCTCTCAAAAACCTCTGTACGATATTTGGGGCGATGCTGTTAATATGGCATCAAGAATGGACACTACGGGGGTACCAGGAAAAATTCAGGTTCGCAATAAAGCAGATTTATCTAAAAATTAAAAAATTCCTATTCATCATGGTATTTATCTATTTCTCATAAAAAAATTTGTCGAAAATAGCTCGGCATGATTTGTAATCAGAAGAAAATTCAATCAGGGTACCAAAACCCCTAAGGCGGTATTCTGGTCTAGAGACATACATTTTGAGCGTTTTGTCGAGCTCGATAAAAAAAAACTAAAAAAATGTTAAGCATTCATTTTTTGACAACATATTTATTGATATTTTGACTATAAACAAAAAACATTTCGAGAAAAAAAAAAAATAATAATAAGTTCAAGGTGGTTGAGTTGAGTGTAAAAAAGAAGGGTGTGCTGATTGACACGATTACAACCTTTCTAAACATCCGATACAAAATTTAAAAAAAGATTCTTAATTAGTAAGAATGTCTTTATCCTCAGAGACAACGGAGAAAAAATTTTCGCAAAATGACGACTGTCTGAACAAAAAGTGTGTTTTTCGGCTCTTTTTTTCATAGTTTTTAATTTTTTTACAATAGTAAAAAAAACAAATTTGATACAAAAGTGATTGGTGAAAAATTTGAAGTAAATCGGTTGAGTAGAACTTGAGATATCATGTCAACCGTGTTGAGAAAAGTAGTTTTGAAAAAAACGCTTTTAAAGTTTAAAGTCCGACGTGACGGACGTAGTTGGCGCGTCACTAAAATAGCTACAACTCCGTAAATTATTGGAATTTAAAAATTTCCTTCCGAGGATATATTCTTAAATTTCTAAACTTTAAGAATATGAAACAATGAATTTTTTCAAAATCCTAGACCAGAATACCCCCTTAAGGATGTATTACCTATACAGTCCCAGCAAAAAATTGTATTTGATTTAAATTGTCGTACTTCGTGATCCAATAAAAATCTGAGAAAACTCAGCAACATTTGGCTTGTCATAAACAACAATTATCAATAATAATATTGCCCAAAAGTTATTAATAAACTGTTAAACAAATAATTATTCAACAATTTTTCGGTAAGTTATTTTTTTCTGAAACAAATCTAATGCGTTAATTTTTCTGAATGCATATGAATTTATTCGGAGTTTTCATTTTATTTCGAAATTTCTATTTCAAAATTTTAAGAATGGCTGTATTTATGTATGAATGGCTGTTATTATGTATTTTTTGGCCCAGTATCTTTGGAACTTTTCAAAGCTGACGATAACCCTGTATGCAAAAATATGTACAAAATTGGCTATTTTTTGGTTTGTATTACAGAATGTTTTTTTATAATATTTCAAAACAGAGAAAAAATCTGAAAAAATTCATATGCGTTCTGAAAAATTAACACATTCGATTTGTTTAAGAAAAAAATCAACTTACCGAAAAATTTTGGAATAATTATTTGTTTAAACAATTTATTAATAACTTTTGGGCAATATTATTATTGCTAATTGTTGTTTATGACCTGCCAAATGTTGCTGAATTGTTTCAGATTTTTATTGTATGAAAAAGTACGGAAATTTCAATCAGATACAATTTTTGGCTGGGACTGTACAGGCAATAACATCCTTTAAAAAATATTGACCTATCTTTGGCTGCAAATTTTTTCAAAAACCTCCAAATTTTGAAGTTTCTAGTGAGATTTTCGTTCATCCTGACCACTCAATTTCAGCTTCATGAAATGTGTTTTTAAGTTTTGTTTTAGTCGTTTTGAAATCCTTGATTGCATTTTTTCTCGTCAATGGCGAATCCACCGGTAATTTTTTCAAAAACAAAAAAATTTATTATTAAAAACCTTGAAACAATTCGAACGAAGAAAACGACTCCCAATTTTTTTACATTCAATTTTGTTTAAAGATGTTGAGTCCCTATGGAATTTTTTAATCAAAGTTAATTGTTCAATAAATAGCTTCTTAATCGTCGTGAAATTTTTACACGACCTTCTGAATACTTCATGTAAAAACATATTAAATTTTCAGAATTCAATCATCATTACTTCAACCTCCTTAAGGATAAAAATGAAAAATGATGAGAAAATTCTGAAAATTTGGTATGTTTTTGTACGAAGTATTCAAGAGGTCGTGTAAAAATTTCACGACGATTAGGAAGCTCGTTATTAAAATATTAACATTTTGTTAAGAACAATTTTTTAAACGAATAAAAAAAATGTTTATCAATAAACTTCGTTTTGTTTCCGTTGCTTTCAATATATCGTAGATATTAAAAAATTGAGAGGTCAAAAAAAAACTTATCGCAAAGCTATATCAGTTTCCATAAGACTACCCGTAGTAAAAAACTCCATTGAATCGCCAATGGCAACCAATGGTCCTCATACGACTCCATTGGACAATGAATGGGGACCCATTGAGATTTCTGCATTTTTCAATGGCGTATAGGAACGACCATTGATCAGTGAATGGATATCCATTGAAAAGTCACCATTGCCCAATGACGTCCATTGAACAACAAATGCGGACGAACCGAATGATCACCATTACTCAATGGTGCCCATTGGAAAGCAAATGCTGATGGACCGAGCCATCAGCATTGCCCAATGGTGTCCATTGGAAGGCAAATGCTGATGAACGAAATGATCAGCTTTGCCCAATGATGTCCATTGGGAAGTAAATGCGGATGAACTGAATGATCAGCATTACCCAAAGATGTCCATTGGAAACCGCGTCGCGTTAGTTCCGAGACTTGGCGCGACATGTCGCAGGACGGCAACCCGCTAAATTCCCATACGGATTATGCGAAGAGTATGCTTATCTAGACGAGTGTGAGCACGGAATATTAGCAGGCGTCCGTGTCCAAAAAATCCATGCAAGGAGATCTTGCCGACTGATGCCCATGGGATAATCCCTATTCCGTTTGAAATGGGGAAGTCAATCCTCATTGAAAAATCCCTATTCGATTTCAAATGGGGAATTCAATGGCGAAAATGTCCTTGGGCAATTCGGTATTCATCTCCATTGGTTATTTTGGCAATAGGGAATGAATGGCGATTTTTCAATGGTGACGAATGGAGTTTTTTACTATATGAAAGAATCTCCATTGATTATCGCCATTCATTCCCCATTGCCTACAAAAACCAATGGAGATGAATGCCGAATTGTCTATGGGGATTTTCTTCATTGAATCCCCATAGGATAATCCCCATTCCGTTTCAAATGGGAAAGTCAATCCTCATTGGAAAATCCTCATTCGATTTCAAATGGGGAATTCAATGGCAAAAATCCCCTTAGGCAATTCGGCATTCATCTCCGTTGGTTATTTTGGCAATGGGGATTTTTCAGTGGCGACGAATGGAGTTTTTTACTACGGGTACATTTAATTTAGTTGAATTTCTTAATGTTAATTGTTCGATAACGAGCTTCCTAATCGTCGTTAAATTTTTACACGACCACTTAAATAATTCATCGAAAAACATACCAAATTTTCAGAATTTTCTCATCATTTGCGATTTGGGACTCATCCTTAATGGGAAACTTTGCGGAAAATATTTTTGCCATTCTCTCACTCATACCTTAAACTTTCACCCATATTTCATATTTTTCATTTTTTTATTTAATATCTCAGGTGACAACGGAAACAGCTGTGGTTTTGGAGCACAACGGTATAAAGTGTGATTTGCGTGGTGAAACGTGGGTTAAACCAAAGGGTCTCGTAACGACGTACTTCATCGCCGTCGACGACAAAAAGCGTCTCCTCAGGTTGGAATCCTTCGAGGAGACGAGTCTGTGATGTGTGATTTCCAAGGAATATAATTCTCGAGATTGCGCTGCAACGTCGATCTTCAGAAGAACTTCAGAAGAATTTCAAAGAAATGAATGAAGAAGCAAAGGAAAAAATATATAAAAAACAATAATAAAAATGACCAAAGAGAGCCTGAGAGACCAAAGAAGCTTGTCGAGGGACTCGCGTCTATTTTTCGCTTAAAGGAAACAACAACGACTGTAGACAGAGAAAGATGGAGGAAAAAAAAGTTGACTTTGGTTGATTCGAGAAAGAAAAATATCCCTGGCAAAGCCCGACACAAAAACTCTTTAGACTAACACACACGATTATTTTTCTAATATTATAAATACGAGCTCGCGAAATTCTTTTTTCATTTCGCGGGCGAGTCTCTATATATATGTATCTCTGTAAATAATTATGTAAATATTATATAGTTTTCAAAGTCCAATAACGCGTGACAAAAAGAAAAAACAAACAAACAAACGAACTGCGACCAATTATTCCGACTGATTGGACACTGCGCTTGAAGAGCAGGATTTTTCTTAAAATTATTAATAAAAAGTACATTCATTAAAAATCGCACACTATCCACCGATAGACTTTATGAATTCTTTGAGATTTCCGTCCAAGATATACAGAGTGTTCCAGGATCGAAGGTCCATACCGTGAGGGTAGATTCGTGACGTAATATCGAGTAGAAAAGTCCTTTGCCATTTTTTTGTATTTTGAACCCCTGAATTGTTATTAATTTTTTTAGTCAGCCAATGAGATGCGACGAGCGCAAGGCATGGTGGGATCGAGGCCCATCTCCATAGGCGCGTCTCATTGGCTGATTAAAAACATTAATAACAATTCAGGGGTTGAAAATACCAAAAAATGGCAAAGGACTTTTCTACTCGATATGACGTCACGAATCTACCCTCACGGTTTACCGCCCTTCACCCCTGAGACACCCTGTATACGTGAAAGAGCGTCATATCGAGGGGGAGAGAGAAAGGAGAGAGGATTAAAAAAAACCCTGGCCGTTGTCGAATCAGTAAATAGAAGAAATCCGAAAATAACTCTTTAGTGAAAATAATGTAAAATGTACGAGAGCATGAGCGTGTGAAAGATAAAATTTAAAAGCTCTCTCGAATTTATGTGTGCGTGCGTGTGTGTGAGTGTGTGTGCAGAGCGTGATGTGAAAGACGACCACTTCATTATTAGATAAGCTTTTAGATAAAATTAAAATCTATCGTGCGTGACAAAATAACGAGAGATACACGATGTGTGTATAACATATCGAAACAATGATGAAAAAAAAAACCAACAACAACAACTCTTGCAAATTGATGTATGAATTTCAAAATTCTATTATCTTTGCGGAGTAGAAGTTTGACAAAATTGACAAAAACAAGTGGATTAATGTAAATAAATGAAATAAAACAATGAAGACAAATTTTAATTGTATAATTGACACGATCTCGAATTTACTACCCAAAATAAAAACTAACAGGAAAATGTCAGAACTGAGCGAGATTTTTTAATGCAATTTTCTGCAGTAAAAACTCAAGAAATTCGATAAAGTAGCATTTTTGTCGTCTTTCCCAGGGAGTTTCTGTTTTAATAGTTAGTTGGATAGTTAATAGTTTGCTGATCTAAAATTGATTCTTGTAAATTACAGTCCGTCAAATCATTCGTTGAATCTCAATATGTAATGAAATCATATGTGAATCGATATTTTTATCGGCATATCAAAATGAAACTACTTTTTGTGAGTTTTTGGAACTTTTAAGGGGTAAAACTTGAAAATTTCGAGCAATTTATGAGCAGAGGTATTTCTAGAAATATATGATTGTATAAATATTTTATAGAAATTTGTGAGGAAAAATGAACAACTTTCAAAAATTTTTAGATCAGATTAGATTAGATTTGGATTTCTAGAAAGAAGGGCCCATAAAAATTGCCTGAATCACGAATATTCAATGGGATGTCCAAGATAACAAAAAAATGAAAAATAATTTTTTTTTTTTTTTAGAAATCGCAATAAATTGTCGATTTTCTGCGATTTTCAGATTCCAATCACCAAAAACGAGATTCAGGATCAATATTGCGCTTATGAAGACCAGAGGTCTTCATTCATATGAACTGAAGAGGGTCAACGATAACCTACCAACAATTTTGTAAATAGTTTTCATTTTCAAAAGTTCCTAATGTTTTCTACTCAAGGCGGTATTCTGGTCTATTTTTTGAGCGTTTTGTCGAGCTCGATAAAAAAATATATATTTTTACCATTCTTTTTTTGCAACATATTTGTTAATATTTTGACAACAAACAAAAAAAAATATAAAAAAACAAATCAAATGTAAATAAGTTATAAGCTGGTAAAATTGGGGGATAAAGGGACACGATTGCAACCTTTCTAGTCATCCGATATAAAACAAAAAAAAATCTTAATTAGTAAGAATGTCGTTATAGTCCGAACCTCAGAGAAAACGGAAAAAAATCACAAAATTGCGGCTGATGTCTGAACAAAAACAAGGCGATTTTTTACTCTTTTTTCATAGTTTTTAATTTTTGTACAATATTAAAAAAAATAATTTTGATACAAAAATGGTAGGGTCGATAGAAAGTTATATATTGAAGATTGGTGAAAAATTACAAATTTAGCACCATTTAGCATGCCATAAACAACAATTATTAACAATAATATTGCCAAAAATTTATTAATAAATTGTTTAAACAAATAATCATTCAACAATTTTTCGATACATTCTTTTTTTTCGTAAACAAATCAAATGCGCTAATTTTTCTGAACGTATAAGAATTTTCTCAGAATTTTCTCTCTAATTTGAAATTCCCGTTTTGAAATTTTTAGAATCGCTGTATTTATGTATTTTTTAGCCTACTGTCCTTGAAACTTTTCAAAGCTGATGATAAACCTGTGTGCAAAAACATATACAAAATTGGCAGTTTTTGTTTGTATTTAAGAATGTTTTTTATAATATTTCGAAGTGAAGAGAAAATTCTGAAAAAATAATTCATATGCGTTCAAAAAAATTAAAGCATTTGATTTTTTTAAGAAAAAAAAAACTCAAAAAACACGTTTTAAAGGGAAACCGAACCAAAGCGTAAAAAATAATTTTTATTAAAAGATAAATAATAAAATAATTTTTTTTGTAAAAAGCCCCTTAAAGCTCCGCGGGTGTAGTTGCTGCGTCACTAAAATAGCTATAACTCCGTAAACTTTTGAAATTTAAAAATTTTCTTCCGAGGATATATTCTGAAACACCTAAACTTTAAAAATATTTTTAAAAAACTGATTTTTTCAAAATTCTAGACCAAAATACCGTCTTAACCGACCGAGACCTACTTTATCGGTTGGAATTTGCATCACCCCCCACTCGCGATACTCTTCTTGTTTGGAAGTTCATTCTAAATGCGTCGTAAAGCGCAGTAATAATAATTAGCGAATAAAGACCATCGCGACGAATCCACAAACGCGAAGAAAGCCTAATTTCCCTTGTAACCGAACGCAAACCCAAAGTTTAATTGTTTCTCGCTACGATACATACATACGTGGATTCTCGTGACATCTTTTTTTTCCCTTTACCCACGTAAATACCCATTATCGATTAATCCGCGTTGTTTTAGTGCTTCTTCGTGAACTTGACGAGAGACGGACGGGGTAAGTGACTTTGTGAACAAACGTCAAGAATAAGGGAAAAAAAGTAACTCAAGTCAAGTATCACAAAAAGAACAATAAATATATCTATATCGAGGAATTTAGTTTCTCGGCTCAGTCTATCTGTCAAGTGAGTCACTCGCGGAATTCGTGTTATTTCACTCTGACACCGTTCGAAATAACGAAAAACATTAAACGAGTAGGTGGAAAATTCAATAATTCATTCTTTAGCCTCGTCACAAGCAGTAAGATTCGAAATTTTTTTTTTCTCTATTTTTCAGAAATGGAAAAAAAAAAAGCTCTTTTTCTTGTATTTTACCTCTCGACACAAATTCATTGTTTGAGATCGTCACTTTAATTCACCTGTCGCAAATTTATCTCGAGTAATTTAATAATAGTGACTTGTGTGATAATCCGTAGGTTAGTATTTTGTCACAATGGACATTGGCTTTTCGTCTTATCACAACGGGGGTCCGGCCCGGGAGCAAGATTTTGGCAGACTCTCTCAAACAGTTGGAACGTCTATACTGAAGATATCCCAAAATGGTTTGTTTCCTTCGCATACAATTTATTTTTATGCGGCGGACGATTTTTTAATGAGACTATCGTTTTTTGCACGCAGTTTCTTCAATGCAAAAGATGGTTAACCAACTGGGCGGATCTACCGATTCGCAGGAGTTGCGAAATCAACTGTGAGTTTAAAAAATCTTTGAGAAATGGTATTCGTAATATTATCAATTGTACGATCAATATTTTTCATGTAATTATTTAAACGGTGTTCATTATACCGATTCAAAAAAAGCGGCTATTTTTTGTTTTTCGAAACTTCGTATTACATACTTTCGGGGAGGTACAGAGAGATGCCTGTTAGAAGCAGACCTTTTAAATATTTAGATATATCTCATCGCAAACTTCTATTTCTCATTTAAATAACACGAGAAAAAATTTTGAAACTTTGAAATTTTATATCTCGACTTCGAGTCAATGTACCAAAATGAACGATATATATATTCTTGTGAAGAATTGAACGCTCTACAAAAAAGATCTCTTGTGATTTTTCAATAAACTCACTCCTTCAAAAGTTATTCAAGGTTAAAGTTGAAGTTAGCGTCAAATTTCACTTTTTTTTAGTTTCCGGCAAAATGTTGAAACTTATTACTAAATATTGTAAAATCTTTCCTGAAACAAAAGTTTAAATTGCATTAACATGAATTACCTAATTTTTAAAGAAATTACCAACCATCCATATTCAGTCTAATATACATATCTATTAGAACGTGAATAACTTTTGAACGAGTGAGTTCATCGAAAAATCATAAGAGATGTTTTTTGTTGAGCGTTCAATTCTCTACAAGAATACGTATCCTTAAGCCGAGATATAAAATTTCAAAGTTTCAAAAAATTTTTTCCTGTTATTTAAATGGGAAATAGAAACTTGCGATGAGAAATATCTAAATTATAGTTTTAATTATAGTTAATAATTGGTTGGCTTCCGGATGGATGCCGCGTTCGATTTCAGCAATGTGCCGACGTTTCGCAAACGTTGCAGTCTGCATCATCAGGGCGAGGAGGCTCTGATACTCTAAATATTTATATTAAGAGCTGTGCTTTTGACAGGCATCTTTTTTCACCTCCCCGAAAGTATTCAATATATTGTTTCGTAAAACAAAAAATAGTCGCGTTTTTTGAATCGGTCTACCGTTTATTTATTTCCTTGAAGACAGTTATGGTCTATTCTGGACCATTCTGGACTATTCTGGACTATTCTGGTCTGTTAACAATAAAATGTGAATTAGAAGATATATGCTGCATTTAATATTCAGGGACATTGCGATACCTGATCTCAGAAATCTCGCTGTATACTTAGTGCTCGAAACAATTTGACCGTTTCACCACAACACGTAATGAAAATGGTTAATTTTGATCAAAGATGAATCTTGGAAAATATCGAATATAAAAATCACAGATATTAAGGATCGCAAAATAACGACCCTTCTTAACACAATATGAAAATTTTCATCAACGAATTCATATTAAATATTGTTCAAGATTCATCGAATGTTCAAAAATACCCATACAAATTCAGAAATAATAAATCTGAAAAGGATCCGAACAAGGATTGAAACGTTATGCAAAAAAATTGTCCACTATCATTTGGACCCTCTGGCCGAATCGCAGCCGATTCTCCCCTTACTAATCACAGAAAGGTCACTTTAGGTACCTTTTAACCTGTATAACGACTAAATGAATATTTGCTAGAATATTTTTAGATCATTAAATATATCCAAGAAACCTTAAAACTATACCGAAATCAGATTCCCCTGAATATTTTTGCAATATGTAACCCCCTTCGTCAATTTATGTGTCGTATCTGTATCAAATTTCAAGTATCAAAGGATTCATCTATCGTATAATTTATTAATCAGCCATCAGATCCAACACTACACGCAACAGCTGGCAAAGGACACGAATGTTCATCTCAGAGACTTGGCCGCTCTGGCCAGTAACTCTTCGTCGAGTAGTCCGGGTGAGCAGCGTCAGAGAAAGATGCAAAAAGAGAGATTACAGGATGAATTTACAAGTGCCCTCAATAGTTTCCAGGTGAGCAAATTGAAATACATTGTCGACCATTTTTTTTACATTTCTACCAACGAGACAAATTGACCTTAATGAATATTCAACAGGCGGTGCAAAGACTCGCAGCCTCGAAAGAAAAGGAAATGGTGCGAAAAGCAAAAGCCAGCGCCGGCATCGGCGCATTCGGTGAGAAGAAACAAGAGACCTTGATCGAGCTTCAGGACAATAGAACACAGAAGCAGATTCAGCAGCAGCATTTGCAGGACGAGCAAAATTTGCGAATGTTGGAGGAGCAAGAGGCGAGCATACGTCAGCTCGAAGTGAGTAATGGAAAATGCGAATTTTCTCCTGAATCAAGTTTTCAGACACGAAGGTTTACTTGAAGTTTGCAACATTCGGTCCAACGGAAAATTAACAAATATTTGTTTTTGGAGGAAAATTTAAAGTTCCCGCCAATACTTGGTGCATTATCGTTAAAACTCCTTTCATTATCCGACAGAATTATTTACCAAGTACTGGCGGGCTCTGCAAATGTTTTATTGAAGATCTACAAGGTTAAAAGTTTCCGGACAAAACTTCAAAAAAGGTCTGGAACGTTTTTTTTTTTTTTGCATTTCTCCGGAAGTCAACCTAGCCTAATTTAACAAGCGGTATTTCAAAAGGGAAGAATTCGGCTTAATTTCCTGATTTTTTAAATGATTTGTACGATTTGTTTTCAGATTTGGACTCTATTTTGAGAACAGCTGTTTTCCAAATATCTTGGACTCTATTTTGAAAACAGCTGTTCAGTTACACCGATCTTCTAGAGGACATAATTTTAATACATTTTTCCGATTGGATTCATAAAGAGGAAAGGTTGAGGGTCAAATTCCTTTTTTTTTAAACTTTGAGCGATTTTTTTTCCAAATAAAGTTATTCTGTTTTTTGTGAAAAAAGAGGAAATTTGAACAATCCCGTATAACACGAAAACAAAGAGTATTCATGAAAAACTTTAAGATAGCAAAAAGTTGCGTCTGTTTTTGTTGAGGGTAGAGGAATTTTTTCAGATTTTTTTTCCCAAAATTTTTTTTTCTCTCTTTCGGGGTTTGAGCTCAGATCGTTCGATTACCTTGACTCGAGAACTATGGGATTATTGATAAAATTTCAAGAGGGAAAAGTACTTTATTTTACCATATTCAACACATTGGAATTTTTTTTCAACTTTCTTCCCTAATTTCTTTTCCAGCCTCAACATGAGAAAACAAAATTTTTTACAAAAAAATCTCAAAGAATTCCTCTGAACTCAACAAAAACAGATGCAACTTTTTGCTGTCTTGAAGTTTTTCATGAATCTTCTTTGTTTCCGTGTTATACAGGATTTTTCAAATTTCCTTTTAAAAAAAAAAACAGAATAACTTTAGAAAAAAAAATCGCTCAAAGTTTTTAAAAAGAAGAAATTAGAGCTCCAACCTTCCCCTTGATGAATCCAATCGTAAAAATGTATTTAAAAAAATTGCTCTAGAAGTGGGTGCACCTGAAGAGAGGGTAAAGAAAAGCGAAAAACAGCTGTTTTCAAAATAGAGTCCAAACCTGAAAACAATTTGTAAAAGAAATTTAAAAATTGGTGTGTGCTGATGACCACACGGTAGAAGTGAAACTTCTGTCGGGATACTCTTTTCTCGACAAAATATTCTTTTTGGATCATCTATTCTTGTTGGCATCAAGGAAAGCCAGTATATCAAATCAAACTTAGAATTGTCGAGCGGCAAATTACAAATGTAATTTGTAATTCAAAGTTTTCTAATTACAAATTAAAAATGTAAATAGTAATTGAAAAAATTCGAATTACAAATTACAAATTTAATTAGTAATGGAAAAATTTCTGACTAAAAATTACAAACGTAATTAGTAATTGAAAATTTCCTAATTACGAAGTCCAAATGTAGTTGGTAATTCAAAAATTCTTTATTACAAATTACAAATTTAATTAGTAATTAGAAAAATTCTAATTACAAATTACCTTTTTTGAAGTTTCGTCCGGAAACTTTTCGCCGGTAGTGTATATTTTTAGATTTTTCATTCAGCTGGATGACGAGGAAAGGACAAAGATAAAATGTAATGTATTGGTTTTTTTTTTACAGAGTGACATAAGCGACGTCAATCAAATATTCAAAGATCTGGGTGCACTTGTGCACGATCAGGGTGAGGTGATAGATTCGATCGAAGCATCGGTCGAGAGAACCGAAGTATTCGTTAACGAAGGCTCACAACAATTGCGAACGGCAGCTACGTATCAGAACAAACTACGTAAGAAAAAGTGCATCCTCGTGATTATCGGAGCGGTTGCACTCTCCATTCTAATCGGTATAATCGTATGGCAGAGTTCTTAAGGCGAAATACGAATTTGACGAAAATCGCAGTCGTGAAATTTGATAACCGAAAGATATATATGTGTGTGTGTGTGTGTGCGCGCGCGTGTGTGTGTATGCGTGCCTGTGTGTGTGCGTGTGTGTATGTGCATGTGTGAGTTTGAGGAAAATATAAAAATGGGAGGCGTTTCTCCCCGCCTTGCTGAGAGCGTCAGAGATAGGCGACATTCGAGTGAATAACAGAGTTGTAAATAATGCATTACTTTGATAATGCATTACTGTATTTATTACCCATTGCATAATGTGAAGTGGATATGTGTACCATTACAAAATACAAAAGTAATGTGTAATGAATGCGTGTACCATTACAAATAAAAAAAGTAATGTGTAATGGATGCATGTTCCATGAAAATTTAAAAAAGTAATGTGTAAGAGATGCATGTGCCATTACAAATATAAAAACTAATGTGTAATGGATGCGTGTTCCATTACAAATACAAAAAGTAATGTGTAATGGATGCATGTGCAATTACAAATAAAAAAAGTAATTTGCAGTGGAGAATATTCCATTACAAGTAGAAAAATTGCCGTGCTCGTATTAGAAACTTCCACATTGCGGTCTCGTTATTTTATTTCGCTCACTAAAAGTTCATCCGAATTATCACAAATGATCCATAAAGTTAAAAAATAGAAACAAAAAAACAGACAGTTCATCGTTAAATACGAAGTACGAAAATTTACTCAACCCCAAAAATTATCCAACTTTATATTGACCTTGCTTTTACACGCTGTTACCCATAATTATAAGCAATCTAATACAAATTACAAGATACTGATACAAAATTTGTCGCTTTATTGAATCCCTAAATAATTTGCATCTTCTTTTTTTTTAACTTTATGGATCATTTGTGATCATTGTGGATGAACTTTTAGTGAGCGAAATAAAATAATGAGACAGCAATGTGCAAGTTTCTTATACGAGCACGGTAATTTTTCTATTTGTAATGGAATATCCTTCACGGCAAATTACTTTTTTTTTAAATTGTAATTTGTAGTGGTACGTGCATACATTATACGTTACTTTTTTCTTTGTAATGGAACTCGCATCCATTACACATTACTTTTTTTGTTTGTAATGGCACATGCATCCATTACACATTACTTTTTTTAATCGTAGTGGAACACGCATCTATTACACATTACTATTTTCATTTGTAATGGAAAATGCATGGATTACACATTACTTTTTTTTATTTGTAATGGAATACTTGTCCAATACACATTGTTTATAGTAATGGGTAATCTATTACTTTCACATTACTATTTTCACAACTTTGGTGAATAAACCATGCGAAATAATTAATCCATATAATTACACTGAATTATTTCGCCGTTGAGGTTACTTTGCAATGATTGATTTCATTCGAACGGTGCCCGAATCTCTGAAAAATAAGCGTTCCGCAATGTCCTGCATTTTTATAATATTTAATTGAATAATTGTTCACCGATGTTAAATGAATGACGAGAAAAAAAGAAAAAAAATGAATTGTATCGCGCCGCATAACTATTTGAATTGATCGGCGAAATCTCAATCTATACTCGCGTAATTATATTGGTCTAATCGATATTTACATAATCGTGTACTCAAAGAGTTACACGGACCCGACACTCCATAGAAAGTATAAACGTACGTGAAAATTTAAATCGTGATATAATAATTATTATTTTGGGTTCGTTAAATGAGATAACAGCTGGGAGGAAAAAATAAGAGTAACGAACATTGACCTGTGTGTGCTATACGGATTTTCATACTGCGTTATTTCCCTGTACGTAGAATTTAATGATACCTCCCCTACATGAAGAACAATTATTGCATAGCGTTAAAGAATTGCAATGTAACCCGATGTATTATATAATCTTTAAGAATGTTGTTTTATTTTAATCAAAATATAATAGAGTATATCGATGAGATTCGTCTTTCGGTGTTTGCTTTTTCATTATATTGCGCAACATATTTTTTTATTTTACACGAAAATTCAAATGTGAGATTTTCACAACTGGGCACGATTTTTTACAATAGAACTGAAGAATTTTTAACAATCTTGTTTGATCTTTATCCAAATATTATTGTACAATATATCTGACACTCGTGACTTAAAATTGTGCCTTTTTCATAATTTCCAACAATTTACTTTTTATTTTTGCGATTTCATTCAATGCGATTTTCGATAATAGAATCAGAGAATATGTTTAAAAATGTTATTATATTGTCATCACAATATAAAGTATATCTTATATATTTATAGTTCCGGACGTCACGATTTTTTATTTTTAACAATGACATTCTCTGATTCCGATATTTTCGTTTTTGCAATATTGAAATTGATCTTTAAAAAGGTTGTTTCAATTTTATGAAAATATAAACTATAATGATGCAATTCAGTCGTTTGTTGTCGTTTTATTTCCATTGAATATAATAGCATATATCACAATTTTTACTTTTTTATGACTTTGCCTACACATTTTGTTGTTACTATTTTCATTATTTTCATTGAGGAGAATACAGCGAAATTTTTTTTACAACCGAATGTATCAAAGAAATCTATTCTATAATTCTGATTCCGGAAATGTTATTTTTTTCGCTTTCTCATTCTTGCTTTTTTGAATCAACAGTTTTATATATGAGTTATTCCGTGTCAATTCAACGACCTCTATCTTAAGCCATACCGAAGTTATTGATCTTTGATAAAATATTATGAAAATAATCATAATTTCTACAATAAACAAGATATTCTAACTTGTTAAGAGGTCATTTTTTTTCAATGTACTTTTTGATCAAAATATCGAAAATTAAGAAAAAAAAATGTTCAATGTCTTTTTAGCTGTTTTAAACTAAAATAAATAATGTAACTTCTCCCGCATATTACCTTTGTAAATTATAATAATTAACATTAAGAATTACAATAAATTTATGTAAAAAATTGAATCAAGTGAAAAGCGTGCTTGAATTGTGATTCTTAATGTTAATTATTATAATTTGCAAAGAAAATATGTGACAGAAGTTAAATTATTTATTTTAACATCATTGAAATCAACTATTGTAGTCATAGGAGGAAAAAAGTTCAAAATTACGAAAAGAAAAATCGGAAAAAAAATTTTTTACTAAAAAGTTATTTGAATCCTATCTTCGGTAAAATCTCAAAAATTTTGCTTTTTTACGTAGAATTTTATAATTTTTTTTGAAAAAAATCGAAGGGGTCCTATTGTCTTAACTTTCAATATTTTGTTCAAAAAGAACAAAATATTGAAAAACAAAAAATGACCCCTTAACAAGTTAGAATATCTTGGTTATTGTAGAAGTTATGATTATTTTAAGAATATTTTATCAAAAATCAATAACTTTGATATGGTTTAAGATAGAGGGCTAAAAATTTACATGGATTCTTCTTTTTGTACATATAATAACATATTAAAAAATCAAAAAAATCGGAGGAGTTTACCGACAAAAATTCGTTGAATTGACATGGAATGACCCATACACACAAGAGTATATCATGTGACGCGTTAAAAGGGGTGCTAAAAATTTGCTACTCACTCTTTTGATATCTCGTAGGACACCTCATCAAAGAATGGAGACCGTGGGTCAGAGTGTAAATGATGAGGACGATTTTTCCCCTGAAGACGCTTTGCACTGACTATTTCACTCACTGATTAACCGATAACCCGAACGACGAGCACTCAATTGATTTAGACGACTGAAAAAGCTGGGATAAACCGATTTTCGATAATAGCACTTAAGGTCGATTTTCGCACTTTAGGTTAAAAACGAAACATCTCCCGCAATACTTTACTTCGCGATGAAATCTCTGTATTTGGATTGCGTCGTTAATCATTCGAGATGCGTACGATTATTCGCGATTACAAATGTGCTCCGAGACGCGTTCGCGGTTGTCTAAAACATCAACGGTCGTTTGATCGCGTCAAAAATGGCCGCCGGGTTCGAGACTGCGCGACTGCAGCGCTCCCACTAACGATAGAAATAAATCCGTTGAGAACAAAAAATGCATTCCCGCCCGTATTAAACGATGCCTATTCCTTTTTGGTTGTGATCGTTGTGATACAATAAATGAACACCGTTATAAATTTGCGGTTATTTAATTTCCAAGTATTACGACGTTAACCACGGAAAATTGCAAAGTGGAACAAAATATTCGTGGCACCATCAAGAATCATCCGCGGCATGGACAAAAAAAATGAGGTTTCGCCTCACTGTCCGGCAGCTTTGTAACGACACGATATGTATAAGATTGTCCACTGTCCGCAAGAATTATAGATTTATAGGAGCATTCGATCAAGGAGACGACTTTAGTTACGCGCATTTGATAAGCAAGAAAAAAACTAAGGTCAGCGCATCCGCGCGGCAATTGAAAAAATGGCCGACCACCAAAAATTTTTGCGCGGGGAAAATGATGAAAAACTGGCAATTGCAAGTTTATGACAATATATAACGCTTGATTATCATGATTTTCACAGTATTAAAAGAAATTTACAAGTTATAAGGAAAAAAAATGTTGAATATACGATACCAAGCAAATGCCGCTATTCGAATAATTGTGGAACACGCTCTACCTCTCTCTCAAACGTTTGGACATGAATGCAGAATGCAGGTCCAATTTTTTCCTATTCTGCGTCCACGGCGTCGCGTGCGCGCGACGCGGTGTGGGAGGAGCCTACAGCTGAGCTGCGTTGCGTCTCTTTCTATCTGTTTTGTTGCTGCATGCAAAACGTCAACACGAGCGAATATATACACAAATAAATAACATGTATGATATTTGTCATCCTTCTGTAAGTATAAACATAGATCATTATACATGGATTTTAATGTATAATATTACCACGTATTTAATCCTCCGTCTGTAGACTGGGTCTTTTAAGGCACAAGTCAAATTTTCAAATCGAACATCTCTGGAATTAGAAAAATTGTAAAAAAATTTTGTTTACCATAAATGGTTAAATAAATCATTAGATCATGGAAAAAAAATGTTATAAAAGTAATTCGGAATTTTTTCAGATTTTATTAACATTTTTTTCTGAGAAAAAACATTAGCCGGACTTTAACGACCCGCAGTACAGACGTTGTGCCAAAATTTAAGTGTACAGGCGGAGGGTTAAAATAAAATTTGCGAAACTGCAAAATGTCAAGTTCTGTTTGGAAGTATTATTCAGTCGCTTGGGCTTTGATTACAATGCAGAGAGAAAACTGCGGGAACTCTTTTCGTCTCTATCATTGAAATTATTCCATGGTCGAAAAATAAAAGTTAGGTTGACTGAATTAAAAGGATAAACATTGATTGAATTTCAGTACTACCAAATCGGCGAACTCGGTTGCAAAGACGATGTGACTATTACCACAGCTTTTTACGTGTACAGCGAGCTCTGCGAGGGTATTTATGGCAAATCACTTACATATCAAATAAACATTAATAGTCCATAGTAGTCATCAAGCAGAAAGATTCCGCAATCTCCATAAATTGAAGCATTATCAGGGAACATTCAGAAAATTCGATTATTAAATTTGTAGAGTAAAATTATAATTTGGAAAAATTAGGTGCAAACAAAGAAAAAAATTATCCTGCCTCTGCAAATTAGAGAAATTTTGGTGAGATTTCTTTCAGATGCTAAGAATGGTTAATCAAATTAAACTGTCAAAAATGAAAAAAAACGAACTGCAGCTTCTTAAATTATTTGAAAAATTGCGAATGTAAGTATGTCTTTGAATTAATAAATTTTTCATTTCCAAGTGAAAACATATTTGGAATATTAAAAAAGTTTATACCGGAGCAGTACACATGGGCAGTACTTGAAAGTATTCGGTACTTGCAAGTACTTGAAGTACAGTGTTTGCAAGTACCAAGTACCAGACCTAAGTACCAGAATTTACGAGACATACCCGAAAACTTGAAAAGTATTTGATACTTGGTACTTGATTTTTTCAAGTACTTGTACTTTGTACTTCAAGTACCACCAGTACTTGATACTTCAAGTACCTACGGTACTTTGTACTTGATACTTGAAGTACTTTCAAGTACTTTGCCCAACTCTGGTTTATACGCATTAAAATGGAAAAATAATTTCTGTAACGGTTGCATAAAAATCATTTTTGCCATAATTAATTATGATCATTAATCAATCGGTTTTATCAGCACCATCCAATTCAACTTTAGTCGTAGGAAAAACTAATCAGAATAATGTTGATGATTGTTTTCCACACTTTTTAGCAGAAAAATTCAGCAATGTCCATAAATTTAAGCAATTGTTAGGGAACATTCTGCAAATTAAAATGTTAAATTTGTAAAATGAAATTATAATTCTGGCAAATTAGGTGCGAACCAAGAAAAAAATTATCCTGCCTCTGCGAAGTAGAGAAATTTTGATGAGACTTCTCTCAGATGCTAAGAAAGGTTAATCAGATTAAACTATTAAAACTGAAAGAAAATGAACTGCAATTTTTTTAATTAAAAAAATCGCGAATGCATGTCTTTGATTTAATAAATTTTTCATTTCCATATGAAAACATTTTTGAAATATTTAAAAAGTTTACAACAAAAAGTTATAGACATTAAAATGAAAAAATTTATTTTGTGACGCTTGCATAAAAATCATTTTTGCCATAATTATTATGATCATTAATCGGTTGGTTTTATCAGCACCGTCCGTTCCAACTTCAGTCGTAGGAAAATTATGATCAGAAGAAAATAAATAATGGTTTTCCACAGTTTTTAGCAGCCACCATGAATAACAGTGTAAAAAAATTAATTAAAATTTTACTTTTGTTTTTTTCTGAACGATAGAACGAAGATTCTGGGATGTAGATTACAAGTACAACGATGGTCTGGATCTCATTTATCTCGAGGCGAAAATTCGCAAAGACGGTGATGTCGAAATCTACGTTCCCTGGCCTGCGACCAAAAATATTACACTTCGAAATATCGAAAGTATTCAGGAGCATCTGCAATGCAATCGGTACAAAAATTAAAATTAATCGAATAGCGAGGCAAAAAAAACATTTTTTTTTTAATGTTCTTATACTTTGTTCTGCTGTTGTCAGATTTACACTAGTTCTGAAGGGCGGAGATAGCAGCAGCATTTTTTACAGGGTTACCGAAGGCCTCTCAAAACCACCGACGCCGCAACAGAGCAAGGAACTAAAGTCAAAGACCGAAAAAAAAATAAAACTGGAACGAGAGATACGAAACAACAGTAGAAACTTGTACGAACTGGCAAAATCAGAGAATCCTCCATAAAGTGAATGTTCAAAGATCTGCGTCGTATCCAGAGTTGCCGAAATTATAATGTAAAAATAATGCATTATTTATTTTAGAAATAATGAAAACTCTACGATAGAAACATTGAGCATCATTTTTGTAATGAAAAATGTGAAACCTAACGATTATGCATTAAATTAATAATGAATAATGCAAAAAACGTAACATTATTCATTACACCAGTAATGGATTATGCTAACCGCTGCCATTGTCCGTTATTACAGTAATGGGTAATTCAAAGTAGAAAAAAATTTCATTACTATAGTAGAATGGTACAAAACCGAAGAATAATGCATTACTTTGAGTAATGCATTAGATTGAGCAATGCATTACTTTGAGTAGTGCATTATATTGAGCAATGCATTACTTTTAGTAATGCATTACATTGAGCAATTCATTACTTTGAGTAACACATTACATCGAGCAGTGCACTACTTCAAATAACGCATTACATCTATAAATAATGTATTACTTTGAGTAATGGTTTGAAGGAATAAAAATAATTTCTGTATTTAGAGAGCAATGTCAATGAAATCTTCCTTTTCGTATGATTTTTTATAATCATAATATGTAAGAATGATACATCTCAGACTGTATGTGTTATTCCCTCAAATTTTTTACAGGGAAATTTGTTTGTTTAGATTCTTAATTGTTTACTTCGAAAATATAATTCGGTACTTTTTGTTTTTTTTAATTGTTAGATTAGATTTGAACCTACAGCATGAACCGGTCTCATCAATCCATATTTTCCACTTTCGTGAATAAAAGGAAGATTTTATCGCATTGTCCTATTGGACTACGAATGCATGAAATATTTTTATTCCGAATAATGCATTATTCAAAATATTCAGTATTACAGTAATGAAAAATTAACGCTACTTTGCAATATATATTAATTTAATAATGGATAATGGAACATTTTTGCATTACTCATTATTTCAGTAATGAGTTATGTAACTCTTTCCACATTATCCATTACTTCAGCAACGAATAATGTAATGCTTTTTCAAGTACTCATTAATAACGTAATGCATAATGTTTCATTTTTTCATTTTCCAGTACTAATGTAATGTTTAATGGTCTGACATTTGCATTATTAACTAAAAAAATAATGCGATATTTTTTTTATCACATTATTCATTGAATGAATAATGTATAATGGAAGTTAAGTCCCATTATTAAGCGAAAAAAAAATCATTAATGAAATCGATAATGCATTATTAACATAATGCATTTTTTGCAACTCTGGTCGTATCCTGTGGTGGAAATTAACCCGCTGAGGCCCACACTGGGTCTACAGCGACCCACAACTTCTTTTGCTTATAAAACACGTTTGAACCAAAATTTTCCTACTCATAAGCAATAAAATCGAATCGTTATAACCTCAAGAATGAGAATATGCAAAGCCTCAATCAATATTTTCATTTTTTTTGAAAACCGTGTGAATAAATGTAAAAAAAGTCCTAAAATTGGCCTGTAGGACTTGTCGGACGTTTTTAACGATTCTTCCTTTGTTTATCGCGCTAAGTAAATTTAATTATAGTGATTTGCAAACTAGAGAGTCCCAGCTACAAGATGGTGAAGGTCGTTTTCTTGAGTTTATGGAAAAGTATATTTCCACCCTGGGTCTGTAGCGGCCCAGAAAGCGCTACTCAAGTCTTTCGTACGAAGACCAAAGGCCGACTGAAATAGATGTCCCTGCTCGATAGATCATATCTTTCGCCTAATTCACCCAGCAAAAGCGCGGGCCTTCGCTCATTCCTCTTACTGCAGACAGGACCTTAAAGATGGCACTGGGTCGCTGTAGACCCAGGTGGCTTTCAGCGGGTTAAAAAAAAAAATTCGCTAACATCGTTTCTTTTTCTCTCAAATATTCGCTGATTTATATATGTATATCTATGTATATATCTATGTATATATCGTCGGCGGCGCTTTAACAATATTATGCATTCTTACAAATTTAATTACTGGAACGTTATCTTACAATCTGTTAGTCATTCATATATGATTTACAGCACGATGAGTGTATAGTATAATTATAATACCATATGAAAGAGAAAAACAAATAATTGTGTACAATCGAAGAAAACAACAAATTAACGAAGAACTCGATTAGTTTTTTTTTGTATGTTTAAATATAAATTATTGCTGCCATGTGAGGTAGACGGTGACTCGGTGAATCGGGTCTTACAGCAGAGATCAAACGTCATTCGAATGATTATTTTCCTTTAAAAAACACCTCCAAATTCGAAGGAAAAATTTTAAAAAATTTTTGTACAATAATTTTTTTTTCTTTCAAATACATGATCACGTTAGGCGAGAATCGTAGATCGCTGTTCATTCGAACGTCGTTAAACTCCGCTTTACAGTGTTGAGAATCTCTTCATGAAATAATTTCGCAGTCGGTTTTGCTCGAGGAAAATGAACTTTTCGGAATTATTTTTTTCTATCCCTACTTTGTAGTTTTCACCGGGCACTTGAAGTCGAATGATGTAAATAACATGCAAACTTGGCCCCGATTACCGATCTTTTCGTCTATTTTTTTCTTCATTTTTTTTTTGTTATTTTTTCGTTTCGTTAAAAGCCACACGCGACGCATGCTTTCGCGCGAAGGAACATGTCTTATTAAAAAAAAAAAAGAAAACAGAACAAAACGTCTACAATATTATTTTAAGGGCACTTTGAGGATTGTTTGCGAGATCGCGAAATTGATTTTTTTTTTCATGGGGTTTTCAAGACAATCGGACACCCTCGGCTTCTTTCCATCATTGATTAGCGCTTTTTCGAGTTATTATCTCTCTTCTCTTTTTAATTACAAATTGATCACCGCGTTCAAAAAAAAAACAGGCATCGGTCACAATGTACAACATTTTTCATCCACATTTTTTTCCTTTTCCACATTCGTGTTTTCGTTACAAAATAGATTACCAAACTATATCAATTTACTAACGCGTTAAGGCAACTGGGGATCGACATGTTGCCGGGAAAATATCACAAGTGGTTTTTATCTTTTCACAATTTCCAAATGTTCTGTTATTTCTCTCTTTCACTTTTTTTTTTTTTTAAATACCTCTGAAAATTTTCGATCCAACCATAAAGCCTAATATAAAAAGCCGCAGCTTTCACTATCCGAATTATTTGTTTTTGATCGTTTCTTTTTGCTTTTTCCGTCTCGTCGTTCTTCGTTCGTAATTTACGAATGATTATACAGCCTTAAAATTCGAATACCAATGTTTGATTAGTTGGTAAGATGTGTGAGAAAGAAAAGAATTTTTCGGGACGGAGTGTGTGACGTTTTATGCGTGCGATGTGTAACAAGGGTCAGGGAGGGAAAAATAGACAAAAAAACTCTCTAAGTATTATATATATATATATAAATTACCATTGTTCATCGCTGATTCTGACCGAGGGAGAATCTAGCGCGCGAATAATTCATCTTTTCGATTAGCGAAGCATCAAAGCGTCTTCGAAATCTAGCGGTTCTTTTTTTTTTCTTTCATGCGTAACCAGCTAATGAGTTTGATTAAAAGTAATTTTTTAAAAAAATATACAAATTATCGCGCTACGAAGCGCCGCGTGTAATGCGCTCGCGTTGGGCGGAAATTATTGTCTTCGTCGGGTATTTTTGTGATCGCGCGGGCAATGAAAAAGTTTATCCGCGAGCGATCATACTCGCGAAGAGGGGAAAAAAAACTTATTCCCTTGCGACGTGTTCTCTTTTGCTCTCGCGGCGTTAGCACCAATCAGCCATGTACGTAAAGTCCCGGAAGAGACCTTGTTCCAGGTCGCTTAGCGGCCTTGGATCTTTGGGTGCCGTAAGATGGGGCTTTTCCGACGTGAACTCCTCGTCGAAGTTGCTGACGTCCTCCACAGATTCCTGAACACAAGACCGTAACAAATTTTCAGAATAACAGCAACCGTTGTGTCGTTATAAATCTTTCTTTGAACTTTTTTCCGTGGCTTCCCGGCAGAACGAGTAAAGTCTATTTTTTCGAAAAATGAGTTAACAACGAAAATCAGTCAATTGTTAGGTCTACTTTTATCTCAGACATTTGTTACCCAGGTTTATTTGATTTGATAAGAAATACAGCCATATTTAATACACTGAGAGAAAAAATTACTAGAACCAATGAAATAAAGTTTTGAAGGCAAAAAATCATTTTTTTCATTATTTGCCAAAACTTATTTGATTGGTTCCCTTATATATTTACTCGGTTCATTTTTTTCAGTCAATTCCATAAATTTCTGTTTCAATAAACGAATTTACTTGAATCTAACAATATGTTATCAATTATATGTAATATGTTGTTTGAATCAAGAACACATCTTATCATTCAAATCATGCATGTCTTTTAATACAGGAAGCACTGAGAAAAAAAATTTGTTGAATCAACAAATTAATTACTCCAATCAACAGGAGGTTGCTGAACATTTTATAAAAAATATATAGCCCTTGCCAAATAATTTAATATGCATAATTTAGTGACCCCAAAAAAAGATGAATAGAAAAAAAAAGACAAATCTGCGCCAATTCTCAAACATTTGAAAAACCAGTTTTTTAATTTTTAATAATTTATGTATACTATTAAAGAATACTATAGAAATGATAGTTCTTTGCTTGAAGGAAGTAAAAATTTAACCATTCCAAACAAATATTCTATTGGAATAAAATAATGTATTCCTTATTTTACTACAGCTTCTTTTAAAATAATCACAATCAAATTTATATCTAATAAATATTGAAAATACTACAGAAATATTTTTGGAAGTAAAACAATGATGAATTTATTGCAAAGAAATCATTTTGTTCGAAAAAAATAATTTGATATTGATGTCGTTTTTCAGATTCGAATAATCTCATGTTTATGACGCAATAAATCTAATTAATCCAATTAATGCAAATTTATTAAAATCTATTTAAATAAAGATATTTTTAGAAGTAAAATAATGATGAATTTATTGCAATTTTAACATTTTTCTCTTTAAAAATTGTTTATTTGTTCAAACAATTTGTTATTGATTAAAACTGCAAATAGATCATAAAATAGTAATCGGCGATTTTACTGTTTTCAACGCAAGTATTGATTTCAAATTTACTTAAAGGGATCGAAAAACGTATTAAAATGAACATAAATGAAAAATATTCAACAAGGACATCAATACACAATTTTCAACGAACAAAATCTTAAAATTAGTTGATGAAAAAGTTTAGAAACGTGATAAGTTGAAATTATAATTTCATCTCTTCGTTTCTTTTTTATTTTTCACGTTGCTAAACTTTTTCATCAATCAATTTTAACATTTGTCTCCTTAAAAATGATTTATAAATATAATTGTTTATAAAAAAAGAATTGCTCATTTTTCACGTTCCTGAAATTTTTCCTCAACTAATTTCAACATTTTGTTCTTAAACAATTTTTTATTGATGTCCTTGTTTGATATTTATTATTTAGGATTGTTTTAATACGTTTTTCGATCCGTTTAACAATAAGTCAATTTGAAATCGATACTTGTGTTGAAAACAGCTAATTGCTGATTACTGTTTTATTATTTATCTGCAGTTTTAATCAATAACAAATTAATAAATCTGTACAAAAAATTAGTAAAACTATAACCATTATTCAAATGTAGCATTCTCCATATGTGGAGTTGACTTGTTATACCGGGATTTTTGGACTTAACTTGTTATGCCGGGATATTTGGACTTAACACGAATATTCAAATATTATAAACAAATAGAATCATTAGAATGATTAGAATTTGTAATTTTATGGTAAGATATCTTTGAATCCTGAAGTATTTCTCCTATATTGACGTGTTATTGAAAATCGAATCTGTCAAAATAGAAACAGCGATTTCTCGGAATTCTTGTTTTTGGACTTAACTCGTTATGCTTGGAAGCCACAGTTTTAAATTTATACTCACGATAACCGGCACAAAGGGCGGTTTTACACGTCGCAGAAGCAAATCGTCCCACGCTATGTGTCGGAAGAACGCCTGTTTCTTAACGTCCTCGGCGTCTCTCTCGCTGCTGCCCAATCGGCGATCGGGATTTTTTCTCAACAAACGTCGCATTATTGCTATCGCCTCGAGCGAGAGATATCGTGGATAACGAACTTCGTCGTTGACTATAGAATCGAAGACCTCCTCCTCGTCATCACCGGGGAAAGGAGACTGCGTGACGTACAAAAATCATCGATTATTATTGTTGATTCATATCTTCGTGTTTTTAAAAATATAATCGTCACTAATGGTCACGAAGAATTGTAATTTGTCTGCGACTAAAATCCAAACTTATTAGCTTGAATTTCAGTCAAAGATTAAATGTAATTTTGGCTCTACTGTGGTAATGATTGAAAAATAATTTGGAAATTTTTTAAAAACCATTTACTAATTATTCAAACCATTTTTTAATCGTATTGGCAAAACAGTCCGATGAAAAAAAAATTGCAAATTGAAAATTCTCCTAATACTTTTCGAGCATTTTGGGGCATTTGCGGGTCTCTCCTTGTAAGAAAGCGGGTTCCTTAATTTTAACTTTGAAATTAATATGCAAATTTTGAATTTATACGTGATTTAATACCTCTAAATTATCTGTGTGAAAAATACCGAATATTCCAAGCAGAGTTGTGAATAATGCATTACTGTATTTATTACCCATTACACTGCATAATGTAAAATGGATAAGTGTACCATAACAAAATACAAAAGTAATGTGTAATGAATGCATGTCCCATTACAAATACAAAAGTAATGTGCGATGGATGCATGTCCCATTACAAATTAAAAAAGTAATGTGTAATGGATGCATGTCCCATTACAAATGAAACAAGTAATGTGTAATGGATGCATGTACCATTATAAATAAAAAAAAGTAATGTGTAATGTATGCATGTTCCATTACAAAGTACAATTTAAAAAAAAAGTAATTTGCAGTGGAGAATATTCCATTACAAATAGGAAAATTGCTGTGCTTGTATTAGAAACTTGCACATTGCTGTCTCATTATTTTATTTCGCTCACTAAAAGTTTATCCACAATTATCACAAATGATCCATCAAGTTAAAAAATAGAAACAACAAAACAGACAGTTCATCGATAAATATGAAGTACGAAAATGTATTCAACCCCAAAAATTATCCAACTTTATATTGAACTTGCTTTTACACGCTGTTACCCATAATAATAAGCAATCTAATAAAAATTACAAGTTACTGATACAAAATTTGTCGCTTTGTTGAATTCCTAAATAATGTGCATGTTTTTCCTTTAACTTTATGGATCATTTGTGATAATTGTGGATGAACTTTTAGTGAGCGAAATAAAATAATGAGACAGCAATGTGCAAGTTTCTATTACGAGCATGGCAATTTTTCTATTTGTAATGGAATATTCTCCACTGCAAATTACTTTTTTTTTAAATTGTAATTTGTAATGGAACGTGCATACATTACACATTACTTTTTTATTTGTAATGGAACACGCATCCATTACACATTACTTTTTTGTTTGTAATGGCACATGCATCCATTATACATTACTTTTTTAATTTGTAATGGGACATGCATCCGTTACACATTACTTTTTGTATTTGTAATGGAACATGCATACATTACACATTACTTTTTGTATTTGTAATGGAACACGCATCCATTACAATTACTTTGTTTGGCATGCATCCATTACACATTACTTTTTTTTAATTTTAATGGAACACGTATCCATTACACATTGTTTAAAGTAATGGGTAATGCATTACTTTTACATTACTATTTTCACAATTCTGATCTCAAGTACTTTGGAATTAAAAATTCGAAATTTCTCTTGCGAAAACAAAGCTTCCTCGACGAGAAAGAAACAAGAGATTTTTCGACTCACCTCACCGACGAGCATCTCGAATATCAGAACTCCGAGACCCCACCAATCTACGGCTCGTGTATAGGACGTTTCCGTTAATACCTCAGGTGCGAGGAATTCGGGCGTACCGCAAAAAGTGCCAGTACGATCACCGTAACCCATGCCCTCTTTGCAAAGTCCGAAATCCGCGATTTTCACGTAACCCTCTGTGTCGAGTAACAGATTGTCGAGCTTCAGATCCCTGTGAACATTTTTGCCTCGTTCTTTAAAATGTTACAAATTTTCTGCAATGTGCATGATTACATATGGCGACAATAATATTATGTGATTTCTGGAATGGTTTAAAATATTGCCTTTCACAATGTCCAAATTTCTGAATTATTTTCAAAAATCGAAAAAAAATAGTAATTATGGAGCCAAAAATCGAAAAAAAGTAATAATGGGCCCACGACCGAACTGGTCTTAAAAGTTGTGGAATAAATTGAAGTTTAAAATGAAAAATTAAAAAAAAAATTGTTTAAAAAGAAATTCAATATCTTGTGAACGAGTAATCAAAAAAATCTCAAAAATTTACAGGAAGGGTCTTTTGATGGGTACTAAAAAATATTTTAAAAAATGCAGGAAAAAAGTTTTTCAAATTGTCCGATTGGGGATGGAACGCCCAATATGTATATTAGACTGAATATGTGTGAACTACTGTTGATCATTTCTTTACAAATTAGGTAATTTACATTAATGCAATTTAAACTTTTTTTTCAAGAAACATTTTACGATATTTAGTAATAAGTTTGAACATTTTGCCGAAAGCTAAAAAAAAAGTGAAGTTTACACGAAATTTAACTTTAACCTTGAGTAACTTTTGAAGGAGCGTGTTTATCGAAAAATCATAACAGACCTTTTTGTAAAGCGCCCAATTCCCTACAAGAATATGTATGATTCATTTCGGTACATTGACTTGAAGCAGAGGTATAAAAATTCAAAGTTTGAAATTTTTTTCGTGTATTATTTAAATGAAAAATATTAATATTAAGAGCTCTGTTTTTAACAGGCATATTTTTTTACCTCTCCGAAAGTATTTAATAGGGGATTTCGAAAAAAAAACTCGCTTTTTTTTAAATCAGTCTAATGTATATCCTTGTATATCCTTGTCGCACATTTTTCTCATCTATCCTTCACGACTGCGACAATGATTGCCGGAATAAAAAAAATCATAATTGCTCACCTGTAAATTATACGATTCTCGTGCAAATACTGCAAACCGAGAACTACACAGGCGGAGTAAAATACTGCGCGTGACTCGCCAAAAACATCGGCGTGTATATGCATCATAAGATCCCCACCGGCAGCGTATTCCATGACGAAGCATACATGTGCCTTTTTTTCAACAATAAGAGAAAAAAACGAAAAAAAGATCAATAAAAACGTATGTTACAAATTCTGCCTTCTCTTTCCTCAACATAGAAAGGGTTCGTTCCTCAATGAAACCTTTATACATATCTGCGCGAATCTGCTTGAAAAATCGTTTTTTTAATTTCCATTTACTCGACGTTCTTTCATTAAAGGGGCGATTATATGATCAAGTGCATCTCAGCGAAATAAAATAAAATAAACAATCAATCTGCTTGAAAAATAGTTTTTTAAATTTCCATTTACTCGACGTTCTTTCATTAAAGGGGCGATTATATGATCAAGTGCATCTCAGCTAAATAAAATAAAACAAACAATAAATCTGCTTGAAAAATCGTTTTTTTTTTAAATTCCCATTTACTGGAAGTTCTTTCATCAAAGGGGCGATTATATGATCAAATGCATCTCAGCAAAATAAAATAAACAATAAAAGAAGGGATTTTTGGGATAAAAGAACGCATAAAAAAAGGGTTTAGTTGGATATGAAGGGTGAATCGGACTCCAGCGAATTTTGCGGCGCCGATTTTTTCCCAAGTTCCTAACCTAAAAAAACAATTTTGTTCAAAATTATAGCTTTTTACATCGATGCCGAGGGCTCTTCCTGGTAAAAAAAAAGTTTTTTCGATTTTGACAGTTTTTAAATACCAAGAGCCGACCAAAAAATCTTTTAAAATTCTGGAAAATCAGAAACATATCAATGATGATGGAAATTTTTTTCTTTTTTTTTTTAAATGCTAAATTCTATTTTTAATAATCCAATCTTCCTTTAAAAACATTATTTTGTAACAAACAGATTTTTCTACTATTATGACAAAAATTGTCATGATTTTACTCTTCATTCCTTACATTAAAAAAGAAAAAATTCCCAAAATTCGACCTGCAACACATTGAAGAAAAAATAAAAACGCCAAAATTTCTCATTTTTCATTGGAAATCCATACATAAATCATTCTTTGGGTTTAGATAATGGGTGATCATGGCTGAAGTAGTTGTGAGACATGACAAATAGATGTAAACAATACGATTTTATTGCTAATTTTAGATTATTCACCCCTACTATCTATAATGCAATATATTAATCTTCATCGCTATCCCTGTTGATCACGGCATTGACCTCTTCAACTTCGAAAAGTCCTGTTTCCTATTTTCCAGCCATGAGCACCCATTTATTAAACCGAAATAATGATTTATTTATGGATTTCCAATGAAAAATGAGAAATTCCGTCGTTTTTTATTTTTTTTTCAATGTGTTGCAGGTCGAATTTTGGGATTTTTTTTTTTCAATGTAGGGAATGAAGAGTAAAATCATGTCAATTTTTGTCACAATAGTAGAAAAATCGCTTCGCTACAAAATAATGTTTTTAACTAAAGATTCGATGATTAAAAATAAAGTTTAACATTTTAAAAAAAGAAAACATTTTTTCCATTAACATTGACATGTTAGCGATTTTTGCAAATTTTTTGGGATTTTTCGGTTTTCTCTTAGTATTTAAAAATTTAAAAAACCCTTTTTTTAGTAGGAAGTAGAAAGCATCAATTTTTTAGCATCAATGTAGAAAGCTGTAATTTTGCACAAAATTGTTTTTTTAAGTTAGGAACTTTAGAAAAAATCGGCGTCACAAAATTCGTTGGGGGCCAATTCACCATTCTTATCCGGCTGAAGGTTGATCTTGGAAATATCAAGAATGCAGAATTGAAAAAAAACCCTGCAAATTGGACATTTGCACATTGCTTCCTCATTTTAATCACATAGCTTCCTTTATCACAAAGTATGGCAATCAAATTTGGCTTCCTCATGAAGGAAGCTTTGTTAACTATCGAAAAACATAAGTAATCAACGTGCAAGTTTGCCAAATTCTTTCAAATGTACTTCTTGCTAAATGTGATTCTTGCCAAATTCAATAGCGAACAACCATGATCACTATTTTGAATGTGTACAAAATTTTAGTACAATATCTCGCAAATAGCCGAAGTTAGAGTACGCTATTTGAAAAAAAAAAATTGGCTAAAATTTTCATTATTCGATCGATTTTCGCCAAATTTAATAACGAACATCCTCGATACTATATTAGCTCTGTGCAAAGTTTCAGTACAATATCTTAAAATTTGCACAAGTTAGAGCGTTTACGGTATTTTTGAAAAAATTCAAAATTTCATAAAATTTTAATCCCTCGATAAATTTTCGCCAAATTCAATATCAAACAACCTTAATAGCTGTACTAATTCTGTACAAAGTTTGAGTGCAATATCTTGAAAATTGCAGAAGTTAGAGCGTTTACGCCATTTTTGCAAAAACGAAAAAAAGTCCATAAAATCTGAACACCCGTTAGAATTAAAACAACATTTTTTTTTATAATGAAGAGCAATTCGTGCTCGACAAGTGTGCCAAATTTTAGCTCAATATCTTGAAGCATTCTTGAGTTATTAATGTTGTTTAGAAGCTATGAAACCTTTGAATGTTAATTGTTCAATAAATAACTTCTCAATCGTAGTGAAATTTTTACACGACCTCCTGAATACTTCATGTAAGAACATACCAAATTTTCAGAATTCTATCATCATTACTTCAACCTCCTTAAGGGTTAAAATAAAAAATAATTAGAAAATTCTGAAAATTTGGTATGTTTTTGTATAAGGTATTTAAGAGGTCGTGTAAAAATTTCACGACGACGAGGAAGCTCGTTATTAAGAAATTAACGTTTTGTTAAACACAATTTTTTAAACAAACAAAAAAAATATTTATCAATAAACTTCGTTTTCTTTCCGTTGCTTCCAGTATAGAGTGGATATTAAAAAATTGAGAGGTCAAAAAAAAAACTTATCGCAAAGTTACATCAGTTTCCATAAGACAACATTTAATTTGTTAAAATTTGTTAATCTTAAGTATTCGATAACGAGCTTCCAAATCGTCGTGACATTTTTACACGACCTCTTAAATACTTCATTGAAAAACATACCAAATTTTCAGAATTTTCTCATTAAACGTGATTTGCTTCTAAGCAACCTTAAGAGGAGGCTAAATACCGACACTACGCTTCGAAATCGCCATCCAAACTTGCTCTCATACGAATGAATAGAATTCAATAAAATTTTAACAGCATAATCGGAATTATGGCACAAATGGAGCCTCACTAAAATTTTTTTGAAAAATCAAAAAAAAAATTATAGATCCGATTACCATCAGGAATCTGTAATTGAAAATCTTGAATTATGAGACTTTTTACTGTATTTCGTCTAAATTAAGAGTGAGGCTCCATGAAGAACGCCAAGACACAAATATCAAGACCTTTTCGACATTATTTTATGGAAAAGACACATCGTAAGTTTGGATGGCGCATAAGGAGATAAATATCGATAAATTGTAATTTTATCGAAACACGAAATGGCGAAATCTAGTTTACAAACGTGCGAGGGAGGGCAGCACCATGGATTCTGACGAGTAACCTAATATTTTTGGGGCTCCAATGAATTCGTTGGAGTTAGTTGTGACGCGTTTTAGCCCCTTAATTATCAATTAATTGTTAATTAACTTATCCTCCTCTGAATTTTCAAAATTTAATAAATTTTCATTTACGGTTTTGGGAGAAAGACTGGACGACGGTGATAAGTCGATAATGTAGGGATTGAACGAAAATGGTATTTAGCCTCCTCTTAATTGTTTACATCTGAAACTCAGGACACACACACACACACCCGGACATTTTTTCTAAATATGACTTCTCGATGTTTCAGGACACATTGACGTAAAAATCTCGAAAAAAAAATGTTTCACGAAAACAAAGCTTCCTTTATGAGGAAGCAAAAGAAGATCGCATTGAGGAACGGACCCAAAGATTGCGACAGTCGACTACTCACCTCGGTCTGAAAACATGCAAACAGATTAACGAGGAAAGGATGCCTCGTTGTGTTGGCGACCTCGAAAATACGTTTCTCGGATAGCAGCGATTCGACCTCGTCCCTTGCTATAATGTCACCTTTCTTCAGCGCCTTTATCGCAAAATATTCGCCGGTATTGCGATACTGGGATAGTATCACTTTGCCAAAGTGACCACGACCGAGTACCGAGAGAAACCGGAAGTTTTCCAGCGTCATTCCGGTCAGCTGAGAGTGTCTTCGTGATTCGTAAGCGCTGTCGCGATACTGCAACGGCCTCACCGGAAGCTCGTAAACGACCTGGATAAATAATAGTCAATTCACGGTAATAATAAACAAACATAAGCTCCGCGTTCTATTTTTATATTCATGCAGAAGGTAGGATTATTCGCATCGTATTTACTGTTAATAGACGGGACCACAAGCACAATAGGACAAAAATTTCCAAGGTCTTTCATATAGGCATTGCGTCATCAAGAATCATAACACACAATTCCAACATTCCTTTCCACCAGCCCCAATCCGCATTAATTGGATTTTCGTTCAATAATATAATACCAGATGAATCAACGACAAGTCCCATTGAATAGAAAAAAAAAATGTTTCTTCGCAACACAGAGAACCTTTACAATTGCATGGGACGAAGTTCCGCATCGAGGATTCCTCGATAATGGAATGCTTTCATCGGAAAAAGGGAACAAAAGAGAGAGAAGGAGTGACGGATAGACAAGGACGATCGATTGGTTAGTCCTGGAGTTAGACACAGGCTGAGGATATTAGTTGAGTCGCGAAAAAAAAAAATTACCACAAGCCAACACTCTCCAACCATCGTTCCACTTTTTTTCGTCGATCTCCATAGAATATTTTTAAACACCTCCACACTGATAAAAAAGTTCGGTTAAAACAACTAAATCCATTTAGTTGAAAAAAATTTAGTTGATTCAATATTAATTTGTTTGAAATAATGAAACTATAATTAATTCAACAAATGGATTTGGTTAACCACAAGATATGAGATGAACGAAATTATTTAGTCAATTTCCAGATACAGTTTAGTCCAATTTACACGTTACTGATTTGCTGTACAGAAATAGTTCGTTGATTTCTAGCATATTTTAACTAAATAAATTTAGCTGTAACAAAAAAACAATTCGTATTTTCAATCACAGAATTTATTTGGTACAAAGATATTTATTTGATTGAACTGAAACTTTGCCCATTCACGCAACGATTTAACCGATTTAACTAAAACTTCCAATGTATCTTTGTTGAATTACCAAATGTCCGGAAACAAATATTTGGTTGAGTCAAACAAATTTTTGCATTTTCAACAAAAAATGTTTCTCAGTGCAGCATGTACACTACTAGTTTTAATAATTTTTTATTTGTTATTATTGACTTTACTATTATAGACTTTGAATTCAAATTGAGGTTTTTCTCGATTCTCTGAACCTTGAAAAAATGTTTATCGGTCATGAAAAAATAGAAATTGTATTATAATTCATTTGCACAACTCATGACCACTTTCCCAAATAGATTTCCGTGTACGAATCAACGATCAAGTTTTGAAAAAGCCCATAGAATTTTAGGGGAAAAATGGCTTAATCGTTGGAAAATGCTTCACGGTAGAAACAATAATTGACATAAAAATTGGACATAAATATTCTTCGGTAGTGGAATGTTTTCATCGGAAAAAAGAACAGGAGGGAGGGATAAACGGATATACGATCGATTAGTCACTCCTGGGGTTAGACACGTGTTGAGGATATTAGTCAAGTTGTGAAAAATGAATTTCCAAAAGCCATCTCCACCGATCGAGCGATTTTTTCTCGTCAACTGCATAGAATTTTTAAAAAATTTGCCAGATGCAGTAACTACTAATTTTTAATAATTTTTCATCTATTATTATGAATGTACAAAATGTGCTGATTTTGGAAAATATTTCTTAAGCATGAAAAATTGGAATTACATGGAATGTATTCGGGGCGTTCGAATCAAATTTTTTATTCATTTTTTAGTACCCACAAAAGACGATTCCTGGTAAATTTTGAATTTTTTAAATTACCCGTTCACAAGATATTACATTTTTTTTAAAATAGCTCTTTTTCGGTTTTTTGGTCATAACTTCTTTAACAATGGTCTAAATAAAGAGTTTTTTTTCAAAAATTTTGTTTTTGTATGGCCTTTTCAGAAAAAAATTTAAAAAAAATATTCGACGTGTTTTTGTATAAGATTTTGAGTTTTAAACTTTGAATCGTGTTTTTAAAAGTGAGTGCATATTTTGATTTTTTTACTTAAAACTTCTATCTATTCAACAACTGTTAAGACGATTCCGTTCGTGGGCTCTCAATAATTAGTATTTTTTTCGATTTTTGAAACTTAAAAAAAAAAATAATTCTATAAATTATTATGAATACCAATTGTTGTTACTGTATAGTATTTTGTTAATTAAATAATTTTTAATTAATTTTGACACTTTTTTTATTGTTAACAGTTTTTAAAAATTAATAATTAATAATTAATCGATGAGCAAATAACAACAGCTCAAGATTTGTATGACTGGGCATCGAACCTAAATAGTCTACCGAATATTGCTGTCAAATTTTCACCTGAGAAACACTATTTAGATGCAAAAGAAAGATTATATTTGCGATACAATACTGCTAAGTCAATCACAAGGACACCAAAATTTCACTCAATTATTCCAATGAGCAACGGAAACGTATTGGCAAAGGAATATTCTAATTCAGGAATTTCAAAAGAATACGTAAATAAATAAAAACTGTTATTATTGTTCACAAACAGACTTAACGATTCATTATTAATTTTAAGAAACTGTTAACTATAATAAAGTGTCAAAATAAATTCTAAATAATGAAAAAAGACTATACACTGTATACAGTAACAAAAATTGATATTCATAATGATTTATAGGAATTTTTTTTTCAATTTTCAAAAATCGAACAAAATAGTAATTATGGGAGCCCACGACCGGACTGGTCTTAAAAGTCGTTGAATAAGTAGAAGTTTAAAATAAAACATTTTCAAAAAATCAAAATATGCAGTCACTTTTAAAAACACGATTCCACGTTTAAAACACAAAAAACTCATTCAAAAATACGTCGAATATTTTTTTGTATTTTTTTCTGAAAGGGCCATAAAAAACAAAAATGTTGAAAAAAAAACACTTAATTTGGACTATTATTAAAGAAGTTATGACCAAAAAACCAAAAAAAAAAAAGAGCGGTTTTTAAAAATAAATTTTATATCTTGTGAACGAGTAATCAAAAAAATCCCAAAATTTACCAGAAAGGGTCTTTTGATGGATACTAAAAAATATAAAAAATTTGAGGAAATTAAAAAAAAAAATTCTCAAACTGACCGATTTGAGATGGAACGTCCCATTTACACAACTCATGGCAATTTTTCGCGACTAGTTTTCTGTGTACCAAATACTGACAAAGTTTTGAAAAAATCTGCAGGATTTTAAGAAAATAAATGGTTGAAAAGGTAGAGAATTCTTCACGAAAGAAACAATAATACACAAAAATTTGGCAAAGAGAGAGACACAAAACATAGAAGCGCGCTCTGGGCGCTTTCCAGTAGCTCGGGGATCGTTTTTTTTTATCTACCTCATCCTCGGGAAACTCGACGACAGGTTGGGGCGAGGGGGTGCGCGGAGAGGGTGGCGCTATCAGCACAGGACGAGGCTCCGTCACGAGAGGCCTCAAGCTCGCACCAGCCTTCTCCTCGTTGTGAAGAAAATCAAACTCCTTAAGTGCACTCTGTAACTACACGGACGAACTACCTTCTAAACTTCTGTGCACTAGGGCGTGATTTTTTTTTCAATGTTTTTGTAAAACGTGTGTTTGTGAGAGAAAGATAAAAAGAGAGAGAGAGAGAGATAGTGAATCGATGAACAGAGTGGCAGCAGCAGCGATTGTTTGACGGCAAATTGAGAAAAAAAATTAAATTGAGGATAATTAATATTTGTAATGAAAATAGGGAGGAAGAGATAGAAGAGAGCCGGATTTTAAATAATATTCAAGATTTTAGAGTGCAAACTACCACCATCGTAACAACCACCACCACCGCTCTTAATAAGCGATATATACACATTTTTTTCTAATCCAATGAATTGATTCTAAACAGAGTTGTAAATAATGCATTACTGTATTTATTACCCATTACACTGCATAATGTGAAATGGATAAGTGTACCATTACAAAATACAAAAGCAATGTATAATGAATGCGTGTGTCATTACAAATAAAAAAAGTAATGTGTAATGGATGCGTGTTCCATTACAATTAAAAAAGTAATGTGTAATGGATGCATGTCCCATTACAAATAAAAAAAAGTAATGTGTAATAGATACATGTCCCATTACAAATAAAAAAGTAATGTGTAATAGGTACATGTCCCGTTACAAATAAAAAAAAGTAATGTATAATGGATGCGTGTTCCGTGACAATTAAAAAAAGTAATGTGTAATGGATGCATGTCCCATTACAAATAAAAAAGTAATGTGTAATGGATGCATGGGCCGTTACAAATAAAAAAGTAATGTGTAATGTATGCATGTTCGATTACAAATAGAAAAAGTAATGTGTAATGGATACATGTCCCATTACAAATGAAAAAAGTAATGTGTAATGTATGCACGTTCCATCACAAAGTACAATTTTTAAAAAAAGTCATTTGCCGTGGAGAATAATTCATTACAAATAGAAAAGTTGCAGTGCTCGTATTAGAAACTTGCACATTGCTTTCTCATTATTTTATTTCGCTCACTAAAAGTTCATCCACAATTACACAAGCGATCCATAAAGTTAAAAAATAGAAACAAAAAAACAGACAGTTCATCGTTAAATATGAAGCACGAAAATGTACTCGACCCCAAAAATGATCCAATTTTATATTGAACTTGCTTTTACACGCTGTTACCTATAATTATAAGCAATCTAATAAAAATTACAAGTTATTGAGACAAAATTTGTCGCTTTATTGAATCCCTAAATAATGTGCATGTTCTTTTTTTTAACTTTATGGATCATTTGTGATAATTGTGGACGAACTTTTAGTGAACGAAATAAAATAATAAGATAGCAATGTGCAAGTTTCTAATACGAGCACGGCAATTTTTTCTATTTGTAATGGAATATTCTTCACTGCAAATTACTTTTTTTTTAAATTGTAATTTGTAATGGAACGTGCATTACACATTGCTTTTTTATTCTGTAATGGAAGACGCATCCAGTACACATTACTATTCTTATTTGTAATGGAACATGCATACATTACACATTACTTTTATATTTGTAATGGATCACGCATCGATTACACATTGCTTTTTTTATTTGTAATGGGACATGCATCCATTACACATTACTTGTCGTATTTGTAATGGAACATGCATACATTATACATTACTTTTTGTATTTGTAATGGAACACGCATCCACTACACATTACTTTTTTATTTGTAATGGAAAACTTGTCCAATACACATTGTTTACAGTAATGGGTAAATGCATTACTTTTGCATTACTATTTTCACAACTCTGCTTCTGAATGAGTGAAAAGTGCAAGTGGTTTTATAATATTTTTTATTTTGTTCTTTCATTATCAACTCACTTCCTGATCGAGCTTTGGCTGAGGCGGTGGTCCAATCGAAGAGGACTTCTTCGAGGGTGGAGGCGGCGGTGGAGGGGGAGCCGACGGTGGTGGGGGAGGATGCATCTGAGACGATAGACTGCTGCTGGACGATGACATGCCAAGAGGACGAGATCCGCTGAGGCCACCTTTTTCCGGATCCGGCGTTTCGCCGGGCGTCTCGCTCTTGTCGTCCAACGACGTATCAAAAACAAGCTGCATCGGTTGAGGTCCTGGCAAAATTTCGAGAATGACATTCGGGAATATTCGTAGCGAAGACTCGAAGGAAAACAACGAGGCGTTGATGTGATTGATGGCAGTTTGAGACAAAATTATAAACTCACCGGACGGTGGACTCTCGGAATTTCGAGTATTGTGCAACGAAGGTGCCGAACGTTTGAGCAATCTTCCCCACGTAGCGACATTTATGTTCATCTGATTCGCCCGAGGAAAATTTTTCGCTTGTTGCTTGAAGATCTTGCGCTGGCGCTGCAACTTTGGCTTTCGCGATATCATCGGATTGAGAAATCTTATCTCTGCGAAGAGCAAACCCTGAGGCTCGAGCTGCAATGCCATACCGTGTCTAACGTCGTCGATGAATTCCTCGAGACGCAAAAATTTAACGGCGCACAGGGAACGCCAATCTTTCCAATAAATGCCAATTTCGAGTTCCCGCGATTTATCTAGCTCGATCGAGAATCTCTGATCCCAGGCTTGCTGCGAACAAGGACGCCAGCTTGTCTGACCTACCGTTTGATTGTCCAGTTTTATTACCGCCATTATATCGTCTGAAAACAAACGGAAAAAGGTTCATTCAAGGTCGCAAATTTTGGAAATGAAAGAGGTGAGAAAAAAATGAGAAAATTTTGAAAAAAATCATACGTCGAAAAAAATCATACGAAAAAAAATCATTATAGAAATTTTCACAAAAATCATCATCATCGATTTGTTCAAGAAAAAAAAAACTTACTGAAAAATTGTTGAATAATTATTTGTTGGAACAATTTATTAATAACTTTTGGGCAATATTATTATTGATAATTAGCATGCCAAATGTTGCTGCATTTTTTCAGATTTTTATTGTATCACAAAGGACGGAAATTTCAATCAGATACAATTTTTCGCTGGGACGTTATCATCAGAGTTGCGAGCGAAAATAATCAATAAAAAATCGCTGGAAAATTCTGAAATAATTCCAGACGTTTCCGTATAAACACTACCGGCGAAAAGTTTCCGGACAAAACTTCAAAAAAGGTCTGGACGTTTTTTTATGCTATTTCGCCGGAAGACAACGTAAACTAATTTAACAAACGACATTTTAAAGGGGTAGAATTCGGCTTCATTTTCTGTTTTTTAAATCATTTTTACAATTTGTTTTTAGATTTCGACTCTATTTTGAAAACAACTGTTTTTCGCCTATTTTTCCCTCTCTTCAGGTGCACCCATCTTCTAGAGGACATTTTTTTTATACATTCTTACGTTTGGATTCGTAAAGGGGAAAGTTTGAGCTTCGATTTCCTTTTTTAAAAAACTTTGAGCGATTTTTTTTCAAAGTTTTTCTGTTTTTTTTTGTGAAAAAAGAGAAAATTTGAAAAATCCCGTATAACACGAAGACAAAGAGGATTCATGAAAAACTTCAAGATAGCAAAAAGTTGCGTCTGTTTTCGTTGAGTTCAGAGGAATTTTTTCAGATTTTCTTTCCAAAATTTCTTTTTCTCATTTTCTGGGTCTGGATCTCATTTCAAGAGGGAAAAATACTTTATTTTACCATTTTTAACACATTGGAATTTTTTTCACATTCTTTTCCAAAATTTTTGTTTTCTTATTTTCGGAAGCAAAAAAAATGTTGAAAAAAAAAATCTGAAAAAAATCTGAAAAAATTCATCCGAACTCAACAAAAACAGACGCAACTTTTTACTACCCTAAAGTTTTTTACGAACCCTCTTTGTTTTCGTATTATACAGAATTTTTCAAATTTCCTCTTTTTTCACAAAAAACAGAATAACTTTGGAAAAAAATCGCTCAAAGTTTTAAAAAAAAAGAAATTGGAGCTCCAACCTTCCCCTTGATGAATCCAATCGTAAAAATGTATTTTAAAAAATTCCTCTAGAAGATGGGAGCACCTAAAGAGAGGGGAAAAAAGGCGAAAAATAGTTGTTTTCAAAATAGAATCCAAATCTAAAAACAAAATTGTAAAAATAATTTAAAAAACAGGAAATGAAGCCGAATTCTTCCCCTTTAAAATGCCGTTTGTTAAATTAGTCTCCGTTGACTTCCGACGAAATTTTGAATTTTGTAGTTTTTGAAAATCGTACGAAACTTTTTAAAAAACGAAAACTTGTGTGTATCCAAACTTTTGAGCGGTAGTATAAGTTTCGGCATACTCACTGCTCGTTTCGTCTTTGACGCTGTAAGATTTGCTGGAGCTGCGACCGGTGACTCCCTTGACAAAGCTTCTTAAATCCGGACTTGCTGGATGGTCCCTTCTCGTTCTACCGGGAATCTCCTCAACGAGATCCTGACAGCCCATTAGTCTTACCTCAAGCTGTCCGGTGACCGATGCGCATCTCGACAGTGAAACGGGAATGGTCGTTCGTCCTTCGAGTGGTCCGCGGAACGGTTGCAACGACGTGTAAGTCACGGGAATCGGACTTGCCGATTGCACACTCGCCAGTTCGCGTTTCAATTGCGCCGCGGTAGCGCTATCGGCCGGTAATTCTTGCCTCCTGAGGTCAAGCGCCAATCTGAGAAGGTCGAGCTTTCTGCTGGATTCCGATAGACTCGCTTGTGCCTCGGTAAGCGCCTTTTTGTCGGCGACTTTGGCGCTCTGTAACAATCGTATGACGTTTTTCGCACCCTCGACGACAGCGGCCTCGATCCTCAAACGATGACGTAACTCCTCGACTCTCTCCTCGAGCGCGAGTTCAAGGCTAGGCTCGTATCTGTCTGAAATTTTAATGAAAACACAACGTTTGAAATTCATCAAGCTGCTCGATGATCAATTAATCGATTCGCGACAATTGTCTTTGAATTACAAAGCAAATGGGTCTCTATTTTCGCGTCAATGCTCAGCCACAGAAATTCCTTCACTTTTAATCTGACTTACTCTGACCAAGTTATGATTTTTGTCTGAATACAATTCGAACCAGAAGTCCTAATTCAATAATTATGCTCCTAATTATCGATGAGGAAAAATGATTTTAGAACAACCAAGAGAATCAAGTACATCAAGCATGAACGACTGGATTTAACCTTTTTTTCTTTTTGCTTCCTCATAAAGGAAGCTTTGTTTTCGGGAAAAAAATTTTTTTCGCGATTTTTATGCCAATATGTTCAAAATGTCCTAAAAAATCGAGAAATCATATTTAGAAAAAATGTCCGGATGTGTGTGTGTGTGTGTATCTTGAGTTTCAGATGTAAATAATTAACAACTCGAAAACGGTTCGAGATATCAAGCTAAAATTTGGCACACTTGTCGAGCATTATGAAAAAAAATTTGTTTTAATTATAACGGGTGTTCAGATTTTATCGACTTTTTCGTTTTTGCAAGAATGGCGTAAACGCTCTAACCTCTGCAATTTTCAAGATATTGCACTCAAACTTTGTACAGAATTAGTATAGATATTAAGGTTGTTTGGTATTGAATTTGGCGAAAATCCATCGAGGGATTAAAATTTTATTAAATTTTGAATTTTTTAAAAAATAGCCTAAACGCTCTAACTTGTGCAATTTTTGAGATATTGTACTGAAACTTTGCACAGAGCTAATATAGACATCGAGGTTGTTCGCTATTAAATTTGGCCAAAATCCATCGAGGGATTAAATTTTTATGAAATTTTTAATTTTTTGAAAAATAGTGTACACGCTCTGACTTGTGCAATTTTTCTGATATTGCACTGAAACTTTACACAGAGCTAATATAGCTATCGAGGATGTTCGTTATTAAACTCGGCGAAAATCGATCGAATGATTAAATTTTTATCAAATTTTTAGTTTTTATAAAAGAAGCGTAAACGCTATAATAACTTTTGAAATTTTTTATATATTGCAGTGAAATTTTGTGAAGAGCCACAGTATAGCTATCATTGTTATTCGCTATCAAATTTGGCGAAAATCGATCGAATTTGCACATTGATTACTAATATTTTTCAATAGTTAACAAAGCTTCCTTTATGAGGAAGCCAAATTTGATCGCCATACTGTGTGTTAAAGGAAGCTATGTGAACTATGGATAAAGATGAGGAAGCAATGTGCAAATTGAACGATCCTCAACTTTTGTAGAATTTATTTATACAATCCGGTTTAAAAAAATGATTCTGTTAATTTTTTTCGAGAAAAGCTCCGTGGAGAAAGTTTCTTTAAAAATCAAGTAATTTATGTTAATGCGATTCAAACTTTTGTTTCAAGAAAGATTTTACGATATTTAATAATAAGTTTCAACATTTTGCCAGAAACTAAAAAAAAAAGTGAAATTTACCCCAAATGTAAATCTAACCTTGAAGAACTTTTGAAGGAGTTTATCGAAAATAAGAGATCTTTTTCGTACAGCGTTCAATTCCCTACAAGAATATGTATCGTTCATTTTGGTACATTGACTTAAAGCCGAGATATAAAATTTTTATTTTTCTCACCTTTGTGGCTGGTAGCTTCGCCATTTGGCAATGGGGCATCGCCGCGTGCGTGTTGCTGTTGACGCGCTTGACGAACCTTCATTATGCGCATTCTTAGGAACTCGATTTTAGCCCGTGAATCGCCGAGCATCTGTTGCGCCTCTTGGAGCAATTTTTTGTCGCGATGACCGCTCGTCAAACTCTGTATCATGTTCTCGGCTCCTTGTTTGACCTTGAGCTCGATGTTGAGTTGTTTCTCGAGCGACAATAGCCGAAGATCCGTAAATAGGCCATCCTGACTCGGTGATGATTGTCCCATCGGTGATAATGGTGTATCTACGATCATGAGTATTAATAATTGGAGTGATGCAAAGCAAAATAAACATATTTTTCAATCTTGGAGCAACAAATTCAAGGATACAGCGAATTAAAAATCGCCACGATTTTCCCAAAAAATTAGTCTACTAAAAATCATGAAAAAAAAAATTGCCTCCTCACCTTGACCATTAGAATAATCTCTCTGGGGTGACTGCGGTTGTCCCTGAGTCAGTATAATTTGACTTTCTAGCTGCTGCAATTCGGCCTGTAGTTCGTTCAATTTGCTATTGGCCTTTTTCACGATCATGGCAACGTCGGAGAGGGCTTTTCTGTCGGTCGCGACCTCTCTGAGTTTCTCTGCTCCGGCTTTGATCTTGAGCTCCTTGCGTATCTCGCGTCGTATGTGCTCCCGAAGTTCGTCGAGACGAGCCGGCAAGGGTACCTGATCGCTACCCGCGACGCCATATTTGTGAGACAACTCACTGAGTACCGGATATCTTGTGTAGTCATTCTGGAAATACAAGCATAATGTAAAATACAAAGAACATAACCAAATGAGTAAACTTAAGAGATAGAAGAATGTAATGTAAAGTACAAAGAACATAACCAAATGAGTAAACTCAATAGATAGAAGAATGTAATGTAAAGTACAAAGAACATAACCAAATGAGTAAACTTAAGAGATAGAAGAATATAATGTAAAATACAAAGGACATAACCAAATGAGTAAACTCAAGAGACAGAATAATGTTATGTAAAATACGAAGAACAGAACCAAATTACTAAACTCAAAAGACAGAAGAATGTAATGTAAAATACAAAGAACAGAACCAAATGAGTAAACTCAAGAGACAGAAGAATGTAATGTAAAAAACAAAGAACAGAACCAAATGAGTAAACTCAAGAGACAGAAGAATGTAATGTAAAATACAAAGAACATAACCAAATGAGTAACCTCAAGAGTCAGAAGAATGTAATGTAAAATACAAAGAACAGAAGCAAATGAGTAAACTCAAGAGACCGAAGAATGTAATGTAAAATACAAATAACAGAACCAAATGAGTAAACCTAAGAGACGGAAGAATGTAATGTAAAATACAAAGAACAGAACCAAATGAGTAAACCTAAGAGACGGAAGAATGTAATGTAAAATACAAAGAACAGAACCAAATGAGTAAACTCAAGAGATGGAAAAATGTAATGTAAAATACAAAGAACAGAACTAAATGAGTAAACTCAAGAGACCAAAGAATGTAATGCAAAATACAAAGAACCAAATGAATAAACTCAAGAGACAGAAGAATCCAGAGAAGGAAATCAACGTTACTGGAAAACAGAAGTTTGATTCGTGTTTTGATGTTGAACTTTGCATCATTGGAACACAGTAAAATCATTTTTTTCTTGTTTTCCATATTCTTTGTGCATATTTATTGCCTCAGATACGTAATGGAGATGCGAATGGAAGTTTAAAAAATGTTGCCTCTGCGAACTCATCATTGACAGTGAATTGAATTCAAAGCCTATTTTCGCTGCGCTCCAACAATGGAAACATCAGCATCATTTACAAGTTCAATTGAATCGTTCGAGTCTCCTCGGAGATGCAACAAATGCAATTACCATCACAGACTCGAGCCACCTCCGAAACCAATATAGCGAGTCTCGGAGCGATTGGAATCTTCGTACAAATTGTCGTTTTGTCAGGAGGAAAAAATTGAAAAAAAAACACCCACAAATTTGACGTATAAAATTAAACGTCATTCGCAAGATTTAACCCTTCGTTACCACACTGATGAAAAATAACGTTCATTGGATATAATTATTTTTAATTTTTTATAATTATCTTTCAGTATCCAGTATTTAATTTCATATTCACACACGACATACTATATTTCAATAAAGATAATAAACAATTGCCCCACATATCAACGAACATAATCATTTCTCTTCCTTCCGATGTGTATTTCAATTGCTATCTGAATTATTCAATGTTTGTTATGTAAACTTGTTTCGTTTTACGTCTTACGTGTCAAAAATCCAGCCAGAAAGTGGGAAAATATTAATCTCAAAAGAAATTGTAGTCGCGAATGTTCAACATTTCATACAATTGCGCAAAACACAAAAGCAATAAAAAAGTTGAAAATTCGTCATTTTCAAACCCTTCCAAATTTGTTGATAACTTTCAAATATTTTATCCAAATTTTTTTATCATGATTTCGAATGTGCTCTTTCAGAATTCGAAAGAATTTTTGAATTCGGTCGATGAGGAAAGAAGATATGAATTTTTGAGAAAAAAAAAAGTAAAAATTTTTTCACTTTTCTCGAGAGAACATATTTTTCAAACGAGCGTATCTCAGAAGTTCTTAACTTTGACGATTCGGTCAATGCATAGATAGATTTCCGGACTAATTGTTTATCGATTCAAAAAAAAAGTCATCGATATACGACTATTTTACTGGGAGTTATGATTGAAAAACTGAATAGGGTCACACAGACCCCAGTATGCTCCAAAATAATAATAATAATAATAAAGTAAGGGTTAAACGTCATTCGCAAGAAAGATGTGGCGATGAAAAAAAAATGATAAAAAAAATTTCGTTATAAGGAGAGCAGATCGAGTCTCACACGCCCCATATTCTCTCTCTCGGGCTCTTGGCTAAGAGATACGATTCGTACACACACTGCAGAGGCACAATTAACTCATCTCCCTCATCCGGAGAACGCGAGAGAGAGAGAGAGAAAGAGTCCGCGAATTCGAGAGCGTAAATCCCGATAGTTACCGCGAGGGGAAGGAAAGACGTTATACGGAGGAGAGTAAAAGATGGAGAGTAAGAAATAGCGAAAAGAACGAAGAGGGAATGAGAGACAGTCGGAGAAGAGAAAGAGTGAGGGAGCAGGATTTTTTACAGCAAAAAAAGTGGAGGGGAGAGGTGGAAGCGTACGTCAACGAGAATATATGTAACTATAAATTCGGGACAATTCACAGAGAAATATTTGATATTTCTCCGTCGAGTCACGAACCGCGAATACTTTCATGTTATTCGAACTGCATTATAAAATATCGAAGATCCAAACTCGAGTCTTTTACTCACCTGATAATAGCCCGAATCCGCCATCTTGGCCACCGCCGCGCTCGTTTTTATTAAAAAAAAAAAAAAACCTCGCTCCTCACTCTCTTCGCGAGACTTTCTATCCGTCCTTTGTCCACGAACAGCCGAAGAAATCCATGATCTTGCGTGTGTGAATGCAGAATAATAAAAAAAAAAACGAGATTTTGTGCAACGTTAATAAACCGGCCGAATCGTCATGACGCACTCTCCGGAATTTCGATGCACACGCGCGATTGCCGACGTTCAATTAGTCACTCCTTTTTTTTCCCGTACTCAGGTCTGTACACTGGTCCAAAAAGCCACCTCGTCGTCGGCGGAGAAGCGCGAGGAAGTACGACAGAGAACGATATATATGTGTACAAATGTCTCTCTGGAGTGGGGATTAGAGGGAGATAGATATTTTCGAGAGCAACAGGACGAAGAGTCTCGCTTTCTGACAACGGACGGCAGACACGACCGCATTCCACCGCACCGGACGGGTGACTGACGTGCGAAACGGATTTCCGCCCAATCGCTTTGCGCGATTCAACGAGGCCCCGCCTACTTTTCGATCTCGGCCAATCGGCACCGGCCGCCCACGTACGCGTGAAATGGGCGCCAAATTTGAATTACAAATAGAGGAGAAACAGTCTAGAGTCGTTATTGGCAGTGTTTGAATGAAATATAAACGATTCTGAATAGTTTCCTAGAAATAATAACGGCGTTTTCCTGATTGAAAATATGAATGAAACTTATGAGACAGTAATTATTCGATAAATCTGGAAATTTTCTTTTCTTAACGATTGTATCTCACACAAATGGCGCCTTGGCCTTGCCCCAGAGTATGAATCACCTACTATAGAGATCTGAAAAGAGATTCTTCGATGATAATCGGTAACACTATTTTTAAAACCCGTTGAATAATAGTTAACACGCTTTTTTTACATTCACATTCGTGTTATTGACTCACTGCGAGATAAGCTTATTAATTAGATCCTCGGGAGTTCTCACGAAGAGACTTTCGGGATTTTGATACATGTTTTTAGGATCGTGACATGCCTCGTACAGTTGTTTGTATATAGCGCCGATAACTTGAAACGATCTCCTTTGCGTTGTCGCTCGATGTGTGTTGCTCTGTAATAGACTTATTTGCGGCAACAGCAGAGCCTCCGTCATTACCAGGAACTCTTCCATCTTGTTCTGCAAGATAATTTTCGAAAATGACAAAGTATTTCGAATCCGATTTTAGATCTACGTATCTTTGGACCTGCGATTGTCTTTACCGTAAATTCCTTGATACTGACGGGATCCATACCCGGAATCGAAGACAAGGGAGCTTGCTCCCGGGTCTGCATGATCGTGTAGATCGGACCAAGATTCAAATTAGCTACGAGCGAACTTGCCAGTTCGGACGTGAGCGTGTCTATCTGAGCATCCGATTGCGCCTGCAAACGCTCCAGTCTCTGATCCATGTACTCGTAGAGCGACAGCGTCGATTGTATCTGATAGAGGCAATTCAGAAGATAGACTGCCATGTCAACGGACGGGAGTCGCGTTGCCGTTTCGTCAACTTCCTGAAGAAGTGGATCGATTATGCACGAAACAATCTGAAAAGGGGAGAAGAAAATCGATAAATTAATCGTTCGCAAAATAACAATGAAATCCTTACAATTAATGGTGCACCATTCGATATGATATTCATTTTGGTAAATAATTCGCTTGGCTATGGAATATTTTTAATTCCTCGATAAATTTCTTTACTTCGATGTGAGAGAAAATTTGAAAAATGTACAAGAAAATTACATGAATATAATTTTAAAAAACCCTGAAAATTGAAATTTGCACATTGCTTCCTCATCTTTATCCATAGTTCACAGAGTTCCCTTTATCGGGAAGTATGGCCAGCAAATTTGGCTTCCTCATAAAGGAAGCTTTGTTAAGGATGCTGAGTCCCTATGAAATCTTTTAACGTTAGTTGTTCGATAAATAGCTTCTTAATCGTCGTGAAATTTTTACACGATCTCCTGAATACTTCATGTAAAAACATATTAAATTTTCAGAATTCTATCATCATTACTTCAACCTCCTTAAGGGTTAAAATGAAAAATGATGAGAAAATTCTGAAAATTTTGTATGTTTTTGTATGAAGTATTTAAGAGGCCGTGTAAAAATTTCACGACGATTAGGAAGTTCGTTATTAAAATATTAACATTTTGTTAAGAACAATTTTTTAAACAAATAAAAAAATATTTATCAATAAACTTCGTTTTGTTTCCGTTGCTTTCAATATAGTGTAGATATTAAAAAATTGAGAGGTCAAAAAATTATATCAGTTTCCATAAGACTACATTTAATTTAATTTAAGTTGTTAATGTTAATTGTTCGATAACGAGCTTCCTAATCATCGTGAAATTTTTACATGACCTCTTTAATAATTCATCCAAAAACATACCAAATTTTCAGAATTTTCTCATCATTTGCGATTTGGGACTCAACATCCTTAAATCGAAAAACATGAGTAATGAATGTGCAAATTTTACAAATTATTTCAAGTTTACTTCTTTCAAAAATTTGATTTTTGCCAAATTCAATAGCGAACAACCTTGATCACTATTTTGAATATGTACAAAATTTCAGTACAATATCTCGCAAATAGCCAAAGTTAGAGTAAGTTATTTTTCAAATAAACTAAAATTTGATAAAATTTTAGTTATTCCATCGGCTTTTGCCAAATTTAATAACGAACATTTTCGATAGCCATACTAACTCAGTGCAAAGTTTCAGTGGAATATCTTAAAAATGGCTCAAGTTAGAGCTTTTACGGCATTTTTGAAAAAATAAAAAATTTCATAAAATTTTAATCCCTCTATGAATTTTCGCCTAATTCAATAGCGAATAACCTTGATAGCTATACTAGTTCTGCACAAAGTTTCGGTACAATATCTTGAAAATTGTGCAAGTTAGCGAGTTTACACTACTTTTCAAAAAGTTCGAAATTTCATAAAAATTTAATCTTTCGATCGATTTTTGTCAAATTCAATACCAAAAAACCTTAATAGCTATTCTAATTCTGTACAAAGTTTGAGTACAATATCTTGGAAATTGCAGAAGTTAGAGCGTTTACGCCATTTGTGCAAAAACGAAAAAAGTCGATAAAATCTGAACACCCGTTAGAATTGAAAAAAAAAAATTCACAACGAAGAGCAATTCGTGCTCAACAAGTGTGCCAAATTTCAGCTCCATATCTCTAACCATTCTTGAGTTTTTAATTATTTACATCAGAAACTCAGGATACATACACACACACACACACACACACATATATCCGGACATTTTTTCTAAATATGTTTTCTCAATGTTTTGGGTCATTTCGAACTCATTTTCATAAAAATCTTGAAATTTTTTTTTCAGGAAAACAAAGCTTCCTTTATGACGAAGCAAAAGGAAACTTTGTTAACGATATAGTGTAAACGATAATTTTCATCTTCAACCCTTAGCTCAACAATATTAAAAAATCCTGCAAATTGGATATTTGGACATTGCTTCGACATCTTTATCCATAGTTTACATAGTTTCCTTTATCACAAAGTGCGTCGATCAAATTTAGCTTCCTCATAAAGGAAGCTTTGTTGACTATCGAGAAACATGAGTAATTAATGTGCAAATTTGCCAAATTCTGATTAAATTTGCCAAATGTGAGATTAAAGAAATCAATGGACTCTACGGATTATTTAAAAAACCATCGAATTATTCAAAAGGGCTAATAACTTTCCTAATCTAAATTTTACCCTCAGCATGTCCTTTTCGCGATCCTCGCCACTGACGATGCTCGCGACCGACAAAACATCGTTCAACAATGACAAGAGTCTCGCCACCGAGGCCGCTGGTACAAGATCCTGACCAGGAGGTTCGGCGCGCTCGCCGAGTGCAGCTCGCGTTTCTCTCTGGAGCCTGCTTGCGAAGCTTTTTTCACTCGAATCGAGCAAATCATCGAGCGTCGATACGAGCACGCTTTCGGGCACGACACCCGCGATTATCCCACGGTAATATCTTATGAGCGTCATGACGGAGTAAAGTACCGTCGCTGGTGCTTCTTCGGCGACAATGTGCTCTATTCGCGATTTAAGCGGATGACAGAGACCCTCAGTTATATTGCTCAGAGCGTGTTTTACTTGATCCGTTATATCTGACAAATTGATGACAATATTAGAAAAAACAATAATATATAATCAATATTTTTATTTTTCGGTAGTTTCTGTTGTGAAAGCTTCTTTTTATGGCCAGAACCAGAGTTCTGAAAATAGTAATGTAAAAGTAATGCATTACCCATTACTTTAAACGATGTTTATTGAACAAGTTTTCCATTACAAATTACAAAAGTAATGTGTAATGGATGCATGTGCCATTACAAATAAAAGTATTGTGTAATGGATGCGTGTTCCATTACAAATACAAAAAGTAATGTGTAATGTATGCATGTTCCATTACAAATACAAAAAGTAATGTGTAATGGATGCATGTCCCATTACAAATAAGAAAACTAATGTATAATGGATGCATATGCCATTACAAATAAAAAAGTTATGTGTAATGGATGCGTGTTCCATTACAAATAAAAAAGTAATGTGTAATGTATGCACGTTCCATTACAAATTACAATTTAAAAAAAAAGTAATTTGCAGTGAAGAATATTTCATTACAAATAGAAAAATTGCCGTGTTCGTATTAGAAACTTGCACATTGCTGTCTCATTATTCTATTTCGCTCACTAAAAGTTCATCCACAATTACCACAAATGATCCATAAAGTTAAAAAAAAAAGAACATGCACATTATTTAGGAATTCAATGAAGCGACAAATTTTGTATCAGTAACTTGTAATTTTTATTATATTGCTTATAATTATAGGTAACAGCGTGTAAAAGCAAGTTCAATATAAAGTTGAATGATTTTTGGGGTTGAGTACGTTTTCGTATTTCATATTTAACGATAAACTGTCTATTTTTTTTTGTTTCAATTTTTTACTTTATGGATCATTTCTGATAATTATGGATGAATTTTTAGTGAGCGAAATAAAATAATGAGACAACAATGTGCAAAAGTTTCTAATACGAGCACGGCAAATTTTCTATTTGTAATGGAATATTTTCCACTGTAAATTACTTTTTTTTTAAATTGTACGTTGTAATGGAACGTGCATACATTACACATTACTTTTTTTATTTGTAATGGGACATGCATCCATTACACATTACTTTTTTCAATTGTAATAGAACACGCATCCATTACACATTATTTTTTTATTTGTAATGGAACACGCATCCATTACACATTACTTTTTTCAATTTTAATGGAACACGCGTCCATTACACATTACTTTTTTTATTTGTAATGAAACATGCATACATTACACATTACTTTTTTCAATTGTAATGGAACACGCATCCATTACACATTACTTTTTTATTTGCAATGAAACATGCATACATTACACATTACTTTTTCATTTGTAATGGAACACGCATCCATTACACATGACTTTCTTATTTGTAATGGCACATGCATCCATTACACATTACTTTTTTTATTTGTAATGGGACATGCATCCATTACACATTACTTTTTTTAATTGTAATGGGACACGCATCCATTACACAATACTCTTTTATTTGTAATGGCACATGCATCCATTACACATTACTTTTTTATTTGTAATGACACACGCATTCATTATACATTACTTTTGTATTTTGTAATGGTACAATTATCCATTTCACATTATGCAGTGTAATAGGTAATAAATACAGTAATGCATTATCAAAGTAATGCATTATTTACAACTCTGGCCAGAACAAACCTGTTTTGTCGCATGCCTTCATGAGCGTTAGAATATTCTCTCTTTCAACGGGTATGGCCTGATGAAGCCAGGCGAGCATATCACCGACGTAACGAGTTGGATCATCCGCGTGCATCTCAATCGGATTTGGCGTTATTCCGAAGACGGTGCCGAGTGTAAGAGCGTCGATAAAAGCACCGACCAGAATCGCTCTTCTAGCTGTGCAATACTCATCTACGATGTACTTGAACAATACCGGTCTGTCCTGCAATTTACTCATCGCCTTTATCAACAGAGGCACCAAATTTTCATTCTCTATGTGCCTGCATTGACTCTGCGTCCAGCGATAAAGTCTCTCAAGCGCCGCTTCCTGCAACAGCGTCATCCTCTGCATAACATCAAGCCCCAGTGTTTGATATCCCGATTGCATCAAAATTCTGCAGCTTGCGTGTATAGTTTGCAGCTTGTTCGCGACTGTGAAAAATTCTTCGGTAATCGGTTCCTCGCGCGTCGAGCCGTGCAATACACCGATCTCCGATCTGCTGAGTTCGAAACTCTGGATAAAGGCTTTCGCCACCTCCTGCTGCATGGACAACTTTTTGCTGGAAATTAAGGAAAGTTCACAGTGAAAATTCTATTTCATTGTCTCAATTTTCTCAAAGGTTTTTCCTGATTGCCCTATTCATCGATATTTTGTATCCAATCGATAAATCTCGTACAAAGATCTACACGAATTTTTTTTATTCTGCCACATAAAAATTTCAAAATTAAAGCGACCGCTAAAAAAGGTTAAATAAATTCAAACAGTACCTACATTTCTACTATCTCGATTTTTTACTTTGTCTCATATATTTTTGGTTAACTTCCGCTGTTATCTTTCTTTTTCTGTTGGAAAATGTAACTCGTGTAACTTTTTTCAAGCTAACTTTTGTTCCTCGATGTTCGACTAATGAATTCTACACATGTTTATAAGTTTCCAGGTGAATTATCGATTACTAAAGATTGAAGAAATCTTATTAGCTCGTGAAAAAAAATGCAGTGCTCACGATTATCAAAAATTTTCATTTCCTCATAAGCAATATGAATCGCAAAGGATTTCCAAAATGCTCTAATATGCATTTTACCCTCCATTTTTACCAGTGATCGGCAAAAACAATCTATCTATTTTTATTATCCAATTTTTTCGAAAAATTAATAATTAGCAAAAAAATATTACGAATTTTTAAAATATTACTAGTGACAAAATATTACTAATTTTTCTAATAAATAAGTAATTAGTGACAAAACATTTCTAATTTTTTCAAAAAAATGAGTAATTAGCGATAAAATATTAATAATTTTTTCCAAGAAATATTAATTAGCGAGAAAGATATTGCTAAATAACCAAAAAAATCAATAATTTGTGGAGAAATATTGTATTAATTTTGGAAACAGTAATAAATAAATACAAAATTACTAATGTATTTTTTAATAGGTACTAATTAAATATTCGTATAAATAATAATTTATGTGATATCGTAAGATATTCCAGACAATAAATACTAATGTGTGAAATATTCAAAAGATCTAGTTACTATCAAAAATAAAACAACTTTTTGAATAGAGTTGTTTGAGTTTATAACCATGAATCAATCCGTACACACAAGTACGTAAATATACACAATACTTTTCTACAAATTACTGTTATTTAAAAAAATTAATTAGTAATATCTTCCTTACCATTTCTCTATTTAGAAAAAAATTTGGTAATATTTTTTCGCTAATGACTAATTTTTTTGGAAAAATTAGAAATATTTTGTCGCTAAATACTAATTTTTTAGAAATGTGAGAAATATTTTGTCACTAATTACTAATTTTTTTGGAAAAATTGGAAATATTTTCTTACTAATAACTAATTTTTTAGAAAAATTACTAATATTTTTCCGCTAATTACGAATTTTTATAAAAAATTAGTAATATTTGTTGATTAATTATTAATTTTTGGAAAAAATTATTAATAAAATCAATATCGTTGACGAAAGAATCGATACTGCCGATCACTGATCTGTACATTTAAATTTTGGGACACCGTCTGTACTCTGGGTCGTTAAAGTCCTGCTAATGTTTTTTCTAAGAAAAAAACGTCAAAAAAATCTGAAAAAAATCTGAATTACTTTTATAACATTTTTGTCCATGATCCGATCATTATTTAACCATTCATAGTAAACAAAATTCCAGATATACTCGATACCAAAATTTGGCTTGTGCCTTAAAAGACCCAGTGTACAAATGGAGCGTTAAAATCTCGATATATGTGCAAATTGTTTTCGTCTAGCAAAATATGTAAAAATATTTACCTCTCATTCTGAAGCTTCGTAGTTCTGTCTATGAGACTGATAGTTTGAGTCTTCGTAGTCTGCAACCTGTTTGTCATCGACTGTACCGAAGTGTTCATAGCCAGAACCTCTTTGTGGATATCGTCGAGCGTGGATTTAACTTCTCTGAACGCCGACAAAAAATTCTCATTAATGGCCAAGCTGCGCTTCTCTATTTTGCTTCGCAAATTACGCCTCTCTTGCAGCGTATTTTCTTCGAAGAAATTTGACAATTCTCTGAGTGCTTCGAGCGTCTCCTGTGAGTAAATTCGAATTCAATATTCGGTTTTTTTTGTTTTTCCCTAAAAACTCTCTTTCCGTTGTTCTTTTTTATAAAAAAAATTAAGATTAGAGTAAACAAATACCTTGTCATTTTCAGGCCTCGACTCCAGCAACTTGTTGACACGACGAACGAGTGCGGAGTTTGCATTTTTTTCGGTATTCATGTCAAACTGATTGTTCAATCCTCGCACAATTGAAAAAGCATGGAGATTATTTTGTATTATAATTGCTCGAATACATTTGGAATGCACTTGCATCAAAAAAATATTATTTTAGTCCCACGTCAGCCGCTCGTCTGACAAGTGACAAGTATACGCAAATTTTCTACTTCCGTCGCGAGCGCCACTGTCGGGACTTTTCGGAACTAGCGCGCCCGTGGCGCGGACATTTTCGAAACTACCGCTGCGACAGTTGGGCGGACAGTTTCCGCTCTTTGCGATAGTTTTATTATTCGTGGATGAGAAAAGGTTTTTGAAGGAGTCCCCGAATGTCACTATGTCAGTCGCATCGAGCCGTTGATCGTGGGTGTACGTGTTTTTACCTGATAAAATTGTGTTTGTGCGCGCGTGTGTGTGTGTCTCACCAGTTTTCACCATCTAAATGCCGTGATGGACGAGGCCTCTATAAACGGTACGAAAATTACAAGCTTTTCCCGATTGAACGCTCCGATTATGAACTTGAGACAACGACGCAATTTCGGGAAATTGTTGCTGCCCGCTTGTGTTTTTTTTTTTTAACTCTTTTTTTCAAAGGACTCCATTCGGTGTGCGTCGAACTGAAGCGCCTGACGTTGCGCTCCGAACGTCTCGTGAGAGCTTGAAGCGTGGGCGTCACGTCCTTCTCGGAGAGTTTCTCTTTGCGTTATTTCACAAAGTTAACATATTTATCGATCAATTCAACGAAATTATTTCTCTGCCCAAGCCGTTTTTTTTCTTCCTTTTTCAAACGTATCCTCGGCAAAGAGTATTTCGATCGTTTCACGCTTCATTCGCGTTCCGCGAGAACGCAGCTTCTCTGTTTACGCTAAGGAATCGCAGTTTGTTTGCGAAGTGAATCAGACGCGAGCTTTTCCGCGAAAGTAAACTCTCCCGGGTTTCCGGTGGGATGATCGAGACGAAAGAAATGCTTCCCGGATCCGAGCAAATTTTCTCGCTTACTTCAATGATTGTGACTTTTTTTCAGACCCTGGTGGCGGAGAAGCCGGAGGACCTCTCGTTTGCGCCGGATGTCTCAATGCTATCGAAGAAGACGAATTTATCCAAGCCCTCGGTCAAGAGTGGCACATCGATTGTTTCCAGTAATATCCAAAAGCCTGGAAACATTTTTTTTATTCGCTAATTTACTTAATTACATTCGTATTCAAAATTTACTCGTTTGCATTCATATTCATTTTTTTTTATTCGCTAATTTACTTATTTACAATGATACTCGAAATGCAAGAACAAACTGAAGAATCACTGAGTTTGTGGCAAATCCCTTTTTCCCAAGAATCAATGCGACACAATCTAAATCAAAAGTAACAATGAAAATTCAAATAGTTACCTAAATTTTTAACATTCTAGTACCCAATTTTCAGATTAGTTGGATTTAAATTGATCTAGAAATTATATATTAAGCATTCCCAATCAATTCAATAAGGGTATCATTAATTAATTTCAAATTTATGAATGGGGTGTTCCAACTTAACTCAACAAGTGTCACCCTTTGATTATGTAATCCAAAATTCACTTGTCGAATTTACCTGATCTGCCATCGCAAATCTTCTTTTGATTATTTAATTTAAAACTATGGGGCATTCGACATCAATTTTACTGGGAACATTTTTTTTATTCGCTAATTCACCTATTTACATTCATATTCAAAATTTACTTATTTTCATTTATATTCATATTTTTTTTATTCGCTAATTTACTTATTTACATTCATACTCAAAATACAAGAACAAGCTGAAGAATCAACAAGTTTGTGGCAAATCCCTTTTTCCCAAGAATCAAATCTAAATCAAAAGTAACAATGAAAATTTCAATAGTTGCCTACATTTTTAACATTCTAGTACCCAATTTCCAGATTTGTTGGATTTAAATTGATCTAGAAATTATATATTAGGCATTCCCAATAAATTCAATGAGGGTATCATTATTTAATTTAAAATTTATGAATGGGGTGTTCCAACTTAACTCAACAAGTGCCTCCCTTTGATTATGTAATCTAAAATTCACTTGTCGTATTTACCTGAATTGCCATTGCAATTCTCTTTTCGATTCTTTAATTTAAAACTATGGGGTATTCGTAATCAATTTTACAAGGATCTGCTTTCTAAAATTCTTTCCTATCTACGCTTCCCAAAAATATTAAAATTCACACGAAGAGTCGACCAAAAATAAAAACTCTAATCATTAAAAAAATGTCGAAAAATAGATATATTGCCAGAAGCTTTACTAAAACTTGAGTGCACATTTTATCTCCTGAGTCTGTGATAGTCAGACTCTGAAGCATACTCAACGATACTTTTTAACCCTCCGTCTGTACACTTAAATTTTGGGACACCATCTGTATTCTGTACTCTGGGTCGTGAAAGTCCTGCTAATGTTTTTTCTATGAAAAAAACGTCAAAATAATCTGAAAAAATTCCGAATGATTTTTATAATATTTTTTTCCATGATCCAATCATTTATTTAACCATTTATGGTAAACAAAAATTCCTAATTCCTGAGATATTCGATTTGAAAAATTGGTTTGAGCCTTAAAAGACCTAGTGCACAGACGGAGGGTTAATCGAAATTTCGGGAAAGACATATATTTCTCCTTAGAACGTGTTAGAAAATTTCAAGTCCATTTATCTATAAGTTTTACTTTACAATTAGTTTTTTTTTTTTTAACTATGTGATGTTAAATTTTCAGGTGTTCCGCATGCGATGCTGCGCTGTCGTCCTGGTACTTTGAGAAGGATGGCTTGTTATTCTGTAAGGACGATTATTGGGCGGCCTACGGCGAAGCTTGCCAGGGCTGCGGTCAGATCATCACAGGACCGGTCATGCTCGCGGGAGATCACAAATTTCATCCCGAATGTTTCGCCTGTAATTCGTGCGGGGCGTTCATCGGCGACGGCGAGAGTTACGCCCTCGTCGAGAGGTCGAAGCTTTATTGCGGCAATTGTTACAAGCGTCAAATGCAGCCGCTCAAGAGAACGGCGAATTATCCATTTTTGCGAAAACCTCACAGTATAAGACTCGTCGAGATACCTCCGAGCACGAAAAGTGCCGAGAAAACCAGAAACATCAAACTCACGGTCGACGCGACGCCGAGTCCGCGTAATTGCGGTTGCGCTTTGCTCCGTATATCCGAGTGAGTGCGAAAAAAAACGAGAATTTCAAGCTAGACCTTGCGATTGAGTCCGGTCTGGGAATAAGCAATGGTAAAAAAGAACATTGATGTTTTACATTTGATTACTTAAAAAAATCGATTATTGTAAATCGATGTTTCTGAAGAAAACTTCTAATCATTGATTTCTTTGATTATTTTGAAATACTTTTTATTAAAAGCTTTTATTTAGTTTCACCTGTCCCGGTGTCTGTCTGTAATCAAATTTTGCAAGTTAAATTTGACCCACTTCCCGGTTTCCGATTGAGTTAAAATTTGTCACGCATATGTAAATCGGATGACAATGCAATATTATCACGAAAAATTTGCAAATTTTTTGCAAAAAAAATTGTTTCGCAAAATTTTTATTACAAATTTGCTTGAAAATTGTTTTGCAACAAAAAATGTTTCGCATAATTTTTTGCAAAAAAAAATGTTTCGCAAAATTGTTTGCAAAAAAATTGTTTTGCTAAATTTTGTTTACAAAATGGTTTTGAGCAATTGATTTACAACATTTCTCTACGAAAATTTTGCGCAACAGTCTTTTTCCAAAAAATTTTCTGAAAACATTTTTTTGCATAAATTTTGCAGAAAAATGTTGCAAATTAATTGTGTGAAATAATTTTGTCTAACAAATTTTGCAAAATAATTTTTGTGCAAAAAATTTAGCGAAACAGTTTTTTTGCAAAAAATTATGCGAAACTAGATATACATTACTGAACTAGTTATTTAACATCATAAATACTAAAAAGTAAAATAAACGAACGAAATTTTTTTTTTAAACAAGCTTTTATTAGTTGTTAATAAAAAATAACTAAAAACTTAAAAATAAAGCTATTCCGATTGGAAATAAGTTTTCAAATAAAAGCGTGTTACATTTTAACAGCAAGAGAAAAAAGAGGGTGTAACACGCTTTTATTTGAAAACTTATTTCCAATCGGAATAGCTTTATTTTTAAGTTTTTAGTTTTTTTTTATTAACAACTAATAAAAGCTTGTTTTGAAAAAAAAAAAAATTCGTTTGTTTTTCTGGTTTATTTTTATGTTCGGAATATATTGAAAATCAAAATTCACGTTTATTTCGGTATTTCCTTAAAAAAATACCAACATTGTTACTTGAAAATTTTCATTTTTACTTTTTCGCAGACCGCCGAATAGAATTTAATTAAAAAAAATCCGGATTAAAAATTATCATTCTGAATGACTTTCAGCAAAATCTCTGTGGAATTACCGCTTTGCCATGATTCTCATAATTTCGTTGATTTAAAAATTCTCAAAATTCGATTGATTTCCATTTACGGGCGCTGAAAAGGTTCAAATTGAAATTTTGACGTGATAACGTCGGTATCAAACTTTCCCTTAAGATAAAGTTCAATGTTCTCTACAAAAACATCGAGGAAAATAATTAATTATCACCAAAAAAAATGCATTGATGTTTAAATACGCGGCTAATCTCTACTCGCTCATTCCTAGTCAAGTCGATAGAGTACAAAAATTTCAAAAATTGTCTCTGCAAGTTATGGACAAAAAAGTACCGTAAATCATGCTGGATCTGAACTAAAGGATACTGACTGCAGCAAAAAATGTATAGCAATAAATTTACAGCAAAGCAATGCAGTTTACATTAATAAATTTATAGAAATATTATACCGCAATATATGTGAAATTTCCGTGATCGATTGACTTGATTGTGCGCAAGGTCTACCTTAAGAAAACAAAATACACTGGGAAGCCCTTAAACATGCCCCGTGACAAATTTAGCTCTGCTATATTTGAAATGCGAAAATCATTTCGGCGAAGTTTCCCAATTTTGCAACAATTATTTTACTATATAATAATTTTGCAAAATATCTCACATTGGAACATCATTCCAATGTAATTAATACTACATTTCTGGATATGAGTCACATTCTCTCCTGATAACGGTTCGCCTCAGTAACCGACAATTATTCGTCATTCGCGCGAGTCACGGGGTATTTAAGGGTCATTCTCCGTATCTCGTGAAAACGATGAAAAAAAAAATTCTCTAATGACTCTTCGAGTAATTGACATGTAATCGCAGGTTATTGAGAAATGTTCGTGGAAAGATCAATAAGCTGGTGTCCTCCGTGATGGAGGTTCTATTTAGGCTTTGCTGCCGTTTCTCTGATCATAGGTATTTGCAATGAAAAGCAAAAGACATTAAAAAAAAAAAAGTTAATATGCACGAAAATTTGCACACGTAGATTCTATCGTATACATGTGTCTTTTAGTGCATTTGAGTTGATCAATTTTTTTTTGTTATTAAAAATTTATTGCGGCACGTTTTAATAGTCCGACAGTTGCACATTGTTTTTTATTTTAATACGCATCAATCATCGTTATCATGATTTTATTTGGACGTTTAGCGCAGAATTGCGAAATTTTTAATGAAAAAGTAATGCATTAATCATTACTTTTTTAATGGCTAATGGAAATAATTTCCACTAACCAATAACATTAAATGATTAATGGAAATAATTTTCATTCATCAATAAATGTTAATGGTTAATGGAAGTTATTTTCAATTATCAATAAGAGTTAATGGTTAATGAAAATTATGCCCATTAACGATTACGTGTTGATGGTTAATGAAAATAATTTCCATTAATCATTTAATGTTAGCGGCTAATGGAAATTATTTCCATTATCCATTAAATGTTAATGGTCAATGAGAATTATTTTCATTAACCATTAACATTTAATGGTTAATGGAAATTAATGCATTAACCATTAACATTTAATGGTTAATGGAAATTATTTTCACTGACCATTAAAGTTTAATGGCTAATGGAAATGATTAATGGAAATTATTTCCACTATCCATTAAATGTTAATGGTCAATGAGAATTATTTGCATTAATCATTAACATTTAATGGTTAATGGAAATTATTTTCAACAACCATTAACCATTAAAATGTAATGGCTAATGGAAATGATTTCCATTAACCATTAAATGTTAATGATTAATGGAAATACTTTTCACTAACCAATAACATTAAATGATTAATGGAAATAATTTCCATTGATCAATAAATGTTAATGGTTAATGGAAGTTATTTTCAATTATCAATAAGAGTTAATGGTTAATGAAAATTATCCCCATTAACCATTACGTGTTGATGGTTAATGAAAATAATTTCCATTAATCATTTAATGTTAGTGGCTAATGGAAATTATTTCCATTAACCATTGAATGTTAATGGTCAATGGGAATTATTTTCATTAATTATTAACATTTAATGGTTAATGCAAATTATTTTCATTGATCATTAAAGTTTAATGGCTAATGGAAATGATTTCCATTAACCATTCAATGTTAATGATTAATGGAAATAATTTCCACTAACCAACAACATGAAATGATTAATGGAAATAATTTCCATTGATCAATAAATGTTAATGGTTAATGAAAATTATCCCCATTAACCATTACGTGTTGATGGTTAATGAAAATAATTTCCATTAATCATTTAATGTTAGTGGCTAATGGAAATTATTTCCATTAACCATTAAATGTTAATGGTCAATGGGAATTATTTTCATTAATTATTAACATTTAATGGCTAATGGAAATTATTTTCAATGATCATTAAAGTTTAATGGCTAATGGAAATGATTTCCATTAACCATCAACATTTAATGGTTAATCGAAGTAACTCCCATTAACCATTAACAAGTAATGGTTAATGGTTATTGAAAATGTAAATGCATTAAAAAAAAGTAATGCATTATTTGCAAGCCTGGTTTCGAGTTCCACGCTAGTTTTTTCCATACCTTATAGTTTAGCACACGATCACGAGTTTGCTTTATATAGTTTCTTTTTTTGGATAAAATATCAAAGAAAAATTTGGAACGGAACGTTCAATGACGAGATTATGATTCTTTTTCAGGTTAAATATGTCCGGTGATCTGATGTCCCTGCACATTGGGGATCGAATCCTAGAAGTAAATGGTACACCGGTCAAGGATCAACCCGTCGAGAGTATCGAGAATATGATACGATATTCGGACACGGTTTTGCAGCTTACAATAGAGCACGATCCTGATGCTCTTTCACGACGGACGAATTATTCAGCGACACCATCGGCAACAATTACGACGACAATTAGTCCGAGAACGAGTCCCGACGGCAAAGAGAGATTGTTCAAACGTCGGGACGAGGGTTACATCAGTGGTAATCGAAGCAGACAATTACGAAGAACGAGAGATCCAACGAACAAAGAACGAAGCAGTTCAATGTCGCGATTACTCGACGGGTAGCGAATTTATCCGATTCTTCAACTATCGCAGATTTAGCAAAATCGTGTCTGATCGAGTTTTTGTTTTCTTGATTTAGTTCGCCACCGTCAAATTCCACCTGCGACTTGAGCCGCACACGATCATTTCGCGTCGAGCCGAAAAATCAACGAATATTTCGGGCGAGTGATCTCGTTAAGGGTGAATTATTGGGAAAAGGGTTCTTCGGACAGGTTTACAAAGTCACTCATCGCGACACGAATGAAGTTATGGTACTCAAAGAATTGTACAGAGTCGACGAGGATGCGCAGAAGAATTTCCTCAAAGAGGTGAGAGAAAAGGTCCAGGAACTTTTTTTCTCGACCGTGAATCCTGTTTTTGGAACTTTTGAATATATTTATTTCCCAATGATTTCATCACGGATGAGTCTTTTTTTAGCCGACATCACAAGTGGCCTGGGTACATGATTATACTGAAAATACAAAGTACCGAAAACTTTGTACGTAGTAGTTTTTGAAGTACATCTTAGTTAAAGGGACAGTGATTTTTGCCATGTCTGCAGTTTTGAACTTCTCCAACCGAAATTGCATCATCTTTTTATGCCAGTTTAAGGGGGTCGCCTAGTGTGAAACCTGTTTTTTAAATATTTTTTTCGGGAATTTTTTTTTGACAAACCATTAAAATAAAATAATTTATGAATTGTGTATCATTTTTATTAACCCTAGAATGGTAAACTTATTTTTTTTAACCTATTATGATAACCTGGGGTGAAAAACGACCCCAATTTAAAAAAATTGATATCTCCGGTAAAAATTGACGAAAAGGGTTCAACTTGGGCTCATTCTCTTTGTTTTTTAATGCAGAATCACGTAGGCTTACGGCGATTCCGCTTGAAGTACGAAAAGTTAGTAAAAAATGAGGTAAAAGGATGAAAAACTTTAGAAAATTGTAAAAATTCGCGAGATTTAAACTCGCCTGGGGTCGTTTTTCACCCCAGGTTACCGTTCTAGGGTTAATTTTTGAACAAACTTTGTGAATTTTTTGAAGTGAATATTAAATATAATCGGAGATACACCGCCCAACACGAACACATATTAAAAAAAAGGTGCTCCACTGCTGCCATGATTCCGGCCGTTCTGCTTATCCGAAATCAAAAAACCAAACGCCATTTCAATTGTGAGACTCGAGGCTCTACCGTGAGCCAAGATAAAGTCAGAATTCCAAAAAAATAATTTTTTTTAACGCTTTAGAAAAAATATTAAATGCGAAAAATTGATTTTTTTTTTCTAAAGCGTAAAAAAAATGATTTTTTTGGAATTCTGACTTTATTTTAGTTCACGGTAGAGCCTCGAGTCTCACAATTGAAATGGCGTTTGGTTTTTTGATTTCAGATAAGCAGAACGGCCGGAATTTTTTTATTTAGAATGTGTTCCTGTTGGGTGGTGTATCTCCGATTATATTTGATACATTCACTTCAAAAAATTCACGAAGTTTGTTCAAATGTTAATAAAAATGATACACAATTCATAAATTATTTTATTTTAATGGTTTGTCAAACATAAAAATCCCGAAAAAAACATTTAAAAAACAGGTTTCACACTCGACGACCCCCTTAACTGAAAGTTTTGTCCGCTTTCAAAAGATTTTCGCGATTATTTAGGGAGAAATTGAGCATGAAACGCATAAAAAAACATTAGTTTTCCAATTTGTTGTGCATTGCATCAACAACTAGCAAGAAGGAACTTTTTGCGATTTTATTTCAACTGTCGACGCTGAGCCAAAATTCTTATTCCATTTGTATACATATTAACGCGTTCACAACACTGGTAATCTTTTTTATTACGATTTTATTTTTCAATAGCTGGTCGAAATTTGTTAGTTAATTTATTAGTAGTGCAAAAATGTGCAAATTTGAAAACTGGACTTAGCTTACTCATAATTTTTATGGATTTGACTCTGTTAAATTTTTACCTCCCTTTCTTGAGGGCGACTCTATCGAACCCAAACTTTAGGATATAAAGTTCAAGTTTTTGCACATAGGTTACCTAAAATGCTAAAGATAGAGTGGAAATTCGAAACTTGAACATGTCATGCTTCTCATTTCTTCGCATTTACAAAGCTTCCTGTATGGGGAAGCCAAAACTTAGAAAAAAAAAGGTTTTTTTTTTCAAATACCTATAATTTCTTCAAAAATGGATCAATTGGGACGCTTTTTTCAAAATTTTCGTCATTAAATGTGCTTCCCGAAAAAAATACAATCGTAATTTTTGCTACAAGTGTAGAAAACAACAAAATGTTGTAAATCAATTGCTTAAAACCATTTTGTAAACAAAATTTAGCAAAACAATTTTTTTGCAAACAATTCTGCGAAACATTTTTTTGTAAAATTATGCGAAACCTTTTTTGTTCCAAAACAATTTTCAAGCAAATTTATAATAAAAATTTTGCGAAACAATTTTTGTTGCTAAAAATTTGCAAATTTTTTGTGATAATATTGCATTGTCATCCGATTTACATATGCATGACAAATTTTAACTCAATCGGAAACCGGGAAGTGGGTCAAATTTAACTTGTAAGATTTGATTACAGACAGACAGACACCGGGACAGGTGAAGCTAAATAAAAGCTTGTAAAAAAGAATTTTTTTTTCTATTAACATTGACATGTTTCTAATTTTTCAGAATTTGTTAAGATTTTTCTGTCTTCTCATCGTATTTAAAAAATGCAAAAATTGAAAAAACACTTTCTTAGCAGGAAGGCCCTTCGGCATTGATAGTAAGCTGTAATTTTGCACAAAATTATTTTTTTAAGTTAGGAACTTTGCAAAAAATCGGCACCACAAAATTCGATGGGAGCCGTGACACCATTCTTATCCGATTTCACCCTTTCCTGAAAAATGTTTTTAACGGGGGATAAAAGGAAAAAAATTGCAGTCAAATCCAAAGGGGTCGGTTTTAAAAGTATTCGATTTGACATGGAATGCCCCATGTTGAATATTCGATATACCGCAAAACTCTGATGAAAACAATGAAAATACGAGAGTTTACTGAATTTTGCAGGTTGCAGTACTACGTTCCTTGCATCACAACAACGTATTGCGTTTCATCGGTGTCCTCTACAAGGACAAAAAGCTTCATCTCGTAACCGAGTACATATCGGGCGGTACACTCAGAGGTTTGTTGCACGACGGTAATGAGCCATTGCCATGGGAGCAGCGAACTTCATTCGCCAAGGATATCGCAGCGGGTATGGCTTATCTGCACTCGATGAATATAATCCACAGAGATTTAAATTCTCACAATTGTCTCGTTCGAGAGGACAAAACCGTAGTTGTGGCGGATTTCGGCCTGGCGAGAATAATACAGAACGGGAATTCGCCGGACAAGCGCAAGTACAGTCGTCACGCTGACGGTGAGGTGAGATGCTCGAAGAAGGAGAGAAAGAAGCGTTACACGGTTGTCGGTAATCCATATTGGATGGCACCGGAAATGATGAAGGGCAACAAGTACGACGAGAAAGTCGATATATTCAGTTTCGGTATCGTCGTTTGCGAGATTATCGGACGGGTCCAGGCTGATCCGGACTATCTCCCACGCTCGTCGGACTTTGGACTGAATCAGAAAGTTTTCCGTGAAAAATTTTGCGCCAATTGTCCCGAAACGTTTTACATGATTGCCTTCTTGTGCTGCGATCTCAATCCCGACAAGAGGCCACCGTTCGAGGTCATGGAGGTTTGGCTCGAGGGTCTGGCGATGCATCTTTCGGTAGGCGTGCCTCTGTCGCCGGATCTTGACTTCGATATAAGACACTATACGGGACCGAGTCCGAGCAGCAGTGAATCAACGACTCCGGAGACACTCGGTCCACAGTTGAGACCGATCAAAGAGGGCCTCGTTCATCAGGAGAAGAAACGAGCCAATGTCTGCGAAGACAGTACGCTCGAGCGTGAACCCAGTATAAAAGAGATCAGTGAATTCAAAGTACCGGAAGGTTCGAACTGTCGAGGACGTTATTCCCGGCAAAATAGCAAGCAGAACGACGCGTCCGGCGTGGGAAGATTCTCGAGGCAAAATTCGAGATCCAAGGAGACTCTCTTGGACGTGGAAAAGCCCGGAATAATAATATCTCCGGATGCAAGCGGTTTCAGCGATCGTTATGTTCGTCATAACAAACCGAGGGATCCGAAGAACGCGGAAGGAGCGACGAGCACCGAGGTCAAACGCTGTAACGCGAGTCTCGACGATATCTCAACGAGTAAAACAAAAATTCAGAGAATCTTGTCATCGGGTAACATGGAAACGGCGCCAATTGAGAAAATCAAATACGTTGGAAGTTCCGGTATCGCAGGAAACTTCGAGACTCCCGCTGAGCCACAAAAAATCGACAATAATTACGTTTACCGAGTCAACGATGCGCAGAGCTCTAAAAAGTCGGACAATTCGGTTGAAACGTACGCGAGCGCGGTTCGATACAAGCCGGAAAAATCTTGGATCACCGGTGATCCCGGTGGTATCGTTGGTTCGTACTTCAAGCAGATAAGCAAATTAAAGAGTTCATTGGAAAAAGGCAACAAATCACTGGCGCGACAGGAAAGCTTGAATGTAAACAGAGAAACACGAAAAAGTCCAACCGAGGGTGCAAAATCGTACTTGAGAAGAATGAAAATTTCACCTACGAAGGAACAAACGAAAAATGCATTTTCATCTCAAAACGATGTCGAAACGGAAATTACCACAGTGCCGGACGTTAAATTACTGAAGGACTTTAAGCACAATGATCTTTCACGAAACGACAGTGTCGCTTCGAGCGTCGGTAGCATACTCTCGAGGCACGGTAGTCTCGCTTCGAATGATAATTTGACGAAAAAGCGAATAAACGAAAATCGCGTTGTCTCGAAAAGTTCAAACGATCAGCAACACGAGACGAACGATCTGTGGAGACAAGATAGTTTCGCCTCGAATTCTAGTACTCTCAAGAAGAGCGATGTCTATCGCACCGATAGTTTCTGCTCGAACGAGAGTACCCTCAAAAAGGATGATTTGTCACGTTACAATAGTGATTTTTATTCGATCGAGCCGCATGTCAATGCCAGCGGAAAAAACGACGATTTTCCATACACCGGAGATTACAGTGACGGTAGCAAATCATCGGAAATACGAAAAATTCGCGAGGACAATGGAAAACGCGCTTATTCGAGTAGCTTCAGGCTATCGCCAAATTCCATTGCCGATTACAACTCCTGTTACAAGGACATTTGTCGTCAAGACAGTTTTGGCTCGGACAGCGCTGTTGGCACGATGAAGAGTGATTTTTTCGCCGATATCGATCTATCGAAATTACGAATGGACAACGAGAAGCGCGAGATGTGTCGTACAAAAGAGAATTGCCGAACACCGAATCGCGGTACCTCGCCGATCGAGAGTACGACACTGTAAAACGTGAAAGAAAATCGTGCTGGTACCAGGGTTGCGAAACTTTTAATGAAAATGTAATGCATTGATCATTACTTTTTTAATGGTCAATGGGAATTAAATTCATTAACCATTAACCATTGAAGTTTAATGGCTAATGGAAATGATTCCCATTAACCATTAAATGTTAATGGTTAATTGAAATAATTTCCATTGATCAATAAATGTTAATGGATAATGGAAGTAATTTTCAATTATCAATAAGAGTTAATGGTTAATGAAAATTATCTCCATGAATCATTAACCATTAAGATTTAATGGCTAATGGAAATAATTGCCATTAATCATTAGAGTTTAATGGCTAATGGAAATGATTTCCATTAACCATTAAAATTTAATGGCTAAAGGAAATAATTTCCATTAACCATCAAAGTTTATTGGCTAATGGAAATGATTTCCATTAACCATTAAATGTTAATGGTTAATGAAAATAATTCTGATTAACCATTAAAAGTTAATGGTTAATGAAAGTTATTTCCAATTATGATTAAGAGTTAATGGTTAATGAAAATTATCTCCATTAACCATTACGTGTTGATAGTTAATGAAAATTATTTCCATGAACCATTTAATGTTAGAGGTTAATGGAAATTATTTTCATTAACCATCAACTTTTAATGGTTAATCAACATTATTTTCATCAACCATTAACCATCAAAGTTTAATGGCTAATGGAAATGATTTCCATTAACCATTAAATGTTAATGGTTAATTTAAATAATTTCCATTAATCAATAAATGTTAATGGTTAATGAAAGTTATTTTCAATTATCAATAAGAGTTAATGGTTAATAAAAATTATCCCCATTAACCATTACGTGTTGATAGTTAATAAAAATAATTTCTATTAATCATTTAATTTTAGTGGCTAATGGAAGTTATTTCCATTGACTGTTGACATTCAATGTGATTAAAATGGTCGTAATCGATTATTCAGCTATTCTTAGCGGTTTTTGTCCCAAAGCGCTTGAAGAAGGATAACGAAGAAACGTTTTCTGCCTCCTACATCGTTCTTTCTCTGTCTCTAAATTTTATCTTTGGGTTATTCGATCCTCAATCAATTAGTCAACCAGTCCGCTACTTATCGGCCCTACGAATTTTGAAAGTTCCTCGTTGATATTTCGATTACTTAACTGCTGATATTGTTGATAAATATGTAACAGCTAGTACCGTTGGGTCATTTTGACCCATAACGAAACCGCTGCGGCTACAAGTAAGCAAGAAAATCTCGGTTAGTACCATGGGGTCATTTTGAGCCAAACCGCGCCCACTAAGAGTAACCGAGAAAACCTCGGTTAGTACCTTTGGGTCATTTTAACCCAGAATAAAACCAATCGATTACTACCATTTTAATTAAATTCAATGTCAAAGGTAATGGCAATAATTCCCGTCAACCATTAGCATTATGGTTAATTGTAACTATTTTCATCAACCAATAACATTAAATGGTTCATGGAAATTATTTTCATTAACTATTAACATTAAATGGTTAATGGAGATAATTTTCATTAAACATAAACTCTTATATATTAATGGAAATCATTTTCATTAGCCATTAACATTTAATGGTTAATAGTTAATCGAAATAACTCCCATTAACCATTAATATGTAATGGTTAATGGAAATTATTTCAAATAATCAATAAGAGTTAATGGTTATTGAAAATGTAAATGCATTAAAAAAAGTAATGCATTATTTGCAACCCTGGTATTTAATCGACAAACGAAAAAGGGCAAGCGGAAAAAAAACAACGGAAACAGCGTATAGATTTGGTAGACTTCGAGGGACCGAAGGGACTGATGCAATAACGTACTGACTCTGATAAATTTATCGCTTTAAGCTTTTTACAACATGAAAAATGAAGAAACGAAAATTCTCGTCTATCGTAGATCGATTATAAATATATATACGTTACGTTAAGAGTATGGAGAGCATTCAATGTCAAATCGACTGGTGTCTAATTTTTAATGCCGTTGATACAATTCTGATAGTTTTTTTCACAAATATTTTTCCAGTCTTGTTGAAAATTATCAAGTAGCGTCAAGGAGGGAAAAATTCTGTTAAAAAAAGGCAAATGTTTAATAGAACTGTATCAATGATACTAAAAAATTGTTAACCACGTTCTAAACGGTTGAGGGTCGATCGATTTGACGAGGAATTTCTCGTACTACATTTCCTCGATTAATCTCATAAAAAAACTAACGAATCTGCTTCAACGAACATAGATTCCGCGTTCCCAAGATCCACGTTGATTACATTCGAGTGTATTATATTGTTGCACTTTTGCGGAGAATAGTTGTTAGTGTGAAAATGGTATTAATGCGATATTCCTTGCCGATAAACCAGAAGCATTCCTAAAGTTTATATGAAATATATATATATATATACATATGTGTGTATATATATATATATATATATATACATATGTGTGTGTGTATATACATATGTATCTTGCCGTTCACGGGAACATTGAAGAAAATCAATTTAGCGAGTTTCGAACGAAAACATTCCATCCTAAATGACTTTGGCAACGTCTGAGCATTGAAGAGAAAAAAAAACACGAAATTTTCATTTTGAAAAATTGTCACGAGTGAGCAATTTGTACAATTGTAATGTTTAGTAAAGTAATTGTTTTTTGTAACTGATATTTTTTTTTGTACGACGTATTTTTAAATTTACTATAAAATACGTGAATAATCGAGTATTGCAATTTGATGTAGAAAAGTACGTATACAGGTCCGGTGGATTATTTTACTTTCTCTGACATCGAATTTTCTAGCAACAAAGGCCTAATTTTGTTCCATTAATCATCGTTATCGTTCCTTTCCACGGGCTAACATACACATATACACATATTAACGTATATATTTATATATATGGGGCATTTCACACCGATTCGACCTAGGTCTGACCCTTCACCTCTCAGATTTTGTCCGCCATTTTTTATAGTTTTTTAGTACCTCTGAAAAGCACTTAGGATTTTTTCAAATTTTTTTGGAGCGATTTGACTCAACTATAATTTTATAAACAAATTATTTTTAGCCCAAATTTAAAAATCCGAAAAAATAACAAAAATCCCTTATTTTAGATGAAAAATTTGTAGCGTTGAGCCAAAGTGGGCAGCAGTTTTCTTTGTTTTATATCAAGCTTTTTTGATTTTTTTTTGAAAGAATAGAAAGAGAAACCTGAATCGAGAGGGCCCATATCCAAACATTTTTTTTAAACACCTTCAATTCATACAAAAATGTTTGGATCACGGCACGTTCATTTCAGGTTTCTTCTATTTTAAAAAAAAATCAAAAAAGCTTGCTATAGACGGAAGGAAATCCCTGTCCTCTTTCGTTCAACGCTTGAAATTTTTCATATAAAAAAGGGATTTTTTCAGATTTTTAAATTTGGGCTAAAAATAATTTTTTTCATAAAATCGCTCCAAATCGCTCCAAAAAAATCTGAAGAAAATCCAGAATGCTCTTCAGAGATACTAAAAAAATTGCGGACAAAATCAGAGAGGTTGAATCGATGTGGAATGCCTCACATATATACCCATATACAATATTTTAAAGAATAATGCCAAGATAGGACGGACCTGTGTAGAAATCTTCAACTTGTACATAGATTTTTGTACATATCTCAATAACTCTTCACTTTCAAAACACTAACTTTTTCCTTTTTCAATGTAAAACACTTCTACCGAGCGTTACAAAAAAGAAACACAAGAATGAGAGCGAGAAATTTTGTTCGCAGGATCTAATAGTAATTTTTACTATTAAAAGTGAGCTTATTAGCGGCACACTAATTTTTTTTGTTTTTTCCTCCAAAATTATAATAAACGACTGCATAGAAACACGCGATTAAAAAAATGGAGATGTACTTACTCGTTAATTTATTGGAAAAGAAACACAAAAAAAAGTATAATGTTGTATCGGTTGCGCGTATGTCCACGAGAAAATGATTATATTGGCATTATGATATCGAAGAGGTTTGCATCGATCATCGGATCTCGTGTGAATCTGATGTGCAGATATCTGTATCTACAAATATATATATATCGATCTATATTTTGACGAATGATCGATGCTGCCTTTTCGAAATCGTTATCCGTGAGAAAGAAAACAAAAATAATACTGCATAAACGTTAATTGTCTGTGATAGAAAGTGTTTTGAAATTGTCTAGATGATGATGAATTATATATTGAACGATTGTAATAAAATTCTACTATTGTGTAAGTTAATAATATATATTGTAAAAAAAAACAAATACTCATATAACTTAGAACGTATAACACACGCCATTAACCGTATTGAAAACACGAGGATTCACATATGGAATTTCAAATTCGTGTAACGGACAATATACAATTTAAGAAAATGCTCGTGAGAGAGAAAAGGAATTTTGCATCGACGATTGAAACAGGCTTTTTTGGTGATTTAGACTCCGATCCGTAAAAGAGATCATCTTCCATTTGGAGTGTTGCAGTATTAAACGAACAAACATTGACTCAATATCGATCGATTGTGCTCGCAGTATTATACGTTCGATCCTCAAGAAAAAAAATCTCTATATATATATATAAATATATATATTAGGCTGCTTCAAAAAAAAAATTTGATTTTTCAATGGGCCACACCTGATTGCATCCAAAAAAAATAAGTTTTGAATTTCATCATTTTTATTTATTTTTAAATCTGGTCCCACACGTATTTTCACTATATTATTTCACTATTTTTCAAAACTTTATTGTTTATAATAAGTTTTTTTTCTCTTTATTTTACAACTATGATCTGTTATTAGTAATAATAATGAACAGTTTTGGGTGGTTCATAATAAGTGAAAAAACCATTTGCGTTATGGGTATGCTTTTCAAAATCGAATAGAATCTTAAATAAACTCCTTTTAAAAAATGAGTCAAGTAGCTGAAGTTCGTTCAATTTGATTTATTCAGGATTCCCGAAGAATTAAGGTACCAGTCTACTTTAGAAGGCCAAAAAAAGCAAATAAAAAAAAAATTTAGCTCCATCAGATATGACTATAAAACTGTTATTACAACATCGTTTCATTCTTTGGAAGTACAAAACAAAAATTTATTTTTTATTTTGATTCTTTGAATATTCTATAGAAGGCGCCAAAGTCGAAAATGTCTTGTCCCAGAGTCGACGGTTAATCTCAGGATTGGCAAGTCCGAAACAAAAAAATAAAAAAGCTTCTTAAAGAGGAAGGTTTTTTACACAACAATCTACCACTGTTAATGAAAAATCGATTAGAAACAAAAAATTGCGGATGTTTGAAATGGAAATAAAAATTTATTTCAAACATCCGCCATTTTTTTTAAAATCAATTTTTCATTAACGGTTGTAAATTGTTATGTAAGAAACCTTCTCTTTAAAATGCTTTTTTTGTTTTTTGTTTCAGACTTGCCAATCCTGAGATTAACTATTGGCCATGGGACAAGACATTTTCGACTTTGGCGCCTCCTATAAATTATTTAAAGAATCGAAATAAAAAATAAATTTTTATTTTATATACTTTTAAAGGATGAAACAAAGTTGTAATAACAGTTTCATAGTCATATCTGATACAGGAGATGAGAAAAAAAATCTCAAAAATTTGCTTTTTTTTGACCTTCTAAAATAGACTAGCACCTCAATTCTTCGGGAATCCAGAATAAATCAAACTGAACGAACTTCAGCTACCTAACGCATTTTTTAAAAATGAGTTTATCCGAGATTCTATTCGATTTTTAAAGGCAACCCATAACGCAAATGGTTTTTTCACTTATTATGAATAACCCAAAACGTTCATTATTATTACTAATAACAGATTATAGTTATAAAATGAAAAGAAAAAAGACTTATTGTAAACAATATAGTTTTGAAAAATAGTGAAATAATGTAGTGAAAATACGTTAATACGGAAAATACGGATCCGATTTAAAAATAAATAAAAATGATGAAATTCAAAACTTATTTTTTTAGGATGCAATCTGACATTCTGGGAGCTGTCGGGAAGAAAAGTTTTTTTTCCAATAATTATCCGTCTTGAATTCAAAAAAAAGGAAAAAAAATGAAAAATCAATTGCGGCGTATCTTCCACTCAATATAAAATGCTCATCTTTTGACAGCATTTTTTTTTCTATCTAAACTAACTATTTCAGGTGTGGCCCGTTGAAAAATCGATTTTTTTTTTTGAAACAGCCTAATATATATATATGTGTAACCACGATGAATCTCAACAGAGTAGCATTTGATACCTTTAGTACACGAGACTTCAGCTGTTGAATTGAAATTCTATAACTAATGCATTTACAAGATTTGAAGAAAAGAAAAGAAGTAATAACAACGTTATACGATTGAAAAAAAAGAAAACCCCGCAATTTAACTATTCCACTAAGGCACGAGAGAGAAAGCGAGAAAGAATGTGGATGAATAAATTGTTTTATCACGTATACGATACCGCAGAAATATGCAAATTGTCATTTTCCTTCAATCCTCATCTAGATCAAAGTATCATTTTTTATCATCCATTCTCTAAGATAATTGTTTCATCGGTTTAATGGTTTTTTTTAAATTTCTCAATACTAAGAGCATGTGAAAGGTCTATTTTACCGACAATTTTTCAAACAAGTCTCGTAAATGTTCAAAAATTAAAAAAAAAACAAAGTTGCATGGCCTGATAAAATACTTGTGCAGAGCATGAAACTTTTATTTTGCCTCAAATGTTGCTGATCTCTGAGAAAGACCTGTTCGAAAATTTTAGCTATCTCTCTCGCACTCATGCATCAGCTGATCAACTTTCACATCCTCTTAAAAGTCTGAAAAAATAAGAAAACGAGATATTGACCGAGAAAGTCCCGTATTTAGCATGAATTTTTCATCCAAGTTTTCTCGACTGACGGAAGAAAATTTGCATTGAAATTTCGACAACTATTGAATGAAATATTGAAATCGTAGCTTCTGTCGGTAAGACAGTGTTTTTTTTTTATCGACGAACTTTCTCAAATTACTCATTTGTGATGTGATTTGCTTCGCCAATGCTCCAAAACGTTTGAATGGGATGAAACAATTGATGTCAAGCCTCCGTGGACCGTGTCCGAAGGTGAAACAACCGGAAACTAAGAGAAAAAAAATGAAATTTTTGGCTTACCTTGGAATCGAACACATGATGAGTGTGCGTGACGTTGGGACACCCGGTATAAGCGAGTTACCCGGGGAGGAGTGACTAGCGGGTTCTTCAATAAGCCGCTAGATGGCAGCACTAAACAGTCTCAAAGCGCTCGTGCCTAAGCTACAGCCGAAGGATCCAGAGACGAGCTTTCGTGTGACAACAATGCAGTTTATAGTCCGTGTATCGTCAGATCGATCAGTGATTTCTTATCTTCGTCCTCCAGATTCCTCGATCTCAATTGTTTTTCCGTAGGTAAGCGAAAGTACAATCTAGTCAACAGTTTTGCGACCTCCACGAACCAAAGTTTCTAGCGGCGGAGAGACTTCTCGACAAAAACGGAGTCTCGAGATGATTATTTTTCGCGGAGAGACGCGAAGAAGGAGAATAGAGGAAAAACAGCTCACGGTTAAGAGGGAGCAAGGAGAAGCGCAACGTGAAAATTTATAGCACTGGCTCGTCGACGGAAACCTTAAATTTAACGTGCTTTGCATTCTGCGGAGCTCTATATATTCTTTTATCTCTATGTATGTATACATATATATATAAACACACGTCAAAATGAAGGGTGTGTATAACGCGGATGAGTGTGCGGGGTAGATGGCGTTGGGAGAGAATTCGGTGGAGGTTTTCGCGAGAGACGATTCTCGGCACATAACACAACACGAAGCAGTAGAAGAAACGACTCGCGGCGCAAAAAGCGCGCATCTGAATAAAATGATAATAAACCGGGCGAACGCGTTCTCTCCTCTCTCTGAAAATATACACACACATATATATAGAGATATATATATATATATATATACATATATATATATATATATATATATATATATATATATGTACTTCTTGCAGTAAATATATGCATAAATATGTACGTACGTAGATTCACATACAGAAAAGTCGGCGGAGTTTGCGTTTCGCATTCACAAACGCGAAATGCGCGTCCACCAAATAAAAGGGGCTTGAGAAACGTGAGATGATCTTTCAAAAGCATTTCGCTGAAAACTTTCGTGAATCTACGACAACCTCTCTTTTTCTCTCTTTCTCCCAAGTCGACGAATCCTCTCATAGAAGCGCACAATATTTGTGACGCGCGCTCGTGTATGCTCGAAACGTTAAGTAGAGCAAACACGAGAATCGCACCGGAAGTGTTATTTGCCACGCATGCGAGCGAAGCGTTACACACGAATTCGCCAATTTTGTTCGCACTCCGGTTAAAGCGTGTGCGGGGAGAGAGTAAGAGAGGTTCGCTTCGTTAGTTTATATACCCAAGAGCGTGCAAAACCCTAAAAGCGATTGATTAACGTGCTTGCTGGTAAAGCCAAACGCGCGCGCACATACCAAAACCTTTAATTACAGGAGTATAGTGATTGAAGCCTGCGGTAAACTATATGGAATTAGATGGGCAAACATAGTATTATTTCTCGTACGCGGTGAGGTGGGAATTACGAAATGCAAAGAGCTTAAAGACTGGAATACATGTATATGGGGCGTTCCATCCCAAATCGGACTGTTTGAAAAACTTTTTTTTAATTTCCTTAATTTTTTAATATTTTTTATTACCCATCAAAAGACCCTTCCTGTTAACGTTTGAGATTTTTTTGATTACCCGTTCAAAGGATATTAAATTTAAAAAAAACCGTTTTTTTTTGTTATTTTGATCATAACTTCTTTAATAATGGTCCAAATGAAAAGTTCTTTTTTAAAAAATTTTTGCTTTTTATGGCCTTTTCAGAAAAAAATACAACAAAAATATTTGACGAGTTTTTGAATGAATTTTTTGAGTTTTAAACTTTGAATCGCGTTTTTAAAGTGAGTGTCATTTTTATTTTTATTTTTTTTTAATTTTTTGCTCCAAACATCTATCTATTCAACAATTTTTAAGACTAGTTCGATTGTGGGATTTCCATAACTATTTTTTTTCGATTTTAGAAAATTAATTTTTTTTTTTTTAAATCATTATGAATACCAATTTTTGTTACTGTATAGTATTTTTTTCAATATTTAGAATTTATTTTGACACTTTTATCGTTAACAGGTTCTTAAAATTAATAATTAATCGTTAAGTCTGTTTATGAACAATAATAACAATAGTTTTTATTTATACACGTATTTTTGTGAAAACCTTACATATAAGATTATTTCCTGAATTAGAATATTCCTTTGCCAATACGTTTCTCTTGCTCATTGGAATAATTGAATAAAATTTTTGTGTCCCCCTGTGATTGACTTCGCAATATTGTATCGCAAATAAAATCTTTCCTTTGCATCTAAATAATGCTTCTCAGGTGAAAATTTGACAGCAATATTCGGTAGACTATTCAGGTTCAATGCCCACTCATACAATTCTTGAACCGTTGTTATTTGTTCATCGATTAATTATTAATTTTAAAAATGTGTTAACAATGAAAAAGTGTCAAAATTAATTTAAAATGATTAAAAAAGTACTATACAGTAACAAAATTAGTATTCATAATAATTTATGAAAAAAAAAATTAATTTTCAAAAATCGAAAAAAAAGTAGTTATATTAAAATCCCACGATCGGACTAGTCTTGAAAATTGTTGAATAGATAGATGTTTGAAACAAATTTTTTTTTTTTTAAATAAAAAATGACACTCACTTTTAAAAACGCGATTTAAAGTTTAAAACTCAAAAAACTCATCCAAAAACGCGTCGAATCTTTTTGTTGTATTTTTTTCTGAAAAGGCCATAAAAAAAAAAATTTGAAAAATCAACTTTTAATTTGGACCTTTATTAATGAAGTTATGATCAAAATACCAAAAAAAGAGCGGTTTTTTGTTAATTTAATATCTTCTGAACGGGTAATCAAAAAAATCTCAAAATTTAACGGGAAGGGTTTTTTGATGGGTATTAAAAAATATTAAAAAATTGAGGAAATTTAAAAAAAAGGTTTTTCAAACTGTCCGATTTGGGATGGAACGCCCCATATATGTATGTACATATATAACTATTCAGCGCGTCGCTGACATTTTCTTACAGAAGCTTTTGAGTAATTGACCAAAAATTGTATTCCATATCCAGAAACGAATGAACACAAATTTCGTGGTATATGGGGTATCCCAGATTAACTCAACCAACTTTTTGCCCCCACCATCTCGTATTTCATTCACTTTTTTTTTACCATATTCTATCAAGTCGGAAAAAGCGCTTGGCAAATTTTTGCAATTTTTTTTTACCAGCCGTTATTTGAGTACAATTTTTTTTTCCAGACAGACCGATGAAAAAATTGTGAAAATTTTTGATGAGTTGTTTAACAATGATAATTTTCTAATCATGTAATTCATAATGACATGATTAGTTAAATAAAATAATAAAGTGATTATGTTTATATTTCATCGTGAAAAAATCTAAAATAAAATTCCCTTAACATGACAATTGAAGTAATTTAGCATGTACACGTGATGAATTGCATATTTTTAACAATTTTCCCAGTGCGATAGTTCAAAATAAAGCTGGAAATGCCGATTATGGAAAATTTCTCTTGATCTTAACGGGTTATACGCAGTCAAGAGGCCGAAAACAAGCGATTTTTCAAGAATTTTTCCTGGAAAGACATTTTGTAACTTTTTACTTATTTTGAAATTTTTCTTTTTAAAAAATAATGATTCTCGAAGCCGCTGTAACCGATTTCCGGGAGGTCCTCTAAAAAAGGAGTCTTGCGGTGAGAACGATGTCTCTAGATTGGATCATCTAAAATCAAAACATAAAAAAGAATTCGTCAATATAAAGTATAATCTAGTATCTAATGGACGGAATAAGCAAAATATTTATTTCAAAGGAAATGGCGGCATCTAAACAAAATTCAAATTTTTGATGAAAATGTTTCACTTAAATTGTTTATAAAATTGAAAATATTTATCAGTGCAAAAACCTTCGAATAATTACTAAAAAATATATTTATAAAGCTTGTGGAAAAATGTAGGACTGATTTGTGCTGTTTCTGAGAAATATTGATCACCGACTTTAAAAACACCGTTTTCAGAAAAACGCGTTCAGAGATTCAAAAGCACTTTACACATGGTAATTACGGGTTTACAAATATGCTTATAACTTCAAAAATATTTGTCGGATTGACATGAAATTTTCAATATTTAAATATATGTACAATACGAAAATGAGAATTAAAAAAATTGATTTTTTCAAATCCACATGCGTATAACCCCTTAATTTTGGCCTTTCTGTTGTGAGAAAGAGGTGATTCAAAAAAGCCCCATATAAAGAAAATCTGCAAAAAAATCCTTTTCATTTTCGGACAATAAAAAAAAATGTAAAACAAATCCGCGAGGGTGAGAATGAAAACTTAGCTGTGGTTGACTCGGAATATCACTTATACATGTATATTAGGGTGGTCCTTTTTTAGAGCTCGGACGAATTTTGTCTCAAACGAATTGCAATTCGTCCAGATTAATCCGTATGACAATGTGAATTTTTCCTCAAATAATAGCACCAATGAAAATCTTGCAGTTGTAGATTTTTTAAAAATTATTACACTTCGAATAAAATATATCCTGAGAATATGTAAACACGTGTATTTCAAATGGGGAAACTACCCTCTTTTCGGGAGGGGTTAGAGTCTAGATAAAAACTAAAAAAATTAGGGTACCGTTTCAGAATTATTTGGCGTCGATTTGAAGGGCGTATGATAAAAAATTCGTCCGAGCCCCGAATAAGGACCACCCTAATGTATATGTATATGAATAAGTTCTCGTTCTTTGTCTCGCAGAGGTCAGACAGTCGAATACGCACTCTGGGCAAATTGTCGTGAGTATCTTGCCACATAAATATGATAATATTTACAATGAAAGTACGTTACCCAGTCTCCGCAGAGATATATGTTACGGTGTGTCGTTGTCGTACGTATTCTCCACTGCTTCAGATGCCATTTGCCGCCATTGCTCCTTGAATCCCAGTATATAATATAAATATATGTGTGGACATATATCTATACTTCTATATCTATATGTTTATACATATATATATAGCTCCGTCTATCTCTCGCGTTGCGTCCTATCGCGATAATACCATTATGCGAATTTCGTGATTTGCATATTTCAGAAAGCGCCTGCAATGCCGCACAGGAAAGCATAAACAATTCGGGATGGCGTATAACTGGGCTTCCTCGGCAGATGAGTTACATACACGAAAGATTTACGTAAACGCCCGGTGCGCACCTTCTCGCTCCTTCGACAAGACTTTTGTCTACGAAATACTTACATTCATATTATACTTGCATGCATATCGATGGTTTAACGCCAAAAGGCCATCTAGAAGCGCAGCTTTCGCACACTCGACCCGCTCTTTTTGTTCTCTTCGATGGATATACATTAGGGTGGACCGAAAATCCGCTTTTTTGAAATTCTTTTAGCAATACCGAAAATATTGTTCATTATGCTACAAATGAAATTTATGTGAAGGGAAAAAATGTTGAGTCAACATCCTAGGCTCGCCCAAGTTCGTTGAAGTTCGAAGTGTTGAAAAAAAAAAATGTCTCGGCTTATTTTTATTGGAAATCTAATTCTCTACAAAAAAAGGTCCTTACGTCAAATCATGTAGAATCGATAGTTTCTGAGATAATTGCTGTTTTAGTGAAAAATTTGTCATTTTCCTCTATGTTGATACTTGTTATGGGTAAAAAAATATTTGATAAACTTCTTAATTGATAGGAAATTCAATTCTCTACAAAAAAGGTCCTTATATGAATTCATGTAGAATTGATGGTATCTAAGATAATTGCAATTTAGTAAACAAATTGTAATTTTCGTCCATATTTACATTTTTATGGTTAAAAAATAATTGATATACTCCATATTTCGTAGGAAATTTAATTCTCTATAAAAAAGTTGCTTATATGAAATCATGTAGGATTGATAGTTCTCAAAATAATTGCAAATTTACTTAAAAATAGTCATTTTTTTCTATAAATATTTTTCCTCTGAAGGAAAAAAAATTACCTTCCTTTTTTTATTAGTTTCTCTACAAAAGCAATCGTTAAGTCTATTTACTTCAATATTACACTGAAAAATTTTTTTTGTTGATAATGCAAAAATTTGTTTCACTAAACCAAATATTTGTTTCCGGACGTTCAACTCGATCATTTTGGTAATTCAACAAAATATACAGTGGAAGTTTTAGTTAAATCGTTGCTTGAATGGGCAAAGTTTCAGTTCAATCAAATAAAAATTTGTTACTTCGAATAAAAATTTATTCCACACAGAGAAATAAACGATTGAGCTGACTAATTATCGGTTGATTCCATATATGTATATTCTATGTATCAAAATAAATATTTGATACAACTCATTATTTATTTCAAGTATATAAATAATGTGATAGATGGATTAAATATTTGGTTCACGCACTTATCCGATTGATTTCAATAAACGAATATTTTGTCGAACAAATAATATATTTAGTTGGCGCAATTAAATTTTTTGCGCTATTATATAAATAATGTGATAAATGAATTAAATATTTGGTTCACGCAATTATCCGATTATTTCAATGAACCAATATTTTGTCGAACAAATAATATATTTAGTTGGTGCAATTAAATTTTGAATCCTGAAATTAATTGTGGCTAAACATAGTATAAAAAATATGTAGTATTTGAAAAATAATTCAAATTGCATATTTTTCCAGCCTTAAAATGAGCGACATAAAAAAAAATAGTATTTGCGCGAATCGTCCGACCTAATTTTACGCTCTCTCCGACGGGGATTCGAACCTGCGACCCTACCTACCTACCCTACTTGACGACCTAACACGCTACCTATACTGAGCTACGGACTGCTTACGAACTTTCTCAACTTTTGTCGTATATGAATGATACGGCGTGTCGAAAAAATAATGATATGGACTAAATAAATGGACTAAACAAATGAATAAATAAATAAATTGAACTAAATTGTACCTGTAAATTGACCAAATAATTTCGTTCACCTCATATCTTATGGTTAACCAAATCCATTTGTTGATTTAATTATAGTTTCATTATTTCAAACAAATTAATATCGAATCAACTAAATTTTTATCAACTAAATGGATCAAGTTGATTTAACTGAACTTTTTTCTCAGTGATCAAATTATTGTTCATAGTATTCAAATGAATAATTTTGTATTTCAACAAAATTAAATTTCCTACAACTAAATCATTTCTTGGTTGTGAAATATGGAAAACCAAATGATTTTTTTCATTTCTCATCATTATATGCTGGTTCAAAAAAACATTTCGCGATAGACACAATATTATGGATTGTTTTGAATACATATACTTATTTGATTTGGCAATATAAAAAATGTTTGTACGAAACAACTTGTTTGATTGAAAATGCGAAATTTTCGCTTGTTACAGCTATATTTATCTAGTTAATATAAACTAGAAATCAACAAAATATTTCTTTACGGCAACTCAGTAATGTGTAAATTTATCTGTAAATTGACCAAATAATTTTGTTCACCTCATATCTTATGGTTAATCAAATCCATTTGTTGAATTAGTCATAGTTTCATTATTTCAAACAAATTAATATTCAATTAACTAAATTTTTATCAACTAAATGGATTTAGTTGATTTAACTGAACTTTTTTCTCAGTGTATATGTATATTTTGAAATTGTCGCTTATTGTAACAATTTTTATTCTTCCAAACAGATTTTTTCATAATAACAATTACAAATTGGCTACGTTTTTCGTAAGTAACATTTCCTGTGAGTGCATTCAATGGCCGGGTTCAGCTATGACTCTTTCTATAGTTCTGCTGTTATAAGCACAGGTCGCGTCGTATGTAAAAAGACTCGCTATCGCGACCTTTGATCATACGGAACCGATTTTCCCTAAAGTTCGCAACATTTTTACCTCTGGTGCTAGTATTTCACGAAGAGAACATCCAACATTTGTTTCGACTTACGGTTAGGCTGTGTTTAGAATTCACTGCGTGTACTGACGTCACATCGTCGGAACTAAAAAAAATAATAAAAAAAAAGGAAGGATATTTTTTTTCTCATAGGAGAAATATTTGTAGAAAGAAAAATGACTATTTTTAAGTAAATTTGCAATTATCTCAGAAACCATTAATCCTACATGATTTTATGTAAGAACCTTTTTTTGTAGAGAATCGAATTTCCTATAAAATAACATGATTATCAAATATTTTTTTACTCATAAAAAGTATAAATATATAAATATAGAGGAAAATGAAAATTTTTTCACTAAAACAGCAATTATCTTAGGAACTATCGATCCTCCATGATTTTACACAAGGACCTTTTTTGTAGGGAATTGAAACCCAAATAAACCCAAATAAACCTTTTTTTGTAGAGAATTAAATTTCCAATACAAGTAAGCCGAGAAATTTTTTTTTTAACACTTTGAACTTTAATGAACTTGGAACTTCACACAGATTTTTTCTGTAACATAATAAACAATTTTTTCGGTATTGCTAAAAGAATTTCAAAAAAAGTGGATTTTCGGCCCACCCCAATATTCATGTATCAACAGATTTCTCAACAATTTGTGGTCTTTTTTCTGGAACCTCAAAATTGCGAATGTGCTCTATTCAAGCTCAACCGGTTTAGAATTGTTTTTACGATGTTTCGCACTTCAAAAAAATGAAATTAAATATTCACTCTTACAAGTTTAGGTGCTGTTCATCAAATTATTGATGTTAAAACTATGAAGCATCATTCGTTTGTTATTGTAAAAAAGCCCTAAATGCCATAAATTCATTATTTTCTACGCGACGTGGTTGTAGTAAAAATAAAATATTAAAAAATATGTTCTTTGCCGATTTTTATGTGATGAATCGAACGGTCTATATGTTAAAAATGGAAGCTGATTTATTTAACCATAAATAAAAAAGTTCAGAAGGCGCATGGCGCTCGGGCTCTTTGTCAATTCCTCGGCTCTTATCATATGGTTAAAACGTATCTTACAGTTAAGAAAAATGTAAAATAATATTTTTTCATCGATTTTGATGTTGAAATCTATTAGCCCATCTGCTATTAAATAAATCAGCTTGCGGTTTTAGCATAAACCGTTTGATTCGTCACGATGAAATCTGCAAAAAACATATTTTTAAATATTTTATTTTTACTGCAAAAGTGACGAACGAGTCGAGTCTATGCACTGCACTGAGAAAAAAGTTCAGTTGGAACAACTGAATCCATTTAGTTAAAAAAAAATTAGTTGATTCGATATTAATTTGTTTGAGATAATGAAACTATAATTAATCCAACAAATGGATTTGGTTAACCATAAGATATGGGGCGAACGAAATTATTTGGTCAATTTCCAGATACAGTTTAGTCCAATTTACACATTACTGAGTTGCTATACAGAAATATTTCGTTGATTTCTAGTATATTTTAACTAAATAAATTTAGCTGTAACAAAAAAAACCATTCGTATTTTCAATCACACAATTTATTTGGTACAAAGATATTTATTTGATTAAACTGAAACTTTGCCCATTCAAGCAACGATTTAACCGATTTAACTAAAACTTTCACTGTATCTTTGTTGAATTACACACCAAAATGATCTCGTTAAACGTCCGGAAACAAATATTTGATTGGTTGGCTTGGTTGAAAATTCAAAAATTTGTTTGACTCAACCAAATATTTGTTTCCAGAGGTTCAACGAGATCATTTTGGTAATTCAACAAAGATACAGTGGAAGTTTTAGTTAAACCGGTTAAATCGTTGCTTGAATGGGCAAAGTTTCAATTCAATCAAATGAATATCTTTGTACCAAATAATTTGTGTGATTGAAAATACGAATTGTTTTTTTGTTACAGCTAAATTTATTTAGTTAAAGTATACTAGAAATCAACGAAATATTTCTGTACAGCAACTCAGTAACGTGTAAATTGGACTAAACTGTTTCTGGAAATTGACCAAATAATTTCGTTCACCTCACATCTTACAATTAACCACATCCATTTGTTGAATTAATTATAATTTCATTATTTCAAACAAATTAATATTGAATCGACTAAATTTTTTTCAAGTAAATGGATTTTGTTGTTTAAGATTTAAGTAACTGAAATTTTTTTTTCAGTATGGAACAAACCGAGGAACTGACAAAGAGTACGAACGCCACGCGCCTTCTGAGCTTTTCATTTACGATTAAATAAATCAGCTCCCGGTTTTAGCACAAACCGTTCGATTCGTCACGACAAAATCTGCAAAAAATATATTTTTTTTTGTTTTTTATTTTTTCTGCAAACGTGTCGAAAGAGTCGAGTCTATGATAAAAACCGAGGAATTTAACGAGCAGTATAATGAGCGCAAGGGCACTAAAAAAATGTTTTAAAAGCCGCGCATTTCCATCGGTGTGGATCAATTGACTTGCGATTTCCGGCGAGAGTGAAACAGAAGTAATCGAGAATTTAATTACGCGCAGAGATCTCACCGGGAAAATATAAAATGCGCTCCCGTAAGTATACACATTGTAAATTTAATCATGATAATATTTTTTAATCCACTCACACAAATTAACATCGTTTTTTTTTTATTCGTCCATGAAATTCAAAAAAATATTTTGGTATCTGTGTACAATAATTTTCAAATAATTGTACATTAAGAACCGACCGAGGAATCTCTAATTTGATTTCAATTTTACAAAAATTTTACAAAAATCTGATTTTTATTCTCACTATCTTGAATCAAATTTTTATAAAGTACACCTTACATTGTGCATACTTAAACCACATTTGTACAAAAGTTTGTGAAGTCATCGACATAATGATATCCTTCAAAATTTCATTACAGTACTCATAATCTGTGTTGTGGCGATGAACTTGGGAATTTTCAAGGCTGAATCACAAAACAGGTTGACGACAAATACCGTTCAACAGCTCACGAGCAGCGCAAATACATTTGGCCTCAATTTTTACCAGGTTAAAATTTAATATCTGGCTCATTATGATTCATCATTAATCAGACGACGTTGATTAAAACCCAAAGATTGAAATAATCGGTGTAAAAATATACATTTTCGCGCAGATTTTGTCCAGAACGAGACAGCAAAATGTCGTTGTGCCGACGTACTCGACATTTATGGCAATTAGCATGGCAGCTCATGGTGCCGGGGGAAATAACGAGATTGAGATGCGTGAGATACTCCAACTTCCGGAGAATCATCGTGATGTTCTTATCGGGATTGAGGCTCTTAATAATAAATTACGGGTGCGGTACCATTCTGAATAATGCTTTGCAGTAATAAACTTCCAAGGACAAAAACAAAGTCCGGGAAGTACTTGAAAGTACTTCAAGTATCAAGTACAAAGTACCTTAGGTACTTGGAGTATAAAGTACCGGTGGTACTTCAAGTACAAAGTACTTGTTACTTGCAAGTACTCGTCAAGACGAGTACTTGAAGTATAAGTACTTGAAAAAATCAAGTACCAGTATCAAGTACTTTCCAAGTTTTCGGGTACGTCTCGTAAATTCTGGTACTTGGGTCATTCCATGTCAAATCGACCAAGAGTTGGAATGGACCACTTTCAATTTCGATGAAATTTAGTCAGAAGTTTCGTTTTATCATAAATGCAAGTTCTACCAAGAAAAAAAAATTAATTGTTTTTTTTTTCAAAAGTTATGCAAAATTGAAACTTAACCATTTTTCAATTTTTTTTTTTTTTATATCTTGAAAACTATGATAGTTATGAAAAATCGTTTGTTTCATCTTGAAGAGTATACTTGGGGCTACGAAAAAAAAAATATTCCGACAACAAATTTTGAAAAATGATGAATTTGGAGAATTTTGAACTTTTTAAAATCGTGAAAATCGACAATTAACATCGAATTTTTTGTTCAATTTTTTAAACATAATACCTTCTACTGATTTGAAAAGATCCTGAAATTTTCAGAAAGGTGTTTTTTTTGTTTCAAAAATATGAATTTGTTTGTTGAAGTTGTTTGAAGTTGAGCAATCATGTAATTTTGTAATTTTGAGCAGTCAAAATTACATGATTGATCAGTTTCACTTGACTTAGAAGTAAAAAAAAAGTTTTACCAAAATTCAAAAATTCATATTTTTTAAACAGAAAAAACATTTCTGAAAATTTCAGGATCTTAAAATATCAGTACGAGGTGTTATATACATATTATATAAATATTATAAATATAAATATTATATAAACGTTATACAAAAAAAATAAAACCATAAATTTAATGTTGATCGTGGATTTTTACGATTTTGAAAGATTTAAAATTGTCCAAATTCATCAGTTTCAAAAATTTGTTTCGGAATATTTTTTTTTCGTAGCCCCAAGCATACTCTTTAAGACGAACCAAAAACGATTTTTTCGTAACTAGAACAGTTTTCGAAATATTTAACAAATTAACTTGAAAAAATGGTGAAATTTTGAATTTTCGAAAAAAAAAATAATTTTTTCCATTTGTTAGAACTTTGTTTTATGATAAAAGAAAACATCTGGCCGAATTTCATCAAAATTGAAAGGGGTCGATTCCAAATAATGGTCGATTTGACATGGAATGACCCATATTCAAAGGCTTTGCACATGCAATCATCGGCAAGACACATTCAAAAGTACTTGATACTTGTACTTGAAAAAAGTACTTCAAGTATAGAAAAGTACTTGAAATTTTCAAGTACAGTACTTCAAGTACAGGAAGTACTTGAAAGATTTAAGTTCAATACTTGAAGTACTTTTTAAGTACTTTGTACTTGCAAGTACTGTACTTCAAGTACCTGCAAGTACCATGTACTTTCAAGTACTGCCCAGCTCTGATATCGTTTAACTCCATTGCAGACGATTGCCCGAACTACCAGCGTGTCTTTGATTAATCAGATGTTACACGCCGACAACGTAGCACCTAAATCCGACTTCAAAGACATTGCAAGAAGGGTATTTCATGTCGAACCTCGAGGGACGTTTTCCGGTAAGTAAATGGTGAAGAAACATTGGCCATCTTTAGCAATCATCACTCATTTTCACGATTAAACTAGTTTGGATCAGGGTTGCGAAATTTGTAATGTAAAGGTAATGCATTATTCATTACATTTAGAATGTGTAATGGGAAAAATTTCCATTACCCATTACAATGTAGTGTGCAATGGCAAAAATTTGCATTACCCATTACAATGTAGTGTGTAATGGAAAAAATTTTCATTACCCATTACAATGAGTGTTTAATGGGTAATGGGTAATGGAAGAAAATTTCATGACCCGTTACTATGTAGTGTGTAATAGAAAAAATGTCTATTACCCATTGCAATGTAATGTGTAATGGACAAAACTTTGATTGCAATTTTGGGAATGGAAAAATATAGATGAATAAATTATTGCAATTTTGCATTACATTTTAATGACTCAGGTACCGTAAATTATAAAAAGCATCTATATGCATACGAAAAGTTGAACGATGATATAATACGTCACTGCCATCGTCTGCCCCGGTGGAACGGTTTTTCACCTACGCAACGATGATGAACGCTCCTAAATTCAATAGGCTCACAAAAAATCACTTTGAGCAAAGGATATTGGCAAAAGCAAACGCTGAAAAAAAGTATATTTAGAAGTGCAGTTAAACGTTCAACTTTTTGTATGCATATAGATGCTTTTTAGAATTGAAGGTACCTAATTCATTAAAATGTCATGTAAAATTGCAATAATTTATTCATCTATATTTTTCTATTCCCAAAATTGCAATCAAAGTTTTGTCCGTTACACATTACATTGCAATGGGTAATGGAAATTTTTTCTATTAGCACTACACTGTAATGGGTCATGAAATTTTTGTCCATTACATACTTCACTGTAATGGGCAATGCATTTTTTTTTCATTTCACACTACGTTGTAATGGAATTTATTTCTATATTACACACTACATTGTAATGAAAATGGCAATGCATTACAAAAAGTATATATACTTGCAACCCTGGTTTGGATTCACAAGTTTCTGCCTACTTAGCCTCCTCTTTCCCTTTGCAAGCCAATCCCAACCCAAACCCCGTGACCATTCGAGAATTTAATGACGGTCAATGAACCCGAACCTAGAAGTTAGAGACTGGGAGTGATCTGGTTCCTCCTCTTGAAAGTCTCTATTCTACCTCATGGCGGAGGCAACGAAATATTTATAATATAATGAGAGATAAATCTGAACTTTTTCTTCATTTCTGAGCAAAATTTGTCCATTTCTCAAATAGTGCCACCCGGAACTATAAATTTCGATAACAGAGCATGGTTTGATTGCTACATGAGAGCACAAAATATTGCGTATTCTCCAATCTTCTTCGACAATGGCACTGGACCATTAGAGGTCGCGGAGATTACAAGATCGACGGGAAAACATCGATACGGTGAGCTACGCGAGCTCGATGCAACGTTCGTCGAAATTCCGTGCGAGGTAAATTCATTACTCAGGCTAAAATGTCTCATGAATGGTATTTTGTCAGAACGCAATGTAGCTACAATCTAACCTAGAGTTATCCTACTTAGAGTCAATTATAAGTAATAGCTGAGGGATATTCTTCTGTTACATTCGTTTTCTGCAGGACTACGTTGAAACATACGAGGCTGATGACGACGATGAGTACCCAGAGGAGCGGGAATCAAACGTTCGGTCCACAAGTATATTCATCATACTTCCGAATAAGATAAATGGCCTTGAAAAGTTGGAGAAGAATATCGGGAAAATGAGCGTTGAGAAACTTTTCAGCGCTGATGAACATGACGTGAATGTCGTATTTCCGCCAATGTCTTTGAGTTACTCCGAGTATATCGAAAAAGACCTTTTCGAAGTAAGATTTTTATGAAATTTTATCGTCAAATTTAAAAGCAGTTCAATCACTGATGGATCCTTTATCAACGATGAATAACATGTTCGACATTCTTGCAGATGGGATTCCAAAAAATGTTCTTTGAAACCTCTGGTTTCTCCAATATTAATGACACTTCCAGTATCAGGGTTGACGAATTCTTGAATTTTGCATCTCTCGATGTTCAGGAAATACCTGGTGAGTTCATGAATCTCTTCCTTTTATCACAAGTTTAATGTAATCTCAATTCATGTACTGATTTCTTTCCCCAACGACAATGCGAAAACAATAAGAAGACGATTCACTTCTCTTCATATTTTTTTTTCTAGATTCAGCGAGCACCTTGTTTGATAATTCCGAAAAATCCATCGACTTCACTGTGAATCGTCCTTTCGTCATTGTCGTCACTACTAATGATGAGGACCCCCTTATTCTTATGATCGCTCGTTATACTGTCTTCAAGGATCTTTACTCGCCATGAATTTAGTCTGCCGAGTTTTTTTTTCTTACCAAGGAGAAGGAATGTATAACAAAAATTGCGTTTGTAAATTTTCTTTCATTAGTTTTGTTCATAGAAAGTTGAATACTTGGATGCTGAAATTCCTTATGTAAATCGGTTCCTTTGAACTCTTCGCAATCATTAAATTTTGCAAATAAAGTAACAGCAAAACTGTTTCCGTCCACCTTTTAATTCGAATGCAAATATGATGGCAACCCTAGCAATTTTGGCAACTGCAAAGTCAATCGAAAATATCAACGGTTGAATTTGGACAGCTTTACAACTATAAAGTCAACGCGTAAAAGAGAATCGTACCAATGGTTGATTTAACGGTTAGTCAACCACGGCCATTTTGTTTCCGTTGGATGGTTGACTCAACGATTGCTCAACCGTGCCCATTTTGTGCCCTGCTCAATTGAGGTTAGAGCGGCTCATTGAATCTGACAGGAGTAATAAGAGTGAGAATGCAGCTCGATTCGACAATCTTTTTTGAAAACATTGTTTTTGAAATTATGCACCTAAATAAACAACACGACACAATAACATAACACATCAACGACGAAAGACTACCGGGCGCCATTTGCCGCCGTCTCACTAGCAAGCTGCTACACTCTCACGGAGAAATTACTATGTACTATAGTAAAAATTACCAAATGACATGGTAAATTTTATCTGAGAGTATGGTAAAATTTATCATTCAGAGAATTCATTAATATATATAATATTACATGGTAACAATTCCCAGATTTTCTGGCAGTTTCTCTCAGAATGTTATGTGAGACCCCGACTACCGTCACGGACATTGTAATTTTTACCGTATACTTCTCTCCGTGTATAATTTGATTATTGGTAGCGTCAAGTCAACTATCAAGTCAACCGGCGAGTCAACCGTCTTTAGTCAACCGATTAGTCAACCGTTTTCAGAACGCAAAAATTCAAAGATGTACGGTTGAGAAGCTGTCCAAATTAAACCGTTGAACTTTTACGTTGACCAACCGTCTTTTTCAACCGTTGACCAAAATGACAGGGAACTCATCGGCTACTACTTAATTGACGGTAATTTTGTTCAGGATCACGGTTGACATTGCGCCATATTTTGTGGATCGTTTACCATAAAATGATCATCGATACTCCGTCGATAAACGAAATATTCATGGGACGAAAAAGTTAAGAAAACAAGGAATCTGTTACCGAACGGTTTCGAACAAACATACGGAAATTGAAAAAAAATTCTTATTTTATCTTTGGCACGTGCAGTGAAATTACGAATGAAATGAGTCCAGGTAAGCTCGAACTGATGGAAAAATAAAATCACGATAATTCTTCGGCTCGTCGCGCATGAAAGTTACGCGGGCATAAAGTGTCTATCGCCGAGTCATTCTTGTTAACTCGAAAGTTACGAATGCAATGAGTCAGGTTAGCTTGGCAAGCTTGCAGAAAATTGTGATAAGAATGGACATGACAAATATATTTAAACTTCACACTCTCATAACTGGGTGAAGATCTAGTTGAAAAAAAAATATTGCGAAATTTTTTTTTTTTTTGACAAATGGTGAATTCGGAGATTTATGAATTTTAAAAAATCGTGAAAATCCACGATCGACATTAAATTTTTGGTTAAATTTTTTAAATATAATACCTTGTACTGATCTTAAAGGATCCTGAAGTTTTCAGAAAGGTTTTTTTTTCTTTTTCAAAAATATGAATTTTTGAATTTTGGTTAAAAAAATTGTTTGTTTACCTCTAAGTTAAGTAAAGTTGAGCAATCATGTATTTTTTAATGCCCAAAATTATAAAATTTACATGATTGCTCAACTTGACTTAACTTAGCGGTGAAAAAATACTTTTTTTAAACCAAAATTCAACATTTCACATTTTTGAAAAAAAAACGCAATTCTGAAAATCTCAGGATCTTTTAAGATCAATACGAGGTATTGCATACAACAATTTAACAATTTAATGTCGATCGTGGATTTTCGCGATTTTTTTAAATTCAAAATTCTCCAAATTCATCATTTGGAGAATTTTTTTTTTAGCCCTAAGTAGTAAGAGCTTCAAGACGAACTCAGAACGATTTTTATGTAACTATAATAATTTTCGAGATATATAAAAAATAAACTTGAAAAATTGAAAAATGATGATATTATGAATTTTCGAAAAAAAAAATTTCCTCTGGTAAAACTTCGTTTAATGATAAAAGAAAACTTCTGAACAAATTTCATCGAAATTGAAAGGAGTCAATCGATTCCAACTATTTGTCGATTTGACATGGAAAGCCCTATATATATATATATATAATATATATGAGGTATTCCCGCTCAACGGGACCCCCTTTAAGGCACACCTCTTTCGATTTTCTTGAAACTCGAGTATGTTTTAGTGTTGCCTGAAAGTATACTGTACACCAATTTTCAGATCACTAACTATAATACTCTTTGGAATACACCAAAAGTTATATTTCAAACTTTTTGCGTGTTCAGCGCTTCGAAACTTTGGCACGGGGCGAAATAAAATCGAAAAAATTGTTTGACAATAGTTTTCGATCGGAAATTTCCTGCGCTTTTTGAAAAAAATATCAGCGATTCCGAAAAAAAAACGAATTCATTTAAATTTCGGCCGAAAACCGAAAAAATTGATTTACAAAAAAAGGGCATAATTTAATTCGGCGGAACATTTTTTTTCATGTTTTGTATATATCTGGGAAGTCACGATATAAATTTCAAGTTGGAACTCACATCCGTTTACAAATGCCAAGTCTTTTAGTAGGATAAAAATTCTTAAATATCGTGTTTTTCGTATTCAACAGTTCCCTGATGTATTATATAGCGTTTTTTAACGACTATAGAATTTGGTAAATTTATTAAATTAATTAAATTAAATAAACCTAAATAATTAAATTTATTAAATTTATAAAATCCGAAATTCGTTAAAAAAAACTATATAATATATCAAAGAACTGTTGAATACGAAAAACACAATATTTAAGAATTTTTATCCTACTAAAAGACTTGGCATTAGTAAACGGATGCGAGTTCCAACTTGAAATTTATATCATGACTTCTCAGATATACATATATACAAAACATGAAAAAAATTGTCCCGCTGAATTAAATTATGCTCTTTTTTTGTAAATCAATTTTTTCGGTTTTTGGCCGAAATTCAAATGAATTCGTTTTTTTTTCGGAATTGCTGATATTTTTTTCGAAAAGCGCAGGAAATTTTCGATCGAAAGCTTTGTTGAAGAATTTTTTCGATTTTATTTCGCGCCGTGCCAAAGCTCCGAAGCGCTGAATACGCAAAAAGATTGAAATATAACTTTTGGTGTATTCCAAAGAGTATTACAGTTAGAGATCTGAAAATTGGTGTACAATATACTTTCAGGCAACACTAAAACATACTCGAGTTTCAAGAAAATCGAAAGAGGTCGGCCTAAAAAGGGGCCCCTTGAGCGGGAATACCTCATATATTATATTATTCAAGGTTATTCAAGTTATTCAAGGTTAAATTTAAATATAGAGTAAATTTCACTTTTTGTTTTGGTTTCCGGCGAAATGTTGAAACTTATTACTAAATATCTCAAAATTTTTCCTGAAACAAAAGTTGAAATTGCATTAACATAAGTTTCCTAATTTTTAAAGAAATGACCATGCATATTCACAGTCTAATATGCATATATATTAGAACGTGAATAACTTTTGAAGGAGTGAGTTTATCGAAAAATCATAAGAGATCTTTTTTGTAGAGCGTTCAATTCTCCACAAGAATGTGTGTCGTTCATTTTGGTCCATTGACTTGAAGCCGAGATATAAAATGTCAAAGTTTGAAATTTTTTTTTCCCGTGTTATTTAAATGGGAAATAAAAATATGCGATGAGGGACCTCCAAATATTTTTATCAAGAGCTCTAATTTTAACAGGCATCTTTTTTTACCATCCAGAAAGTATTTAATGTGTTTCTTCGAAAAACGAAAAATAGTCGCTTTTTTGAGTGCCTAAAAAACCTTTACTTTTTTTCTATCTCCTACTTCATAAGACCATGTAGTTTACAACATAACTTTGAACCTCGTGGAAGGAAATCGCCGTGCGATTTTTTTAAGCGGTGACGCATTGAGTTTTTATAGTAGCCATTTGTTTAACACACAAGAAATCCATTTCTAACGGTTGGAGGGAGATAATAATTTTTCTATATAACGGACGGAGCTCTGTATGGCAGCGCTTGACAACTTATGTTTTCTTCGAAACGGCGCATCGTAGAAAATTTTTAACCGCATGATCCTTCGAGGTATATTCAAGATTGCGTAAAACGAGGTTTTTCAAATGTCCGAAAAATGGGTACCTAGGATAAACGCCCAGTTTCCTTGACTGGACCACAGTTAAATTTGTTCAATTTAACCGAACTCAATGTGCCTGTCTATCGGGGAAAAAAAATATCAAAAATTGCAATAAAAACTTTTTCTACGACGTTAAAAATTTTCTACGACGCGCCGATTCGAGAAAAAAATATAAGTTGGCAAACGCTATCATGCAGAACACCGTCCGTTGTATAGCAACATTATTATCGCACTGCAACCGTTAGAATTGAAATTTTTAGGTGGTTAACAAATGGCGAACACAGAAACTCAATGCGTCACCGCTTAAAAAAATCGCACGGCGATTTCCTCTCACGATCAGGTTCGATATTCGACAGGAACGAAAAAAAATAAATTGTAATTTTTACAGTTTTCCCCATCAACAGCATCTCCGCCAAGGGAACTGTGAACATTTTGCCGTGAACAAGGCATTTTTTACAATTATAAATACTGAAATAAACTTTTAAAAAAGCAATGTTCAACTGTGAATATTTTGCTGTAAAAATTGCATTTTTTACGATCCCTTTCGATTTGGCTGACTTTTTTTCCTTTCCTACCTCATTAAAAACAATTTTCACGAAATTTTCAAATTTTTTTACCCAACCCAAAAAAAACTTTTTTTTTCAAATATAGCTATAACTTCTTCAAAATTTCATTAATTCGGACGTTTTTTTTCAAATCTTTCGTCTCTAAACGTACTTTTCGAAAAAAAATACAAAAAAATTTCAAGAAATTAAAAATTTTTTCGGGAAAAATCATATTTTTCTCGGAGTTCGCCATTTTTAAAATTTTTTGTTCACTCTGAAAATACTTTGATCAATTCCGGAAAAAATGCCGGCCAACATGGAGTGGACCGATATGTCCTTCTATTTTTTTTATCGATAGAAAAAAAAAATTTCCAAGTTGGGCTTATTTCGCAAAATACCACTCTGGATTTTTTTGAGGATTTATTAAGGACCTCAGACTCACCTCAGATTTTGAAATTTTGATTTTTTTGAAAAAAGTGAACAAAAATAGGAGGGAATGTCGGCACTCTCCATGTTGGGCGGCATTTTTTCCGGAATTGTTCAAAGTATTTTTTGAGTGAAAAAAAATTAACCCGCTGAGGGCCACCTGGGTCTACAGCGACCCAGTCTCATCTTCAAAGTGCTTTGTGCAGTAACAGAAATCAGCGAAGGCCCGCGCTTTTGCTCGGTAAATTAGGAGAAAAATATAATCTATCGAGCAGACACGACGTCAATCTCTATCGGCCTCTATCTGGTCTTCGTACGAAACACTTGAGTAGCGCTTTCTGGGTCCCTACAGACCCAGGGTGGAAATATACTTTTTCAAAAACTCATGAAAACGACCTTCACCATCTTGTAGCTGAGAGTCTCTAGTTTGCAAATCACTATGATCCAATCCATTTAACGCGATAAACAAAGGAAAAATCGTTAAAAAAGTCCGCCAAGTACAGGCCAGTTTTTCGGACTTTTTTTGCATTCATTCACAGTTTTTTTTTAAATAAAAATATCGACAGCGCCTTGCATATTCTCATTTCTGAGATTGTAACGATTCGATTTTACTACTTACGAGTTAGGCAATTTTGTTTTAAACGTGTTTTATAAGCAAGAGAAGTCGTGGGTCGCTGTAGACCCAGGGTGGACCCGTCCGTGACGCCAGAAAATAGTCGCCGTCCGCGGGTTAAAAATGGTGAACTTCGAGAAAGAGATGTTTTTTCTCGAAAAAGTAAAAAATGTCATAGATTTTAATAACTTAAAATTTGTTTGAATTTTTTTCAGAAACTACATTTAAAGACGAAAATTTTGGGAAAAAAAGTCCCAATTAGTAGTCAATTTTTGAAGAAGTTATAGCTATTTGAAAAAAAAGTTTTTTTTGTTGGGTAAAAAAATTTGAAAATTTCCTGAAATAGTACATTACATCACGAGGACGTACGATATTTTATATCACGAGGTGTAATATGGACGTTTTCACGTCCGCTTGCGGACGTAAAAGCGTCCATTGTTGTACTGAGTGATATAAAATGTTTTTAATGGGGTAGAAAGGGGATAAAAAATCAGCCAAATCGGAAAGGTCGGGTTCAAAAGTGGTCGATTTGACATGGAATGACGCAAATGCAGTTTCAAATGCATGTAATATTGTCGCGTCATAATTGTGTACCCGCGTATAATATTCGAGTAGTCCTCTCCGTCGCGCGTTTGACAGTGTTCTCTGCGCTCTCTATGCAATGTTTTATATCGCTGCTTCACTCGCTCGTTTTCCCGTACTCTAGGCAGAAGAAATCGGCTACCCGCGTCGCAAACTCACAATATTTTATATACAGCGAGAGGTCTAAGTGTGCGCGCTCGTTTCTTTCATGGAATCATTTCTTTCTTTCTTCGTATACCCGACGATAACCCCCTCCCTCTTTCCCTATCCTGTAACGGTAAATAATTGTTGCATATCGCGTGCCTAATGCCAAAAGGGCCTATAAAAGTTATAGGCCCTTTTGGCTTTGCAAAACCAAAAGGGCCTATAATTTTTTTTTTTTGCGCCAATCGTTTTGCCAACATTTTCTAAGCCTAAAGACAAAAAAAAATTTTCCAAAGCCAAAAGGGCCTATGTCTCAAATTTTGGCTTTGGGACATTGAAAATTTAGTGATCTAAAGCCAAAAGAGCCTATAATTTTTTTTTTTACTTTCCGCTAAGAAAATTGAAAATTTTTTTTGGAAATTTTTTTTTTTTTTTTGAAAAAAAATTTTTTTTTTTTTTGAAAAAAATTTTTTTTTTTGGAAATTTTTTTTTTTTTTTTGGAAAAAAATCTTGTTTGAAAATTTTTTTTTTTTGAAATTTTTTTTTTTTTATATGGAAAAAAAAGTTTAAATCATTTGTTATTATTTATTTGTTTCAACAATTTGTTATTGTTTATTTGTTTCAACAATTTGTTCTTTTTTATTTGTTTAAAAAAATAACATTGTTTAAATAAATAAGAACAAATTGTTTGAACAAATAAACAATAACAAATTATTTAAACTTTTTTTTTCAAAAAAAAAAAAAAAAAAAATTTCCAAAAAAAAAAAATTTTTTTCCAAAAAAAAAAAATTTTTTCCAAAAAAAAAATCTTTTTTCCAAAAAAAAAAAATTTTTTTTCCGAAAAAAAATTTTTGTTCCAAAAAAAAAATGCTCTGGTATGCAATTTCTATTCAAAACTTTGAAAAATTTTGATTTTTTTTATAGGCCCTTTTGGTTTTAGGCTGACAATTTCCTAAAACCAAAAGGACCTATGTCTTAAGATAGGCCCTTTTGGTTTTAGTACATCAAAAATTTTTTTTTTACAGATCTTCACGTTTCAAGCAATTTTAAGAAGAATGGCAAAAAAAAAATTTTTTATAGGCCCTTTTGGCATGGACCCCTATCTTCTTGCTGTAATAGGCCCTTTTGGCATTAGGCACGCGATATATAAGACAGCGCGGTGCGTATGCAATTCTCGATCGTGCATTTGAATTTTGCATGTATGGATTACAGTAAGATGCTTCGTTGCGTATGCCAGAGCATCGTTATGCGGTATCTGTGTTCTTTTCCCATTACGCGTTTCAGCGTTTACTTTTCTCCACTTGAATAAGACAAATTTCGATTGAAGCTGTGTCCGTCAAATGCATTGAGAAATCTCGTGCGTTTTTGGCGAGAATGCGGAACGTTGGAGCGATATTTATTTCACTCTCACGTTGCGAGAGTAACACAGTGGCGACATCTATCGGTCGACTCCAGAAGCCTACAAAATGGCGACGCTTTCACATCGATGTTTTCATAAAGTTGAGGAGAGATCGACCGAGAAAAGGGATAATCGGAAAAAAACGCAGATATAATCGAAATTGATTCTTAAGATTCTTTCTTCTCGTTGAGATATACCGATATACGCGTGACTCGCAATCGCAATAGGCCTTTTCATCATGTGACGTGCGCAAGCGCAGCCGCCATATTGAAAGGGCGGTAATACAAAAGTTTCGTACAGTTTTGCTTGTTAATGGCTGGGAGAACCGGATATCTACACAAAAAAATTAATTATTCGAACAAATTGTTGATGGTGCTTTACCAGTTCACAATTCAGTGGAAGCACATAATTGTGAACAATTAAAAAAATGAACCGATTGAGCATAACCTCTGTCACTTCGACCACATTTTTTCACCCGCAATTCACATTTTGCACATTTTGGACATGTTTTAATATGTAGTACTTTGCTCGATGATTTTATAATGTTTTTGCGATATTGAAGGCAAGGCTTTGGATAATTTTTGAGGTTATGTACTCTACATAGTCCATAACAACACTCTTTCGTTGTTTCTTTTCGTGAAGGTAATGTAATAATAATCGATTGAAAAATTTTGTTTTCTCAATTAGGACACTTATTATTTTATTTATTGCTTACTTTTTTTGAATAAATGTACTATTATTTGATGTTAATTTTAATTATTTGTATTCGGGTATTTTAACATGCTTGTTTACAAAAAAGTGTACGAAAAAGATGGCTGAAACTGACGCATGCGCATAAAAAAAATTGTGATGAAAAGGTCTATTTTGCAAACAATATCGTGGACTTAACCTACAAACGTGTTTCAAAACAATCGAAACGACGAGGCGACCCTCGTGGACGATTCCAAAAACTAGAGGTGAAAGAAAAATAGATTCCTAAACCTAAATATTTACAATGTTTCACGTGTATGAACGAGTATAGCATAAAAACGATATATATTTTCGGCTTTTCCCTTTCTTCGGAATTTCTTTACGGTTCGCGGAGTGCGTGTGAATAATATATGTTTCTCTCTGATATTTACGTTTATAATAAATATGCGCGACGTCGGGGCTCGTTGGTTCGAACAAAAAAGGGTCGAGGAAAAAAAACGTTTTTTCACGGTATATACATAAATATAAACGGTGGAGCCGTGGAGCACGCGGGAAATTAGATGGATGACGAAGGCTTCGAGCGAGGTGGCAGCCGATGGGTGTAAACGAGAGATAAAATCTTATACGGATATACATAAAACCCTGTCGTCCAGCTAATATACTTCGGTCCTTGTACATATATATGTATTATATACAGTGTTCCTCCATCAAACGAACAGATCTGTAGTTTTTCTTTTGTTTTTCCCCCTTCCGTGACAATCGCTCTTGGCTCGAACAGGGTTTTCCACACGGCCCAAAAGCAAAAGGGACTGTCCAGCAGAGAGTTCTCGACCGCTCCGACTTTTAATTATAGCTTTTGAGACAAAGAGCCTCGTCGCCTCGTGCGGCGTTCTCACTGTCAAATTTGTCCATTATATATAGATATATATATGAGGCATTCCACGTCAAGTCGGCCGCCCCTTTTTTTGAAATCACCAAAAATCGCATACAAATTTTTATAAAGTACTTCTAACTGTCAAGAAAATTCGTCATTTTTTTCAAATTTTTATATTACATATTTTAGCGGGAAAAAAATACAAAAAATTTTCTTGTTCCATTTCGTAACTCGAAAATTATTCATCGTACGAAAAAAAAAGTACAACATGAAATTTAGGATTTTCAACGTACTTTTCACTGAAATTTTTTATAAACTCCTCCGAAAGCTCTATATGCCATTTTCGGAGCAAATAATGTTTTGATTTTTTTTCTTCTCAGAATTGACATCTTCGATTTGTCTGTAGTTTCAACAGTTTTTTACTTGATATATTTACAGACTATAAAAAGATTGGCTCAGTGGAGAATCCATTCCTTCTTATGTGTTTTTCATCCCAAACGAATAAACAAATTTCTCTGTGCGTTAACAGGGTTGAGACTATCTATAGATATTTCTGAAGCCCCCATTTTTGTTTATTTTTTGTACTTTTTCAATTTTTTAAACTTTTTTCATTTTTATTTTTTTAAATATCTTTTTGTACATTTTAATAAACTTTATCAATGGACCCATGTACACCGATAAAGTCTATTCAAATCAAAGTAAAAGGCTACTTGCGTCTCTCGATTTCAAAAAAGAATTAATTTACCCTCTTTGGATACACCGACGTTTCTATGGCCAATGAATACTTTTTTAGTTCGATCTGGGCATGATTTTTGGGAATGAAGCAATCATACATGCTTTGTTCCTGGAATCCTCTTCGCAGTATCAAAACGAGATTATTTTATTATTTTTCCATGTCTACGATTAAAAATGATAAAATATCAATATCTACACTATTTCGTCAAATCACTCTATAATGATAGATTGTATCAATAAAATTGCATTTGAAATAATAGATTCTCCACTACACCAATTTTTTTATAGTCTGTAATTATATCAAGTAAAAAACTGTTAAAACTGCAGATGAATCAAAGATATCAATTCTGATAAAAAGAATATCAAAACATTATTTGCCCCGAAAATGGCATATAGAGCTTTCGGAAGAGTTTGTAAAAAATTTCAGTGAAATGCACGTTGAAAATCCAAAACTTTATCTTGTACTTTTTTTTTCGTACGATGAAAAATTATAGAGTTACAAAATGGGACAAACAAATTTTTTGTATTTTTTTCCGGCTAAAAAATGTAATTTAAAAATCTGAAAAAAATCACAAATTTTGTTGATAGTTGGAACTATTTTCTAAAAATTTGTATGCGATTTTTGGCGATTTCAAAAAATGGGGTGGCTGACTTGACGTGGAATGCTTCATAAATATATATATAAATATATATATATATAATAAATATATGTCTCCTGCGTGAATAATGGTAAAGCTAACTGCAACGTGAAAGCATAAAAGAAAAGCACTGCAAAGAGAGAGAGAGAGAGGATTACTACTCGTCTCATTATGACGCGCCCATTGACATTTCTCATTCTCCATCGTCTGCATCCTTCTATTTTATTTAAAGGCTGAACAATTCTCTCCCTGCAGCGAAAGTTTTACGTTTCGCTTTATCAATGCAGCCACTCAGCTTTAGGATTTATAGTAATTTTTGTCAAAAGAGGTTGTTATTATAATGCAAAATTCATTTTCATTTATAGAAAGATGAATCAAGAAGCAATTGATAAGATTCTGCGTTTCACAGTGGGAATTTCGACTCTACAATGTGGTGATTGTCGCCGGCTCATTAGAACTGTAGAAGAACATTACATACATGGAAAAAGAAAGACTAATTTTTACAGTTTTCCCCATCAACCTCTGCTAAGGGAACTATGAACATTTTGCTGTGAACATTGCATTTTTTACAGTTTAATTCAGCATTCATAATTGTTTGAAAAGCCGAAACTACATTAAATTAATTATATAGTGATGAATTTGATGTGGTTTCTACTTTTCAAAGAATTACAAGTACTGAAATAAACTGTAAAAAAATGCAATGTTCACAGCAAAATGTTCACTGTTCTCTTAGCGGAGGCTTCGTTGATGGGGAAAACTGTAAAAATTGTAGTTTATTTTTTTCCGTGTACGTAAGACAAATCTAAGTTCAGGGAAATTACATCCTGGATGGATAAAAGAGTGCTGAGGCTGAATAGAAAACATGGGATAAATATTGTCAGGAATTTTTTTTTTTCTACTTTTAATTAAGTAGGATTTGCAATATTTCCTTGGCTTAACATGTCACGAAGGAGAATGACTAAAAAATCTGCCAAATTTGATCATCTTTAGAAAACCGTCAATTACGAGTATTTAAATGTTTTTCAAAACACATTTTTTGCCTGATTCAGACTTGTTTTTCAATAAACCCAAAAACATTTCAACAAAGTTATGTTCTATAGTCATTTAATTATGTTTTCGTGGTTAAGCTTTTATCAATATATGGGGTATTCCACGTGTAGCGGGAAAGGTTTTGGCCTCAAAATTTTTCGTCCATCAATATATCGTCTTCTTATATCATATAAAAACATATCTATGTAGTTATGGACCCCAATTGAGTCTGGGTTTTTGTTGAGTTCTAATCGAGAAATAAAAAAACAAAATATTTAACGTACCTTTAATTGTGTGCCTCGTAAGTGTCGATACAGCAAAATTAAAATCTGACCGGTGCTTTTTAACTGGAAAAAAGCTCTCTTTTCAATAAAGCAAATGGAATATTAATTTGATGTGTCAACAAAAATTGACAACCGAAAAACTGAGAAAAAAAACCCGTTTTTATTTTTTTTCGGCTCTCAGGGTCTACTGAATTTTACCAAAAATTTTACCGAACATTGCTCAACATTGTAGAAACGTACGGTAAATTGTTCAGCTTGTCTTTATTTTTTGTTCACTGGCAATAAAATTAATAAGTTTTGTCTTGAACAAGTTCCGGATGGAAAGGAAGCGTCGACTATTTACTACACATTTAATTGCCAGTGAACAAAGACAAAAGGCAAGCTGAAAATTTTACCGAACGTTTCGCACGTGTTGAACTATGTTCAGTAAAATTTTTGATAAAATTCAGTAAACGCCAAGGGCCGAAAAAACGGGTTTTTTCGCCGTGTTTAGGCTATAAATTTTTCTTTACAAATCAGATTAATATTCCATTAGCTTTATCGAAAAGAGCGATTTTTTTCGGTTAAAAAGCGCTGGTTAGATTTAATTTTTGCTGCATTAAAGGTATGTAAAATATTTTATTTATTTTCCGATCAGGATTTAACAAAAACCAAGTCTTAATTGGGGTTCATAACTACATGGAAATGTTTTTACATGATATAAGAAGACGATAAATTAACGGACCCAAAATTTTGAGACCCGCGGCCAAAACCTGTCTCGCTACGCAATAGCCCATATATTTATAATCAGCGTAAAATTTTAGCCGTTTCCGTCCATTTCGCTGAGACGATTGATTGATTTTTGATGTTGACATACAAGATCAAATTAATCAGTTTGACCACTTTTTCTCTTCCATGCCATCATTTAAACGGATCAGAGCAGATGATGAGCGCTAAGCCGGAACTGGGAAAAGGCAGATGGCGCTCGGCGGTTCCTACGCAATCGCAAAGTCTTTTCGATTGATTCAATCAGCCAGAACACACACAGAGACAGAGATGCGAACGTGAGTATACAAATAAGAGCAAAGTTATTAGATAATGACTCTTGGCCAACGGTTTGCCCTCACGATTATTGTTCAGTCAATTGTTTCATCAGTTTTATTTTATTTTTTATTTTTTTCTCAATCTCCATGCTTTTATTGCTCTTTGAGGGTCTATGCGGAGCGTTATATTCGCCCATTCGAGAATGGAGAACAAAACGAAAACGTCATCGCGATTGTTGCGTCTCGTCGAGCGTAAGATAATGCAAACTGATCGATCTTCATATGTATCAGATTGGGAGGAGGGACCGCATAATCGCGAGAAATCAACAACGCTGGGAACACGTTTTATTCCCGACAGTGAGCGCTGACGTCGGTTCCTTGAGCTGCTGGGAATCGAGCTGAGAGAGAATTACAAGAGGCGAACGTGTCTGTCTCCTTCGTCATTGTTTTTCGTGGCTATTGCCGCTCGTTCGCGCGACCCGAGGACATCACTTTGGGGCCTCTGGAACGGGAGAGAGAGAGAGAGAGACAGAGAAAGAGATAAAAGAGGTACAAAGCGCCGCTATCCGCACCATCAGTGTCCGATACTAGGCTCAGGTGACACGGTTTCTTCTCTCCTCTCTGAGCGACGATGAGCTGGAGGGAAAAAAGAGGCTCTTTCCTTCTCGAGACGTTTCCACCTTGATAGAGAGCGAGAGAGAGAGAGAGAGAGAGAGAAGAAAAGTGACCCAAGATCCTCTACGAGGGATGAACCTTTATTAAGGCTGAGATCCACAGAGTTGAATTCTCTCGCTGATCCTTTCTGCCTATACTCTCTTTCAACTTCCCAGCGAGATATATACTCGCTCTTAGATGTATATATGAGGCATTCCACGTCAAGTCAGCCACCCCATTCTTTGAAATCGCCAAAAATCGCATACAATTTTTTAGAAAGTAGTTCCAACTATCAAGAAAATTTGTGATTTTTTTCAGATTTTTAAATTACATTTTTTAGCCGGAAAAAAATACAAAAAATTTGTCCCATTTTGTAACTCGAAAATTATTCATCGTACGAAAAAAAAAACGTAGAACATAAAATTTAGGATTTTCAACGTGCTTTTCACTGAAATTTTTGACAAACTTTTCCGAAAGCTCTATATGCCATTTTCGGAGCAAATAATGTTTTGATATTTTTTTTCTCAGAATTGACATCTTCGATTCGTCTGTAGTTTTAACAGTTTTTTACTTGATATATTTACAGACTATAAAAAAATTGGCGTAGTGGAGAATCCATTATTTCAAATACATTTTCATTTATACAATCTATCATTATAGAGTCATTTAACGAAATAGTGTTGATATTAATATTTTATCATTATTAATCGTAGACAGGGAAAAATAATAAAATAATCTCGTTTTGATACTGCGAAGACGATTCCAGGAACAAAGCAGTATCATTGCTTCATTCCCAAAAATCATGCCCAAATCGAACTAAAAAAGTACTCATTGGCCATAGAAACGTCGGTGTATCCAAAGAGGGTAAATTAATTTTTTTTGCAATCGAGAGACGCGAGTAGCCTTTTACTTTGATTTGAATAGACTTTATCGGTGTACATGGGTCCATTGATAAAGTTTATTAAAATGTACAAAAAGATATTGAAAAAAATAAAAATGAGAAAAGTTAAAAAAATTGAACAAGTACAAAAAATAAACAAAAATGCGGACTTTAGAAAATATCTATGGATAGTCTCAACCCTGTTAATGCACAGAGAAAATTGTGTATTCATTTGGGATGAAAAACGCATGGGAAGGAATGGATTCTCCACTCAGCCAAATTTTTTTATAGTCTGTAAATATATCAAGTAAAAAACTGTTGAAATTACAGACAAATCGAAGTTGTCAATTCTGAGAAAAAAAAGATCAAAACATTATTTGCTCCGAAAATGGCATATAGAGCTTTCGGAGGGGGTTGTAAAAAATTTCAGTGAAAAGCACGTTGCATATCCTAAATTTCATGTTGTACTTTTTTTTCATACGATGAATAATTTTCGAGTTACGAAATGGAACAAAAAATTTTTTTGTCTATTTTTCCGGCTAAAATATGTAATATAAAAATCTGAAAAAAATCACGAATTTTCTCGACAGTTAGAACTACTTTATAAAAATTTGTATGCGATTTTTGGTGATTTCAAAAAATGGATTGGCCGACTTGACGTGGAATGCCTCATGCATATTGGAAAGACCCCAAAACGAGGCACACACCACCGATGACAGAAAATATTTACAACGTCATGCTACCTAGACTGGGCGGGTCCGCGAGTGTCGTTATACCGGCGCCGTTTCCTTTTCTCTCTCTTCTTTTTTCCTCTCCCACCCCTTTGCAAAACTCTGTCTTATTCTCGCCTATCTCACGATCCGTAATTCAAACTCTTTCGTTCATCCTAATGCGAGAAACTTTCGTTTCATTGACTCCTCGTTATAACTCTTCGAGAGAATTGTTTTTTCGGAATAGACGGAAATATATAGTTTCGAGCTATTATTGACCCTCATTAAGTATTTTTATGTCCCTCAAGATGATACTTGCTGTTGAGTACAATGGGTTAGTAAAATTTCTAAAAAAAATTTGGGCATGTTGATTACATAATGAGCGGAAATTAATAAATTCTACAATTTTTCTGCTCGTTTTAGAGGAATCAATAGAGGGAATTAAGTTGGATCTGGATTATACAATTTTCACCCGATGCAGAAAAAATGTTTCACGATGATTCTATAACAAAATAACTCTGATTACTCCAACAAGTCCTCGGACATATTTCAATGCACCCAATAATTCTCATTGTTTATTTCAAAGAAAAGTTTCGGTAAAGTCATAGCTATGCTTTCTTTAAAAATATATTCTAACGTTATTATGATAATTGTTCAAATCAAACCAAAATAACAAATTGTACTTTCGTAAAAACTGCGCAGAAATATGATTGCGTTTTTTTCTGGCATAATCTGAACTATTTTTTTGTTGTATCATCGTTATACTTTTTTTTCAACTTCAAGTAGCATTTTTTTTAACCCTCATCGACTTTAGTTCACCCTTTTCGTTCTAAACGCGGACAATTTTTGAAAAAAAAATATTTTTTCGATTATCCACGAGGATCAAATCGCCGTTTTTCCGAAAAAACAATTCGAATAATCATTATTTGGCTCTGATTTCTCTTTCGATGATTGAAAAAATAATGGAACGCTATTTTTGCCGTTTCGTTGACTCTTTTTGGTAATTATTTAGTTTAGCGACTTTTTCTAAAATCGACGGGAAATTTTTATTTTCACGATGAACTCTTATATTACATCATAATAGGAGATTTTCAATTGGGGGAAGCTGAAATTTTTTAATAAGAATTAAAAATTTTATAAGAATTTTCGGCGCTTTATAAAGGAATTTCTTATAAAGGAATTTAGCTACTAGAATGGATATCCGTTGCAAAATTTTTGTGGTTTTGGTGCTGTTGAAAACCACAGAAACTCTGCAACGATGATATCCATTCTAGTAACAAATTTCAGCTTCCCCTGCCTGAATTATTATCATTTGCATCTAAATAAATGAGAACATGGCAAAAAAAAAAATTAAGTAAAAAATTTCAGAACAAAAATTTAGCAAAGAATTTCAGCTTCCCCCAATTGAACATCACTTATTATGATGTACTATAAGAGTTCATGGAAAAAAAAATTTCCCTCGATTTTCGGAAAAGTGGCTAAACTACATCTGTCGCTTGCAAGCATAACGTGTTGAGTCCACAAACAAGAATTCCGAGAAATCGCTGTTTCTATTTTGACAGATTCGATTTTCAATAATACGTCAATACAAGAGAAATACTTCAGGATTTCAAAATATCTGACCATAAAATTACAGATTCTAATAATTCTAATTGTTTATAATAATTTAATATTCATGTTCAGTCCAAAAATCCCGGCATAACGAGTCAAGTCCGAAGATCCCGGTATAACAAGTTTACTCCACATATGGAGAATGATAATTAGTGATACATTTGAACAATGGTATAGTTTTACTAATTTTTTGTACAGTTTCATTAATTTGTTAATGATTAAAACTGCAAATAGATCATAAAATAGTAGTCAGTGAATTTGCTGTTTTCAACACAAGTATTGATTTCAAATTGACTTAAAGGGATCGAAAAATGTATTAAAACGATCCTAAATAAAAAATATCGAACAAGGACATCAATAAAAAATTGTTTAAGAACGAAATGTTAAAATTGTGTGAGGAAAAATTTCAGGAACATGAAAAAGAAGCAATTTTTTTTTATAAACAATTATATTTTTAAATCATTTTTAAAGAGAAAAAGTTTGAAATTAGCTGATAAAAAAGTTTAGGAACGTGAAAAAAAAACGAAAAGTTAAAATTATAATTTCAACTTTTCGTTTCTAAACTTTTTCATCAACTAATTTTAACATTTTGTTCTTTAAAAATTGTTTATTGATGTCCTTGTTTGATATTTTTCCTTTATGATCGTTTTAATACGTTTTTCGATCCCTTTAATTCAATTTGAAATCAATATATACTTGTGTTGAAAACAGCGAATTCGCTGATTACTATTTTATGGTCTATTTGCATCTTCAATCAATAACAAACTGTTTAATCAAATAAACAATTCTTAAAGAGAAAAATGTTAAAATTAGTCGATGAAAAAGTTTAGGAACGTGAAAAATAAAATTAAAAAAACAAAAAGTTGAAATTATTATTTATAATTTCAACTTTTCGTTTTTGTTAAATTTTTCACGTTCCTAAACTTTTTTATCAACGAATTTTAGCATTTTTCTCTGTAAAAATTGTTTCTTGCTGTCCTTGTTTGATATTTTTCATTTTGGGTCGTTTTAATACGTTTTTCGATCCTTTCAAGTCAATTTGAAATCAATACTTGTGTTGAGAACAGTAAATTCGCTGATTACTATTTTATGATCTATTTGCAGTTTTAATCATTAACAAATTAATAAAACTGTACAAAAAATTAGTGAATCTATAACCATTGTTCAAATGTATCACTAATTATCATACTCCATATGCGGAGTTAACTTCTTATGTCGGGATCTTTGGACTTAACTCGTTATCTCTCATCAAATCAAATAAACCTGGGTAACAAATATCTGAGTTGAAGTAGACCTAACAATTTACTGATTTCCGTTGTTAACTCATGTTTCGAAAAAAATGGACTTGACTCGTTCTGCACCGAAGCCATAGAAATAATTACCCTCTTTTTATTTTACAATGCTCATTACCAAATTGGAAATCGACCATTAAGTTTGTCATCCAAAAGTCGTCGTGTGGTAAATGAGAATGAGAAGGGAGCGAGGAAGAGGAGAAAAATAAGCTTGACCATTGTGCAAACGCCCATGGCGTCTGACAGCCGTCAAGCGGATCCGTCGTTAGACTGCTGTCGGCAAAATGCGTGTGTATAATAGTTTTGCTTATGTTTTCACTGATCCGTGACCGTGTGTCCCGCAGTGCGAGTTCATCCACTGTTTCCTCATTCTTGTTCTTCCGTATTTTTTCCCCTCGGTCGAAGAGTATCCATTGCAAGTCTCGTAATAAAATTATGGCCATTGCACCAGCAGTCACGAGGAAGACTCGTGGATTAGTGAGGGGAAGTTCTAGCCAATATATATACGAGGCATTCCACGTCAAGTTGGCCACCTTATTTTTTGAAATCACCAAAAATCGCACACAAATTTTTATAAAGTAGTTCTAACTGTCAAGAAAATTCGTGATTTTTTTCAGATTTTTATATTACATATTTTAGCCGGAAAAAAATACAAAAAATTTTCTTGTTCCATTTCATAACTCGAAAATTATTCATCGTACGAAAAAAAAGTACAACATGAAATTTAGGATTTTCAACGTACTTTTCACTGAAATTTTTTGCGAACTCCTCCGAAAGCTCTTTGTGCCATTTTCGGAGCAAATAATGTTTTGATCTTTTTTTTTCTCAGAATTGACATCTTCGATTTGTATGTAGTTTCAACAGTTTTTTTCTTGATATATTTACAGACTATAAAAAAATTGGCTCAGTGGTGAATCCATTCCTTCCCATGCGTTTTTCATCCCAAATGAATACACAAATTTCTCTGTGCATTAACAGGATTGAGACTATCCATAGATATTTTCTAAAGCCCGCATTTTTGTTTATTTTTTGTACTTTTTCAATTTTTTTAACTTTTCATTTTTATTTTTTAAAATATCTTTTTGTACATTTTAATAAACTTTATCAATGGACCCATGTACACCGATAAAGTCTCTTCAAATCAAAGTCAAAGGCTACTCGCGTCTCTCGATTTCAAAAAAGAATTAATTTACCCTCTTTGGCTACACCGACGTTTCTATGGCCAATGAGTACTTTTTTAGTTCGATTTGGGCATGATTTTTGGAAATGAAGCAATGATACTGCTTTGTTCCTGAAATCCTCTTCGCAGTATCAAAACGAGATTATTTTATTATTTTTCCCTGTCTACGATTAATAATGATAAAATATCAACATCTATAGTATTTCGTCAAATCACTCTATAATGATAGATTATATCAATAAAAATGTATTTGAAATAATGGATTCTCCACTACGCCAATTTTTTTATAGTCTGTAAATATATCAAGTAAAAAACTGTTAAAACTAAAGACGAATCGAAGATGTCAATGCTGAGAAAAACAAAACAAAACATTATTTGCTTCGAAAATGGCATATAGAGCTTTCGGAGGAGTTTGTAAAAAATTTCAGTGAAGAGCACGTTGAAAATCCTAAATTTTATGTTCTATGTTTTTTTTTCGTACGATGAATAATTTTCGAGTTACAAAATGGGGCAAACAAATTTTTTGTATTTTTTTCCGGCTAAAAAATGTAATTTAAAAATCTGAAAAAAAATCACAAACTTTCTTGATAGTTGGAACTACTTTCTAAAAATTTGTATGCGATTTTTGGCGATTACAAAAAATGGGGTGGCCGACTTGACGTGGAATGCCTCATACATATATAGAGTGAAATGGAGGAAAAGCTTGGGACTTGAGAGAATAGATGAGTATCGTATTTATTATCCTGGGAGAGACACTTTGTTACCGCCGACAAAACTACTTCAGGTTCTGTCGGCGTGTGCTCGCGCGCGACCGTTCTCCATTTCTAATCTCCTCTTCAACCCCCAAAACTCGTCGCAGCCTTATTGTAATACATCCTTCTCCGGTGCCCATAATACAAACCTTAAGCCCATTGCCGCAATGTTTCCCGCAATTATACGACCAGCTCTCCTTTATACTCTTGAAGAACGCCCCATAGAGATTATCGCGAATCCTTCTTCAGGACGAAAAACGACACCACGAGGACAAGAGCTTCCGTACCGTTTAAGTGTAATCTCTTTTCTTCTTCGGTCGAGGACCCTCCAAAACTGAGACCCGACTAAACAGATAAACGCTTTCTCGCATTTTATCTATATTTCTCGTATTGGGACAGCTAAAAAAATCTCGCTTGCACTCATTGAGATTTTTTCGCCTACAAACTCATTACCGAGGACTTCTAACTTTTTTTTTACTGCTAGAGATAACCGTCGAAAATAAGAAATTTCAAAATCAAAATATCACAAAATCTTCATCCGGTAGAATTTTTTTTTTTTTCACTCTTCACAAATTTTTTCTCTTTGGATAGAATCGTCGTTTGATCATTCATCTTTTTCCTCATTTTTTCCTCCGATGACAGAAGCAACTCAAGCTACTTTGGCCAATGATAAATATGAAAAATTGTAGATTCCCCTAAAAATTATTGATTACTTGGGTATAAAACAATTTTCAGTGATTATCAATTCGAACGCTTTGGGCCGAACTGAGACGATCAATCTTCCAAACTGACCTACATACATCTTTCACGTTGCCTCGATAAACTAGAGGAAGGGAAAAAAATATCGAGACTACGGTGTTTCATAATCGTTCGGACACTTTTCCACGTGCTCCGTCACAGCGGTCGTTTCGAAAAATTTTCGTCTCTCGTGCGTGTGTGTTTTTCGAGCTAGAGAAGAGAAGGATGTACAAGGTTAAAGTGGACCCCCCGTTGGGGTATCGGTTACGCTTAAACCGCGGTTAAAGAGTTCGGAACCGAAAAGTAGAACCCCTCTGTCCTGGCTTCGTTTCTCTCTGTGCATTCGTCCTCGTCTCGTTCTGCTTTTGCTATACATTCAATATATATATATGTATACAAAAGGGTCCTAGCCCTCGAAGGACTTACGGGGTCCTCCGGGCCTGCCACAGAGTGCCCGCGGGGCCTTACGGTGGCGCCAAGAAGATCCGTATCTTGGCGCGAGCGTCCAAGAGACCACGAGTGGCCCGTTCGAGTCCTTTCTCTCTCTCTCTCTCTCTCTCTCTCTCTCTCCCGCTTTTTGTCCTTTTCTCATGGTAAGAACCATCCTGGATGAACCGAAGCGAGCAGCCCGAGTATGCCAACAGATTCGAGAAGAAGAGGAAGAAGAAGTGGAAGAAGAAGAAGAAGAAGAAGGAATAAAGAGAAGGCTCATCAAAGATAACATCTAATTCCGAATCTGCCTTTCGTGTAGGCTTCCATGTATCGTTCCTGTTCACCAGCTCTCCAATCTTTCTCTTTCTCTCTTTTCTTTCTTCTTGGCAAGTGTCGTCAGCTTCTGCTGCTTGGCTTTTGCTCTCGTCGCTTTGTGTGCTCTCCAAAGCGAACGATATATATATATATATATATATATATATATATATATATATATATATATATATATATATATATGTCGTCTCCGAGCATATCCAGAACAGAGTTGTGCAAATAGTAATATAAAAGTAACGCATTACCCATTACTTTAAACAATGTGTATTGGATAAGTTTTCCTTTACAAATTATAAAAGTAACGTGTAATGAATGAATGTGCCATTACAAATGATAAAAGTAATGTGTAATGGTTACATGTGCCATTACAAATTAAAAAAAATAACGTGTAATGAATGAGTGCTCCATTACAAATTATAATTGAAAAAAAAGTAATTTGTAGTGAAGAATGTTCCATTACAAATTAGTGTGTTTCTACAACAATTTGGAGCAGGTATTTTGCTCAAAGATAGGTCTATTAATTTTTCAATGAAAATAATTTGTGTGTATCAAGTTTTTGTTAACATTACTATCGTAGTGGTAAATGTATGAACAGTGATTGTTTGAGAAGTAATATTTGCTTTATTCTTGAATTGTAATTTTTACAACAATGGAGTAAAAATTACTCCAAAAAATTACTGTTCATACATTTACCACTACGATAGTAAAGTTAACGAAAACTTCATACACACAAAATACTTTTATTGAAAAATTAATAAACTTACCTTTGAACAAAATAGTACCTGCTCTAAATTGTCGTAGAAACACACTAATTTGTAATGGAATATTATCCACTACCAATTACTTTTGTTTCAATTGTATTTGGTAATGGAACACTCATCCATTACACATTACTTTTTTATTTGTAATGAATGTGTAATGAATGCGTGTTCCATTGTAAATAAACAAAGTAATGTGAAATGGATGCATGTACCATTAAAAATAAACAAGTAATGTGTAATGAATGAATGTGCCATTACAAATAAAAAAGTAATGTGTAATGGATGCATGTCCCATTACAAATAAAAAAAGTAATGTGTAATTAATGCATGTCCCATTACAAATAAAAAAGTAATGTGTAATGGATGCGTTTTCCACTACAAATAGAAAATTAATGTGTAATGTATGCACGTTCCATTACAAATTACAATTTTTTTTAAAAAGTAATTTGCAGTGGAGAATATTCCATTACAAATAGAAAAATTGCCGTGCTCGTATTAGAAACTTGCACATTGCTGTCTCATTATTTTATTTCGCTCGCTAAAAGTTTATCAACAATTATCACAAATGATCCATAGAGTTAAAAAATAGAAACAAAAAAATAGACAGTTCATCGTTAAATATAAAGTATGAAAATGTACTCAACCCCAAAAATTATCCAACTTTATATTGAACTTGCTTTTATACGCTGTTACCCATAATTATAAGCAATCTAATAAAAATTACAAGTTACTGATACAAAATTTGTCGCTTTATTGAATCCCTAAATAATGTGCATGTTATTTTTTTTTTTTACTTTATGGTTCATTTGTAATAATTGTGGATGAACTTTTAGTGAGCAAAATAAAATAATGAGACAGCAATATGTAAGTTTCTAATACGAGAACGGTAATTTTTTCTATTTGTAATGGAATATTTTTCACTGCAAATTACTTTTTTTAAAATTGTAATTTGTAATGGAACGTGCATACATTACACATTACTTTTTTATTTGTAATGACACACGCACCCATTACACATTACTTTTTTCATTGTAATGGAACACGCATTCATTACACATTACTTTTTTTTATTTGTAATGGCACATGCATCCATTACACATTACTTTTTTTATTTGGAATGGCACATGCATCCATTACACATTACTTTTTTATTTGTAATGAAACACGCATCCGTTACACATTACTTTTTTTTATTTGTAATGGGACATGCATCCATTACACATTACTATTTTCATTTGTAATGGAACACCCAACCATTACGATTACACATTGTTTAAAGTAATGGGTAATGTATTACTTTTACATTACTATCTTCCCAACTCTGGCAATGGGTAATGAATACAGTAATGCATTATCAAAATAATGCATTATTTACAACTCTGATCCAAAAGTGTGGACATGCCCCGACATTGTCCTTGGGACCTCTGATGACTGATTCAGCCAGACAATAAAGGCACATCGAATTCGACAGAGAATAGATTTCGAAACTTGTCGGATTTTTTTTTTCTTTCGTATCCTCGAAATTTTATAATACTCGCGGATAAGATTTTGCAGACGAGTTTTATGGTCTTTATAGAATAAGAAGATTTTGCTATATTTGTGCTGATATACATAAATGTGTATGCATGTATGTATGTATAAGGACCGTTGATGTATATAGAGGAGAGAGGAGAACTGAAATCAAGCGAACATTTGTATTCCGCAGGGATTTTTCAACGGCGGCGACGCGCGTGTGGAGACCACGGACAGTTTTCTCATTTCGTTTATGGCTGACCGTAACATAACTCTCTAAGGCTATCCGAGAGATGGAGAGAGAGAGAGCAAGAGAGACTCTGGAAGCAAAAGCACGAAGTCCGCGGAAGCAACTGCGGATAAAAAAAGATTGAAGATTTTGAGACCAAAAAAAGGTGGTTCAACTTCTTAAAATAGGTACAACACTAATTTCGAGATAATTTCAATAAGGATCGTAGAATCTCTTTGTCCAATTCCTCGGGGTTTTATTGTGTACAATTGACATATATAAATTTTGTTAATTATCTTCGGTACCGAGTGATCGTGGGGGAAGAGCGAAAGACGAGTGAATTTCTGCAAGATTATGAAACTGCAAAACATTCGATTTTTAACCTCCTGCGGAACACACACGGTATAAGCTATTTATGATTGGGTATTTTTTTTTAATTTCATCTTTCAACATCAAATACCGTTTTTTTACAAGGAAATTATCTAGTAATAGCGAAATTACAGTTTTCGAATTTCTTTACAAGCATTAAATATTTTTTCGAATTTTTTCATATTTTTCGGACAGGGTGGTTTTTCTTTAAATATTATAAGTCTTCAGTTAACTCATTTGGATGCATTCAGAAAAATATATTAGAAAAAATTGTAGCCTGATAAATCTCTAAATTTTTGTAATTCTAGAGCCATCCTTTTTTAAGAGTAAGTTAAAATTTTAGCCCAGTGCCACAAAATTTGCTGAAGCTAGAGAGTCTACGACTTTTTTTTTTAAATCTATTGATTTAATCTGCATCCCTTGGCAAATTTTTGGAAAATTTGTAAAAAACTAAGAGGGTGTCTTATGTGCGATAGTTCATTTCATTCAATTATTATTATTATTATTATTATTATTATTATTATTATTATTATTATTATTATTTCATTCAATGATTATTATTTGACATTTGACCGTACAAAAATCTTGAATTACAAATTTTTTATGAAAACGAAACTTCCCCTGTGAGGAATTAAAATATCTGAGGGATCGGCTTCGGTGAAAAATACTTATTGGAATTCATGTTGACTAAAAATGATCTCAGGCATTAACGTCGCAGATTAAGGTCCGAATTTTAAGTTCTTAAGATCTATGTTAAGATAAAACTTTCCGTTGAACTCAAGATGGAACTTAAGATTGAACTTTAGTGCGAACTTCAGATCGATCTTAAGTTCAAACATAAGATTCATCTTAAATTGGAACTTAAGTCTGATCTTTAGTTTCAACTTGAGTTCAATGGAAAGTTTGATCTTAAAATCCGGGCCTAAGCATTGAAGTCCATAATTGTACTGCTTTTGGCTGTAGATTACAATTTTGTTTTATTTTTTTTATTTTTCCCACTTCGCCAAAACTTCCTTCTCATTTCCATTATTTATCATTTTCCCTAGAGAATTTCGTAATCTTATCTTATATTTCGCAGATTCGTCGACGAAAAAGAATTCGTGGTCTTCTCCCGTTTGGAATAAAAGAGAAAGGAAGAGGATGTAAAACAACAAGAAGAAGCGTCGAGAGTCATTTTTTCTGAATGTTATTTTTCAACGTTTATGGGCAAACTTGGAACGTACCAAAATCTCTGGAGGTAAATTTTGCATGAAAACATAGCTTTCTCCTTGAGATACCGTAAAACGGGGCTACTTTGTTCGTGTTTCGGAAGTTTTTTGGTCGTAACTTTTTCTTAATGTTCAAAATTAAATTTTGTTTCGCTCGAACAGAACAATGTGTCCTTTGGCTATAAAATGTATAACAATAGCAAGCCCCACTAGACCCTCGTAATTTTATATATTTAAAAAAAAAGCCAAAGCAACCCCGAGTCTGGGGCTACTTTGGAGAGGCATTGAAATGCAACTTATGTCAAAGATCCAAAGCGTAAATACAGCTTTGAGATCATTTTGATAAAAAACAATAATATTTTATACATTATACATGAAATTAAATGAAAAACAACGATTTTTGACAATCAATTCGTCATTTCTATTGAAGAAATATTTTACATAAAAATACCAAATACTCAGGCGCGAATTTTAAATTCTTCAGATCAAACTTGATATCAAACTTTCTATTGAACTCAAGTTGACATTTAAGATCGAACTTAAGATTCATCTTAAATTTGAACTTAAGTATCATTATAAGTTCATACTTATGTTCAAACTTTCATGCGAACTTCAGATCGATCTTAAGTTCAAACTTAAATTTGGTTTGAAGTTTGATCTTGAGATCCATCTTGGGAATGAACTTAAGTTCGATAGAACTTCTTTCATCGCCTCCCTCAACCGTGTTATTTTAAATTAGTTGTCACAATAATTAAGTACGATCAAACTTAAGTTTAAGCTCAATGTGGATCTTAAGTTCAAACTTCAAACCAAATTTAAATTTGAACTCAAGATCGATCTGAAGTTGGCACTAAAGTTTGAACTTAAGTATGAACTTATAATGGCACTTTGGTTCAACTTACGATTCATCTGAAATTGGAACTTAAGTTCGATCTTAACTTCCAACTTGAGTTCCATGGAAAGTTCGATCTTAAGGTAGGACTTGTGACTTGAAATTCGGGCCTTACAGATGTAACAAACGTAACTCCAACAGTCGTTGTTCTTGCCCTTCTTTGTTCCCTCCTTGCGAATGGCATCATCGATTGTTCGGACATCTTGGCTCGTTACACATATATCTGTGTACCTGGTTTATGAATGACTTTTTGTCTTCTTCCACCCACTCCCCACACCCCCTCCCGCCCCACAAGGTCACGAGGGTTCACTGGGCACACGCTTTTACCGTATTTTGCTGCTCGTCCAAAGTAGCCCCAAAAAACTACAAAGTAACCCCCAAAGTCAAAGTAGCCCCGTTTTACGGTATAGGTCCTTGATAATAGTGCGTATCTCGGGGTCGAGAGGGATCCCGATAGAGTCTCTAAATTTGCATTTTCTTTTCATTCCTATTTTTATAGTTTGTCCTGTAATATGATTTTGAAAAAATCGAAAATAACAGTCGATAATAACAAAAACAGTTGCAGGGTTTGTTGTAACCTTAAAAAATTTCGTTTTTGCGGGTATATAAATGTTCGGGCATGGTTTTGGGCCGTTTGCAGTACATTTTTGTGCAACCATGAACGAAAAACAGAAAGACCCAAAACAATTTATATTTCTTTAGGGGAGAACTTTAATTTGAGAAAATATAGATACAGATAACAAAATTATATATGACAAACAACGAGTTTTTTCGAAAATCTTAAGGCCTTTGTTGAATATATATACTTCCACATTAGAAATCATTTTTTCAAATGCCAGAATGCTTATTTTTTGTATAAAGTCCGTAACTTTCGTGTGAAACAAAAACCAAACGATTAAAAAAAAAATTTTATAGTTACTTTCTATGCGAACGTAAAACATTTTCCAAATTTAAACTTAACAAATTGTGAGACATTGAAGAAAATGTTGCAGTTTCCACGGAAAATTCTCAACTTGGATGCTGAATAAAGTCAGACAGTTTATGATCCCGAAGTTTGCATCATTTTAATGCAACGACAATTGTGAATTTATCAATAAAATTTCATTCTTTCTAAGAATTTTTAAAAATTAAAAGTCGTTAAAATTTATTTTTGTATCTCTATTAAGTATTTGGAATTTTAAACGCACAAGCAAAACGTAAATCTCACTAAAAGTTAATTTGAAAAAATTATTTTCCCCCAAAGTCAAAGTAGCCCCGTTTTATGGTATAGTAAAATATTCGATCGACTTTGGAGATGGATGTATTTATTGAAATTCATACTGACAGATGATCTCGGGAAGTATTGGCCAAAATTGTGTATTCGAGCGAATAATTGTACTGCTGCTAATAGAGTGCAAATTTTATTTTTCAATTTCACTAAAACGATTCTCTTATGCCCATTATTAGCATTCACCCTCGAGGATTCTCGAATATTATTCATCCTGTTTCGTCTAACGCGCATATTATACGATATTTCGCAGATTCGTCGAGGAAAGAGGACGTCGTTCCTCTCATGAAAGAAAAGAGGAAGGAAAAGGATGAAGAAGAAGAAGAAGAAGAAGCGTCGAGTCGCGTTGTTCGCTGCTGCTGTTTCTCGTGTGCGCGCGCCTCCTCTCGCAGAGACAGGTTCACGCTAAATGGCGGTCAGAACGGGCATGTCGCGCGCCACGGGGCGCCTCTTCGCCAAAAGCGCCGACTTCTTCGGCTGGACCCGGCTCAAAAACTCACTCGCACTCGCTCGATACACGCATATATACATATATCTGCGCTTCAGTGGGCAAAATCCCCCTTGGGTCTCTTTTTGCCTCATCCGCGAGCGTCTACGTCGCTCTTCTACTAACTAAATTCGCGTCTCTCTCCCACATTCTCAGTCCATACCGTAGGCATATATATGCGTCGCGAGATATATTCCAAATGGCGCGTCACGCGTTGCGAAAATACTTTCTGCGTACAAAATCGTGCGAGAGACGTCGAAGAGTCCGCCGTCCGATTTTTATCACGAATTTCGTTGCTTTGCGACTTCCTTTTGCTCGAATAATCAAGCAGCTTTTTTTGAAAATCGGGTCATTATTGAGATTTCGTTGAATTCTATCTGCTGCCAGTGAGACATAAAAAAAAAATCTCCAATAATGAATATCCAGCAAATTATAAAGCGAAAGAGAGGCTCGTGGTTCATGTTTCCAAGAGTTTCACCTGTCCATGTGTGGAAATACTCGAGAAACAGCCTTCGATAATTGTCACTTTGACGAGAACGTGATTGAAAGCTTATTTTACAAGATTCGTCTCGTTTATCGTGCGAAAAGACACATCTTTTTATTAGGGTGAGGCAAAAAAAATTTTTTTTTTCAATTCTATAGTGAATAACTTTGGTACATAATAGACAAAAAATCGACCCCCAAAATAAGTTGTTTGGGACAATTTCATCCAGTCGCTCAAGCATCCTTTGGATAACGCTTTATTTCAAATCATAGTTTTTCAATTGGTAAAGAGAATGATTGAACGTAGAAAAAAAAATATTTACTCAATGATAGAGCAAAAATATAACATAAAACTGAAAGTATTCGGATGAAGAAGTTGCAAAATAATTTTTGTTCTCACAAGATGTTTTTTCTCATAGTTTTGCACCACTTGCAGAATATATTGGGCACAATCTCATATGGAAAAGAACATCCCCAAAAATATATTTTCAGTATTGTTCGAATATATGTTTTGCTTGTGTAGGGGGCATTCTGTGTCAAATCAACCGCTTTTAAACCCGACCCCTTTCGATTTGGCTGAAATTTTGTTTTCCTTTTTTACCCCATTAAAAACATTTTTCAGGAAATTTTCCAATTTTTTTACCTAACCCAAAAAAAAACTTTTGTTTTCAAATAGCTATAACTTCTTCAAAAATTGATTAATTGGGACGTTTTTTTTCAAAATTTTCGTCTTTAAATGTACTTTCCGAAAAAAATACAAAAAATGTTTAAAAAGATATTAAAATCTCTGAAATTTTTCACATTTTCGAGAAAAATCATCGTTTCCTCGAAGTTGGCCATTTTCAATTTTTTTTTCACTCAAAAAATACTTTGATCAATTCCGGAAAAAATGCCGCCCAACATGGAGTGGGCTGACATTTCTTTCTATTTTTTTTTATCGATTGAAAAAAAAAATTCCCACCTGGGCTTATTTCACAAAATACCACTTTGAGGATTTATAGAGGACCTTAGAGTTTGAAAAATTATGAGAAAAAAATTGAAAGTGGTAATCCTCGAAAAAAATTTGATTTTTTTCCATAAAGTGAAAAAACAAATAGAAGGAAATGTCGGCTCACTCCATGTTGAGCGGCATTTTTTCCGGAATTGATCAAAGTAGTTTTTGAGCGAAAAAAAAAATTGAAAATGACCAACTTCGAGAAAAAGATGATTTTTCTCGAAGAAGTGAAAAATTTCATTTCAATCTTAAAATTTTTTTGTATTTTTTTTGGAAAGTACATTTAAAGACGAAAATTTTGAAAAAAGCATCCCAATCAGTTAATTTTGGAAGAAGTTATAGCTGTTCGAAAATTTTATTTTTATTGGGTAAAAAAATTTGAAAATTTCCTGCAAAATGGTTTTAATGGGATAGAAAGGGAAACAAAATTCAGCCAAATCGAAAAGAGGTCGGGTTCAAAAGTAGTCGAGTTGACATGGAATGGCCCATAGATATAACACATATTCCAAATACCTAACGCTTGAAACAAAATATATTTGATATATTCGAGATAAATTCTATATTTTTATGAATGATCTGTAGCCAATTTTTTTCTCTATCATATACTATACTTTTTCATTAAGTTTAAAAAAGATAATTTCTTTTCCGCGTCACCCTAACATTCATGCGATTTTTTTCAAACATGCGATTTTTGGAGTCGCGAGTGTCACTCATGAAATGGAGAGTGTTCAATTTGTTTTTCTTTCTTAAACTCGCGATTACGAGAAGAGAGAGTACGACGTCGGACAGCCGGTGCAATTTGTCTCTGTTGCCGCATGAATTCGACACCAATTACTTAATTTGTCCTTTAACGAAAAGTCCGAGGGGCGTCGCTTAATGAGAAAGCCGCTCTCACGTTGACTCTCGGCTCGACGAAACGAATCACCGATCGCTCGCACTCTCTTTTTCTTTCCCTTTCACTCTTTTTTGCACTTTCGGGACGTTGCGAACGCATCGATTGGTAAAAACTTTATGGATGATCGTTTGCACTCTCGGGACATCCTTCTCTCCGTTAGCGGCGAGAACCTTTTGTCCTCGTGTGATATCTCACGAACGAGAGAAACGACGACGTCGACAACATCAAATTTTATGCTCTCCATCGTTTTTTACGTTTCTCGTCTTCGCAGTCACGTACTCTCTGTCTCGCTTTATAATTTTTACTGCACGCGAGAAAAGCGTTTTTATCCTCTTTACAACAATTTTTCATGGTCGGTGCAAAAAAAAAACGTGTACACAGGGCTTGGAAAGATAAAAAATGCAGCGTGAGCAAAGGGATAAAAATGTCTGTAACTTATTTCTCCGTTTATAATTTTTACTGGAAGCGAGAATCCTTTTGGTCTTATTTTTATTATAAATGCTCGAGGCGAAAAAAAGTGTTAAAAGAACGCTGGAGGATAAATGCAATGTGAAAAAGAAGATTGAAACATCTAAATGGTTTGCGGATTTATCATTTTTATTATTCAATTATATTTTAAGAAATCATTGTAGAATGTTCGTAAAATAACAGTTTCAATATCTTTTTCAATTAAATTGCGTATTATTCTTCTACAAAATAAAGATTGTGACAATTTTCAAACCGTTCATCAGATTCGTATTTTATTGTCCATATTGATATCTTTAAAAAATTATAATTTCACAATTATTTGGTTTAAAAAGTATTTCACGTGGTTATTAATTGGGAAAATGCATTAAAACGGCAGTCAATTCGATTCTGGTAATTTTGATGATTTAATAATTATTTTTCATTTTGAATTTTTATGACTACCGCGGTTTTTTTTTAATCGGCATGATTAGCGTAATGAAACATTCGCCAAGTACTTCCGGCCGTTAACACCGCGCGCCACAAGCGTTTCTCTTCCACTTCCAACATGGCGGAACTCGGTGACGCTTTGTAAGTACCTCGGTGCGATTAATCCCTTTCAAATCGATATTCATTGCATTCGTCCATCCTTTTTCTTAGGGTCATTCCATTCCCAGGTAGCACTAATGTCCAATCGGTATCTTTAAGTTGCCGTTTTCAGGTTACCCTTCGGACATGACTTAAAGATAACTAGATTACGACTTTCAACTGTTATCAATTATAGGGTTATCTGAAAGTTGACTTTTTAAAGATATCAAAACAACAAGTCTAGTAGTTGTCGAAACGTTCGCATCTCACTTTATCGAATAGATGCCTATTTTTAGTTGCCGAATAGATGACTTTTTAATGTTATCAAAATAGCAAGTTAAATAGTTACCGAAATGTCATCATTTTGGCGAATTCAATAGTTGTCGTTTTAAAGACCTCGAAAAGTTATCCAATAATCGACACCGAAATCGTGCGTGGAAAAGTTGTCCAGAAGATATCTTTCGCAATCTTGCTGAAGTTATGAAAACGTCAAAAGGGACGCCGAGCCGGCCAAGTGACAAAGGGACGCCAGCGTCATATAAAGAGTGCAACTGCATTTACAGAAGAAAAATAATATAATATATTGTGCAACGCATCATTAAAGTGTAAGTGTGTTTATATGTGTACTCTCTTATACACAATATATCGTGATAATTAAATTTTTGTTGATATTCAAGACATTTTGAAAAATCTCCGAAATGCCATGGGTTATAACCGCGTCATTTTTTTAGGTTATACGCGTCGTGGAGGAGACAGGATAAGATGCGCCACGGCGGCTGCAAATAAACGCCGGCCGCAGGAGGAGATACAGTGAAAGGATTATTATCTATCGTCTTGTTGTTTTTTAGTTTTTAAATGCCATCTGACGAGTGACACTATTTGGCTATATGTTTAAATCTGTTATTGCATTTAATTTTGTAATAAATTATATCTTTTTCCACCATAAAATGATATGGGAATAATAAATATTATTTTTAAAGTCTGCTATCTGAAATATGGACGCATAAAATTGTTCAAATGTTGTCATTAGATATATGTCAACAATTGAACTATTTTATGTATCCATATTTCAGATAGCACACTTTATTGTCGCTGGCCTGTCCCACATAACCTGTAAATAAGATATCTTTAAGCTGACATTTTTAAGATGCCGATTTGTTAACTTTTTTTAGATATCTTAAAGGCATCCGTTTCATGCCTATAATATATGGACGATTTCTTGCCTTTAAAATGTCATCTTTCGGCAATGACAATTAGACAACTTCACGTTATCGTATCGGCAACTACTGAAGTAACTGAAGGTTGACTATTTTATGTTGGCTATTTGGTATCCGTTATAAGTTGGCTCATAGTCAACATTCGGACACGCATAAGTTGACAGAAAAGCGGACATTTGTTATCTTCTTGCTATCTTCTTTATAACTTTATGGACGACTAAAAAGTTATCCAAGACTTTTTTTGGTCGCCCTTTTGATGCCTTTTTGTTAACATATTGCTACCTGGGAATTGCCATTGTTTCTGCCATCCTGTTGATTCATAATTTACCGCAAACTTTGGGCTATTCACTTTGTTTTCTTGTGGGAAAAAATCCTTAACGATATCGGAGCAAAAAAAACGGTTAGTCATTTTCACACACGTTGTGTAGATTTCGATGCCTCGTCGCTCGATTTTTCAATCGTTTAACATTTTTTCGATCTCTATGCATTAATCTGATATATTTTCATCGTCAATTTCTTCGTATAAACGAAACTGAATAATTCTCGTGAAAATGTGATTTTGTCGATTTTTTTCTATATTGGACGATATCTTGTTTATTACGCATAGATTCTTCTAAGAAATATTTAATGATCGTTTGAAAAGAATTTTCAATCGCTATTGCATAGAAACATGCAAGAAAATATAGACGTTGAGTTGATAATACAATCATAACAATATCGAAATGTATTTTTAGATTTTTTTACAATATTATGACTACCGGTATTTTTATTTTATTTGTAAATTGGCATGAATCGCATAGTTTGAATATTCACCACGTACTTCCGCCCGAAGCGCCACCCGCGTCCTTCTTCCATTTCCATCATAGCGGAGTTGGTGGCGCATCGTAAATATACCTTGCTCCAAACCCTTTTCATACCGATATCTATAACGTCAATTAATCATGTGCATCAGTGTCATTTCGTTCGCATTATTTTTGGCATCGCGTTGATTCATTATTTTTTGTCATTTGCGTCATCCATCTATCTTTGTCCCTTGCGTGAAAAGATTCGTAAGAGAGAAGAGAAAAAAGCGCCGTCTATTCCATAAAATCACGCGAAAAATAATTCCAAAAATCATTGTCGAGAAGTCAAATTATATTTTAACCTGAACAATCAATCTTGCATAATTTTCTCGCGCTCGATCGATTCTCCGATAACCGTATTATGGATCGCCAATTTTTTTTTCCTATCCAGCGCGTATCTCGCGCCATTATCCGTCGACGGTACTCGCAAGCTTCGCGATTCCGCCGCGAAGCTTGCGCGCGCATGCGCGATCGTCTCATTGTCAGTTGCTACAAAATGGCCGAACCCTCCATCTCGCGTGTTGACGCTCGGTGTAATTTGCAAGTGTAGCGTTTCAATTATTTCCGGGCGGGTTAAAAAACTGCGTGAATTCGCGAGTAAGCGTGTCTCTGCATCCGGGGAAACAAAAGCGGTCGTCCGTCGTTCCGTTATTATCGAAGTGTCGCGATTTGTCCAACGCGATTAAAATTTTCAGCCTCCCCCACTCCTTCGGAATTTTCTCGTCCGGAAAGTCGTGTTTCGTTTCGTGGCCGCGTCTCTAACGGTGGCGCTACTAGCAGTGTCTCTTGTCATTATTTTTCAATTGGAGTGATAATAAATTCAGTGTCGTGTTTTTTGTTTCTCATTTCCACGATTCAAAGTGATACACAGAAATCGAGGGTAACATTTTTCGAAGAGTGCGCGATTTTTACGAGTCTCGTTGTGTTCTTGAATGAGATATTTTTCGGGACTTTTGCGAAACTCTGTCGTTGACAGTCGGTATAAAAAATTCGGACAAAAGAGCGAATGCTCGTCGGTGGAAAAGAAGGAAAGGAAAAAAAATCTCACGGACATCAACGACGAAGAGATGAACGTCATTCGCGACGAACGAGAGAGAACTTCCGTCGAAATCAGCGAGGCCTCCTCCATGTGTTCCTCGACAGCGAAAAAAAACATAACCTCCAAACGTTCGGTGAGTGTTTTTGACAATTTTTCCATCCGTTTGTGTTCGTGTTTTATCTCGCACGCAAAAATTCCCGACAGAAATGACATGTGTTCGACAAGCGCCGCGGCAAACGCGGGTGCGAGAAACTGGTTGTAATTTATTAATTCGATCGATCAATTTGCATATATGACCACCGAGGAAATTCCGCTCGATCGATATCTCGGGACAAGATCTTAAGAGACGATTCAATTTATTCTCATGCCGGCGAAATTCAGTCTCTTGAAAGAGATGAATTTTTTATTTCACATCGTCAGTTTCTCACAATCCTCAACTTTTTTTCAATCAAATTTCATTCGTAAATGGAATTATCGCGGAGAAATTCAAACGTACTTTGCTTCAAATTTGATATGGAAATCCGGATAATTAGAAACATTGTAATAAATTGTAGAGTAAAATCGAATTTTCATGATTTTTTTTATTAATTAAAAAAAATTACTCTTCTGATAAAGTTTGCTGTTAGAGATTTTATTTATTCTCTAAATAATTGAAATTCTTGCCTCATTGAAATTCTTGTTTATTGATGGACTTGAAGTTTTGAACGTTCGGATGAACGAAAAAGCGAAAAATTTATTCTTTTACAGAATAATTTGAGACTTTGTCAAAAGACTTTGGAAATAATTATTGAAATATCTTTGAATTTTTTAAACTATTATTTATCAAGTATTTGCAAGCTCTTTTATTTTTTTGTCGAATAAATACTTTTTCTGATTTTTACGTTGTCTTGCCAAATATAAAAAATTCTAAATATTAAAGTCATCCGAATTTTTTATCCGAAAATGCCGAAAAAATAAAATGTTCACGGATTGTTAATTTTTTTGTTCATATTTGCAGAAAAATTGGCATTTTAAAATTGCGCATTGCTTCATTATTTTTACTCAGTTGCAAATAAATGTACACAGTTTTTTACTAGTATATTGCAATATAATTTGAATTACCAGTTTATATTAATTTCAAACCAATTATGTAAAATTTATGAGAACTACTTACACGCCATTATTTAAAAATTTAAATTTCGTTAAACCTCAATCTTTCACGCGGTTTTCGTGGAATTCAATGTTAAACAAATTAAAGTATCCTTGCAATTTTCTTCAACTTGACATTCCAAATTTTCAACAAACTGGTAGATTGGTGAATTTATATTTATATTTTTGTCTTTGAATTTATATTCTGGGAGTTGAAATGCTGAGCATTTTCAAATCATTCAAAAATCTTGTTAAATGCGACTTAATATTATTTTCTGTAAAAATCTGTTTCTAGACAATTTTTCCGAGGTACAAAATGTTTGACCTTTTCCACCTCAGAATGGTCATTTTGAGTGGGTCGTTTAGAGACGCGCGAAAAATGCAGATGCAAGGGGAAAATGCATCTTGAAGGTCATGTTTTACAACATTTTGAACATAATGCCCAAAAATAAATGTTTTAATGAAAACAAAACAAAGAAACTGGCACAAAATTTCTTTGTCGCTCGTTACACATTATTTTCCCTTTGACCGAAAACATATCGTCTTCTCTCATCTTCCCCATACCCACAAAAACATCCATAAAGGCGAAAAATAAATACGTCGAGATTAATACGCGGTCAGAAATTCGAAACGGCCGTATATCGTTTCTGATATCCGTAAAAAAAATTGTCCCTTATTGGAGGGGTTGAGGAAAAACACCAGTCACAATAAAATTTGTACGTATATAGGCAGGAGAAAACTACTGCGTTTAAGCCATATGGATACATATATATTAGGGTGGTCCTTATTTAGGGTTCGTACGAATTGTTTATCAGCGCCCCCTCAAATCGATTCCAAACAATTCAAAATTAATACCCTAATTTTTTCAGATTTTTATCCAGATTCTAACCCCTCCCACCAAGAGGGTAGATTTCCTTATTTGAAATGTACGTGTTTCGGCCAAATTCTCAGGATATTTTTTATTCTAAGTGTAAGAATTTTTGAAAAAATTTATATTTGCACGATTTTAGTGTTCATTGGTGCGATTATTTGAGGAAAAATTCACATTATCATACGGGCCAATCCAGACGTATTGCAATTCGTCTAAAATTCGTCTAGATTGACCCGTACGATATTGAGAATTTTTCCTCAAATAGTAACACCAATGATCACTAAAATCTTGCAGTTATAGATGTTTTCAAAAATTATTACACTTGGTACAAAACATATCCTGAGAATATGGCTGACACACACGTATTTCAAATGGGGGAATCTACCCTCTTGGTGGGAGGGGTTACAGTCTAAGTAAAATTCTGAAAAAATTAGGGTAGTGTTTTTGAATTATTTGGAGTCGATTTGGGAGGCGTCTGATAAAAAATTCGTTCTAGATCTAAATAAGAACCACCCTAATATATATATATATAGGAGTATTGCGGGCTATATGGGGTGTTCGAGCGAATCGAATGTGTGACGGACTGCTGGCAATATTGCGCATTCCTATCTCTCCGTGAATTCGGCAGTCGTTTTATTATATATATGTGACCAGTTTCTATAGAAAAGTCAAGGGACACGATAGAGGGCATTGTGGCTAGCGCCCGAGCTAAAATCATATCTACAAATGTGCGCATTCTGAGAGACAAACACACGGACGTCGAGTAAACGGCGTCCATCGAGCGACGAATGTTTTCGTCACGCGCTTTATACGTCCCCCCGGTCATTTGTCAGAGGGCATTTTTGCCGTGTACAATTTAACGCGCTGCCAACGTAAACCCACATTTAGCATCGCACCCTCTCTCTCTCTTTTGTCGTGAATCCTTCGAATTATTCGAGATAGTACCGTAAAACGGTGCTACTTTGTTCGTGTTTCGGAAGTTTTTTGGTCGTAACTTTTTTTTAACGTTCAAAATTAATTTTTTTTTGCTCGAACAGAACAATGTGTCCTTTGGCTATAAAATGTATAACAATAGCAAGCCCCACTAGACCCTCGCAATTTTATATATTTGGAAAAAAAAGGCAAAGTAACCCCGAGTCTGGGGCTACTTTCGAGAGGCATTGAAATGCAACTTATGTCAAAGATCCAAAGCGTAAAAGCAGCTTTGACATCATTTTGTTAAAAAACAATAATATTTTATACATTATACGTGAAATGAAATGAAAAACAACGATTTTTGACAATGAATTCGTTATTTTTATTGAAGAAAACATTTACATAAAAATACCAAATACTTAGGCGCGAATTTTAAGTTCTTAAGATCAAACTTGAGATCAAACTTTCTATTGAACTCAAGTTTAAATTTAAGATCAAACTTAAGATTCATCTTAAATTTGAACTTAAGTATCATTATAAGTTCATACTTATGTCCAAACTTTAATGCGAACTTCAGATCGATCTTTAGTTCAAGCTTAAATTTGGTTTGAAGTTTGGTCTTGAGATCCATCTTGGGCATGAACTTAAGTTCGATAAAACTTTTTTCATCGCCTCCCTCAACCGTGTTATTTTAAATTAGTTGTTACAATAATTAAGTACGATCAAACTTAAGTTTAGGCTCAAGATCGATCTGAAGTTGGCACTAAAGGTTGAACTTAAATATGAACTTATAATGGCACTTTGGTTCAACTTACGATTCATCTGAAATTGGAACTTAAGTTCGATCTTGACTTCCAACTTGAGTTCCATGGAAAGTTCGATCTTAAGGTACGACTTGTGACTTGAAATTCGGGCCTTACAGATGTAACAAACGTAACTCCAACAGTCGTTGTTCTTGCCCTTCTTTGTTCCCTTCTTGCGAATGGCATCATCGATTGTTCGGACATCTTGGCTCGTTACACATATATCTGTGTACCTGGTTTATGAATGACTTTTTTTCTTCTTCCACCCACTCCCCACACCCCCTCCCGCCCCACAAGGTCACGAGGGTTCACTGCGCACACGTTTTTACCGTATTTTGCTGCTCGTCTAAAGTAGCCCCAAAAAACCACAAAGTGACCCCCAAAGTCAAAGTAACCCCGTTTTACGGTTTAGGTCCTTGATAATAGTGCGTATCTCGGGGTCGACAGGGATCCCGATAGAGTCTCTCAATTTGGATTTTCTGTTCATTCTTATTTTTATAGTTTGTCCTGTAATATGATTTTGAAAAAATCGAAAATAACAGTCGATAATAACAAAAACAGTAGCAAGGTTGGTTGTAACCTTTAAAAATTTCGTTTTTGGGGGTATATAAATTTTCGGGTATCGTTTTGGGCCATTTGCAGTGCATTTTTGTGCAACCATGAACGAAAAACAGAAAGACCTAAAACAATTTATATTTCTTTAGGGGGGAGCTTTAATTTGAGAAAATATATATATAGATAATAAAATTATATATGCGAAACGACGAATCTTTTCGAAAATTTTAAAGCCTTTGTTGAATACATATTTCCACATTATAGAAATCATTTTTTCAAATGCCAGAATGCTTATTTTTTGTATAAAGTCCGTAATTTTCGTGTGAAACAAAAACTAAACAATTATTTTAATTTTTGTATAGTTACTTTCTATGTAAACGTAAAACATTTTCCAAATTGAAACTAAACAAATTGTGAGACATTGAAGAAAATGTTGCAGTTTCCACGGAAAATCCTCAACTTGGTTGCTGAATAAAGTCAGACAGTTTATGATCCTGAAGTTTGCATCATTTTAATGCAACGGCAACTGTCAATTTATCAATGAAATTTCATTCTTCCAAGAAAAATTTTTTAATTGAAAATCGTCAAAATTTATTTTTGTATCTATTAAGTACATATTTAGAATTTTGAACGCACAAACAAAACGCAAATCTCACTAAAAGTTAATTTGAAAAAATTATTTTCGTTGAATTCCAACTATACACAAATCAACATCGTTTTATAGTTGATATAGATTTTCAAAACGAATCTCTTACGTTCACAGAATTGAAATTAGATAAATTTTCTGGTATTTTTTAACTTCAAGGTACAGTTCAAAGTCCTGCTAATTTTTTGTTCTAAGAAAAGAACGTCAAAAAAATCTGAAAAAATTCTCAATTACTTTTATAACATTTTTTTCCATGATCCAATCATTTATTAAACCATTGATAGTAAACAAAACTTTTTGTTACAATTTTTCTAATTCCAGAGATATTCGATTTGAAAATTTGGCTTGTGCCTTAAAAGACCCAGTGAACGGAGGGTTAAACATTTCAAAATATTTTTCACTTCAAACCAATATACGTGGGCTAAAAAATAAAAATGTGTTATTTAGAAAATCGACGGCAATCAATGATTTTATTATTTATAAAAAGGATTTGAAAAACGTAGCACAAATTTGACTATTGTGGGACTTCCATTCTCCTCGACAGAGGCCAATCATTCCAAGGTTAATTTCGGCATGAAAAAATAATCGTTTCGCTGTCTCCAAACCGGAAGTACAAAATTCTAAAAAAAAATCAATTGAACTCAATCTAATAAGATCTTTTTAAAGTTCATTAACCAATGAAAGGTGATAATTGGAAATTTAGTATTTTGATGCATTTCCTTCGTTTGAAATGTCCTTCCTTTTTTTTGTTACCGTCAATGACTTTATTTCAATGCAATTTGCGCAAAGTCGCGCTTCTCGACACTCGCTTGTCCCTTCTCGTTCGTCAGAATGAAGCAGGAAGGGGGGGGGGGGGCAGGAGGGAGGAGGTGAGGTTAAAAAGAGGAGAGAGCAGAGAATGACTTTGAAGAAATAAAAAGAAGAAAACGAGGAACGGGCTGCAGCAGCGTGTAGGATTCTCGTCGAGGTAGGTGGCGTCGTGCCACGACCAATAACGAACGTTTCAGCTCTCTGTCTCGGGGCGCGAAGGATATACGAAAGACGGAGACGGAGAAAGGGAGAATTTTTTTTCTCTCTTCTCTCTCTCTTACTCGGTGTTCTCTGTTGGCCCCGAGGCCGTCATCACGCGAGCAAGCTCTGATTTACTGCTAGTTTACTCACCCACGAAGCGTCCGTCTAATTACAGGGTCCGAGAGAGAGAAGCTACGGAACGAGCGTATTTTTCCCTCTTAATGTTCGGGCATCGCCCAGCCATGTCTATACATGTGCTTTTTATTTGTTCTTCTCGTACAACTGGTGTCCTTTCCAGCCCTTTTCTTGCGTTGAGTTTTATCGTTTTCCATCTTCTTCTGATCCAAATACCGTTAATATCGCAGGTGAACGTAAATATTGGGGGAGGACTCTGTTCTACACATTTTTATTCTACGCGTGACATTTTCTACACAAAAGTTTCTACACAAGAGAAGTTGCAAGGAATATTATTCTGTAAAAAAATATTCTACGCCGGTTTCGACACACATTATTCTACACAAAGAAGATTTTGTGTAGAATAATTCCTAACAAGTAACGATTATAGTACATTACGATACGAGTGCGATGAAACTTTTTCTCGACGAGTGTGAGTTTGCAGCATGAGCCGAAGGCGAATGCTACAATCACACGAGTTGAGAAAAAGTTTCTCGCACGAGTATCGTATAAAATTTTATCGCACAAGTGGTCACTTTACGCACGGAGTGCAATAAAATTTAATATTAAACTACATAAATAAATATTAATTATTAAAAATGAATATTCTTTGCAACTTCTCTTGTGTAGAATAATTTGTGTAGAAAATATCATGTGTAAAATGAAAATGTGTAGAATCGAGTCCTCCCCAAATATTGGTAAAAAAAAAGATCTTTCAATTATGTACTTGAAGTTTCGAACGTACAGTTGAACGAAAAATCTACAAATTTGTTTGTTTAGCAAACAATGACAAGAGCTGGGCAAGTACTTGTTGAATAATTATTTTTTAAATTGAAAAATGTTTGAAGAATCATTTCCAAAGTGTTGAAAGGCCTCAAAACAGTTCTTTAGAGTAATAAGTTATTTGATTTTCCGTTTGCTTGAACGTTCAGAACTTGAAGTCCTTTTTTAATTTCAATGATTCTTAGTAAAGTAGTGACAAAAATCGTTCAATGAATTTGTTAAAGTTTTATTTTGGATAAACAGCTTTAGAAATAATAACAGTAAGTGAGTTTGCAGGCAGTAAGAAAAAATGTATTCGTATACATAGCACTCTGAAAAGAAAAAGTTGTTTCTAATTTGTCCTACGACCGAAACATTCTTAATTTACTGAATTCTCGGGAATTTCTTTTCCTCAGGATGTTGCAATCCTTTTTCATGGAACGTCTTATGGCTTTTCTATTTTTAGGGTTCCGTACCTCCAAAGGAAAAAACGGAACCCTTATTGGATCACTTTGTTGTCCGTCTGTCCGTCCGTCCGTCCGTCCGTCTGTCCGTCTGTCACAGCCCTTTCTCTTGGGAACGCGTGGAGGTATCGAATTGAAATTAAAACCATATATTCAGGTCTACAGTCCCTTGAAGCTGTGAAAAAATCAAACTTCTGAGTTAACGTAAAAAAAAGATACGGCCGCTTATGCTGCAAAAAACGTATATTTCGACACTCTCAAGGGAATCAAAATTTATAGGGTATTTTCCGTTGACCTAGAATTATGAAATTTGGCAAGTAATACCGTCTTATACTACAAGTACAGGGATAAATCTGAAAACTATAAATTCTGATTAAATCATAAAAAATATAGTATTTATTTAAAGTACGTAATCAATCATTTGTACGGAACCCTCGGTGGGCGAGTCCGACTCGCACTTGTCCGGATTAAAGAAAAATTAAATACCATTAAAATCCTATATGTAAGGTAAATGTCCCAATACCCGACCACGTACCAGTACCCGACCACTTGAACCAATATATCAGCAAGTTAACGATGTTGAGTCCGTACCGTTCCGTCCAAAAGTTTTTCATTTTACTGAATTTTATTGGGATTGATTAATACTTCAATTCGTATCGTAACACCGTTGATGTGAAAAGAAGTATCGCAATTGTGCATATTAATGATCGCAAATTCTTATTTACGTATTATATCAAATTGTCACAATGTTTTGACTAGCGAGGATTAACTTTTGGATGTTTTGTCCAAACTTGACAACGCTAAAATCTCGATAGTGGAAACCGTTCATTCTCAAAAAAATGTTAATTATTTTATATCGCAACTATAGAAATATAACATGAAATTACTTTGAACTGCAAAAAAAACAATATTTTTAAACAATATTGATATTTAAAGTAGTCGCTGTATTAGCTTTACATTTGGCAACGTTGCGTGCATTGGTAAGTTGGCACGACTGAGAACTGTACGATCGAGAGCAGTCGCGACGGTCGCGATTGAATGTCAAACTGACAGCGAACATAACCTCGAAACCTCTTTATCGTGCATGAAACGGCGTCGTCCATGAACGAAAATGAGTATTTGAATTTCCCGCTGCTTTCGGTCTATGCAACGGTGCCGCTATTTTCTTGTTTCTTGCTGTGAAAACCACGTACTGTGTTTTTATTATTTATTTACTGGAACACGAGCTTACTAAATGTCTTGAAAAAATTACACAATGCTTCTTATATGTTTTTCCTCGAGTGCAATTTTTTTTTGTATTTTTGGCATCATTTTTTATAACAAAAAAAAAAATTGCAAATTTATTTCAGTTTCCATAAGGCTACGTGTAATTTTTTATTTCAAATTTCTCAGTAACCAGCTTCCTAATCGTCGTAAAATTTTTACACAACCTTTCAAGTGTTGTACATAATGACATATCAAATTTTCAATATTTTATCATCATTTTCAATTTGGGACTCAACATCCTTAAGCGTTCACTTAAGAGAAATCTTAAACTGTGAATTGATTTAATATCCAGGATTCATAATCTACACGACACTACTTTTAATAGTTCAAGAATCGTCTGTAATTTAATTTTGGATAAATATGACAGCACGCGTACTATTCGGGGCACGGGAGCCATTATCCAAGCTGAAGTACTAAGGAATCGCGATATCTTATTGAAGCTATTTTGAAGTGGTTTTTATTGTTTTCGAACTGAGCCTAGCTGTTTTTATTCGGAAAGATACCACTAATTTGATCATGTTGTCTCAATGAGCCAAACATGCATTTCAAGTACTTAATTTTCATGTCCGGTTATTGGTACATACGAAATGTATCATGTACCGATAATCGACCATGTGTCCGGATATCGGTACTTGCTCGCGACTATGTTCAGTCCCAGTAACCGGACATCCGCTGACATGTATATTATTCATGCATAGCCTCAAAATTTCGGTGACACATTCTCCGAGCAGCGACGCATTTTTCTCAATTTACCCCCTCCCCCCCACCATAGAGATGAGTGGTCGGTTATAGGGTCATAATGTGTGGTCGGATATTGGGTCATATAGAAAAATGGGTGTAAATGGTACATTTACATTTCTCAGTATTTTCGATTATTACGAATAAACAACTAATTGTAGCAACAACTTTACCCTGTGTTTTGGAAACTAGAGACTTCAAGCTTTCCAATAGTCATAGTCGTTATAGAAAATAGTTTATTTTTGAACGCGAAAAACAAGTTAACTTTTTCGTCCCCTCTTAGATGGTCGGGTAATGGGACATTTATCTTAATTGTAAATTTTGTTAGAAATTAATCTTTTTTTTTTTTTTGATTTCAATGACTAGCAGTGGCAAAAAATAACTCTCAATGGGTTTGTTGGGATTTCATTACGGTTAAATATAGTTTTAATAATGATACGTAAGTTTGCAATCAGTAAGAAATTTTTTTTCCAAGTATAACATTTGAAAAGAAATTTTTTTAAATTTGTCTCACGCTCATAACTTTATTAATTCACTAAATTCACCGTACAACTTCTTTTTCTCAGGACGTTGCAACCCTTCTTTAAGTAATGTCTGATCGCTTTTCAATTTTTCTTTATTCAAATACTCTTAAGGGGAGGGCAAACCCCTTTCCCGGCATTACCGCTCGCGTGAGTGCGAGAGAGATAGAACTAAAACTTTTAACCTTAAGAGGAGGCTAAATACCATTTTTATTCAATCCCTACATTATCGACGTATCATCGTCGTCCAGTCTTTCTCCAACAACCGTGGATGAAAATTAATTACATTTTGACAATTAAGAGGAGGATAAATTAATTAACAATTAATTGTCAATTGAGAGGCTAAAATGCGTTACAGCTAATGCCAACAAACTCATTCGAGCCCCCTAAATATCATAGGTTACTCGTCAGAATCCATGGTGCTGCCCTCACTCGCACGTCTGTGAACTACATTTCGCCATTTCGTTTTTCAATAAAACTACAATTTATCGACATTTATCTCTTGATGCGCCATCCAAACTTACGGCGTGTCATTTTGATAAAATAATGTCGAAAACGTCTCGATATTTGTATCGTGGCGTTCTTCATGGAGCCTCACTCTTGGTTTTACCCGAAATGCAGTAATAGTTTAATAATTTAAGTTTTTCAATTACAGTTTTTTGGTGGTAAATGAATCTGTAAATTTATTTTTGTTTTTCGAAAAAATTTTAGTGAGGCTCCATTCCTGCCATTGTTCTGACGATGTTGTTAAAATTTTATTCAATTCCATCTATTTGTATAAGAGCAAGTTTGGATGGCAATTTCGAGGTGTTAGTGTCGGTATTTAGCCTCCTCTTAAGCGAAGTGATTTGAAATTTGGATTAAAATTTGTTGAAGAGGGTTAAAAATGAAAAAGATGTTTGATTTTCGTTTTCGAAAGTTCCAGTCGAATTTTTCGTCGAAACCGATTGGGTTAATTGAAATTCAATGATTCGTTTAAAAAATATATTTTCAACCGACCGTAAAAATGTTTAGTCATGAAAATCCGATTACACGTTATTACTGGAGTATTCGATTTCATGGACTTCCGCATGTCGGTCTAATGAATATAATGTACGTTCACGTACGTTCTCGGCATTATACATCCAAAGAGGGAGAGGAATATAATAATATGAATCCAGCGAGATGAAGAGTCTGGCTCTCGGACAGATCTCGTGATTGACGTCGTTTAATTAGGCAAAATGCATGCCTCGAATGAACGATCGTTTTGCCGTACACTTTCCGAGACACGTATATATTCATACGTATACGTAATGATAGTTTCGCGCGATTCTGAATGATGCGTATACTCGGTAATATACTTGTACTCTCTGACTCTCAACATAGCCTCATAGTAGGGCAATCCCAGGATAGATGGGACACCCATGTCAATCTGAAACAGCCCATAGTATCTCTTCGTTAAATCGATGGATTTCGATGTCTCGTTCAGTTCCAACAGTATTTTTTGGAAAAAATAATTACACGGATTAAATGTGATTACATTTATTTAAAGTGATGTTCCAAATTATCAATTTAACAAAATTGATACAAATGATGAAATAAAAATTGACAGAATTACATATATTCATGGACTTGAAGTTTCGAACGTTCAGATGAACGAAAACTCGACAAATTTATTTTTTTTACAAAATAATTTTGAGACCTTTTTGCCACTTGGTAAATAATTCTTAAAAAATCTTTGAATTTCTTAAAATATTTACCAATTAAATAGGTCTTCTGACTTTTCGTTGTATAAATACTTTTTCTGATTTTTCGTTCAACGGAATTTTCGAAACTTCAAGTGCATATAAATTCCCATAAGTAAAGGAGGAAATGAGGTATTATCAATTTTTTTTTCAATTAACCGCAAAGTTCACGTAAAATCGATGGATTTATAAGCCTTTTTTAAGCCCGGATTGTAAGATCTTGAGATCAAACTTAAAATCAAACTTTCCATCGAACACAAGTTGGAACTTAAGATCGAACTTGAGTTGAATCTCAAGATGAATCTTAAGTTGTAACTTAAGTATCATTATAAGTACATACTTAAGTTCAAACTTTAGTGCGAACTTCAGATCGATCGTAAGTTTGAACTTAAATTTGGTATGAAATTTGAACTTAAGATCCATCTTGAGCAACTTAAGTTCGATCGAACTTAATTATTTTGACAACCAATGTCAAAAAACACGGTCGAGGGGGGCGATGAAAGAACTTTGATCGAACTTAAGTTCAAGCTCAAGATGGATCTTAACATCAAACTTCAAGCCAAATTTAAGTTTGACTTAAGATCGATCTGAAGTTTGCACAAAAGTTTGAACTTAAGTATGAACTTATAATGATACTCAAGTTCAAACTAAAGATTCATCTTAAATTGGAAGTGAAGTTCGATCTCAAGTTCCAACTTGATTTCAATGGAAAGTTTGATCTTAAGAACTTGAAATTCGGGCCTTAGGTCAAGCAAAATTTTTTAAAGAAAATTAATGGATGATTTATCTAATATTAAATAACATTAAATTTAATTGCCGTTGAATTTTAGAGAAAATAAATGTAACGTTGTTCATGAAGTTATTAAAATAAAAACTGAAGGACTGATACAAGTCCAAATCCAGAAAGATAAAATAATATATTATTAATTTTTTAATTAATTGAAATATTTTGAGTTTCTTAGTGCAAACACTAAGAAAACGGTTTATTTTTATAGTAAAGAAATATATTCAGTTGACACTTTTACTTCTTAAATATTCCTTAACTGTTACAAAATTTGTTAGTCGTTAAGAAATTTTTTATTTCTGTCAAAATATTTAATAACTGTTAAGCAATGTTTATTTAATTTATTAACCGTTACAAAACAATTGACTTCGCCATATTCAACTTTACATTTCTTAACAGTTAACAAATGGTATATTGTTTTTTCAGTGCCTATTAAAGGTCAATAATAACGAAGATTATATTAAATTAACGTGATATTTAAATTAAACATCACTAATTCAAGGAAATTCTTTACATTGGTGCAATTAGTATTGACGGAATAATGTTAATTAGAATAAATCTAAAAAAATGATATATCGTTATTTTTTTTAAATTATAATAGGAATAGTTATAAATTAATAATATTTGGGTTATTCTGTATGAAATAATCTTTTAACCACACACTATCGTCACAATATTTCTAAATTGAAAGGTGACTATAAGGTAAACTTAATTATGATCAAAAAACTTGCAGAGGGGGACATAAGAATTAAGGATGTTGAATCCCTATGAAATCTTTTAATGTTAATTGTTCAATGAATAGCTTCTTTATCGTCGTGAAATTTTTACACGACCTCCTGAATACTTAATGTAAAAACATATTAAATTTTCAGAGTTCTATCATCATTACTTTAACCCCCTCAAGTGCTAAAATGAAAAATGATGAGGAAATTCTGAAAATTTTGTATGTTTTTGTACGAAGTATTCAAGAGGTTGTGTAAAAATTTCACGACGATTAGGAAGCTCGTTATTGAAATATTAACATTTTGTTGAGAACAATTTCTTAAACAAATAAAAACAATATTTTACAATAAACTTCGATTTATTTCCGTTGCTTTCAATATAGTGTAGATATTAAAAAATTGAGAGGTCAAAAAAAACTTATGGCAAAGTTATATAATTTTCCATAAGACTAGACATTTAATTTAATTTAATTTGTTAATGTTAATTGTTCGATAATGAGCTTCCTAATCGTCGTGAAATTTTTACACGACCTCTCAAATAATTCATCCAAAAACATACCAAATTTTCAGAATTTTCTCATCATTTGCGATTTGGGACTCAACATCCTTAAATAACAAAGCACAATAACGAATTAATACGGATTGATCAAAAGTGTCCCATCTCTTCTGGTATTGCCCTAAATCGCTACACACGAGAGAAACTCTATTTTCTCGACACACGCGAGAGATTGCCAAGTCCATGGTACTTACTCTCGTCGCAAAACGGTTTTGCACGCTTGATTATTATATTCCGCTTGAACGTTGAGCACGATATATCGCTTTGAAATACATACATTGTAGAATATCGTATTTACACTAAATTTTTTGAACGTCCAAACGGAATATCTCGAATGTATACATTTATTCCCACGTTATTACAATAATTGCATTTACACCGGCAATTTCCTTCCGTTTTCCATACCGTTAATTTTTCCGCGTTTAAATATTCGAGAATTACCTTTCGTTTGCTTCCGAAAATTGCAAGGAATTCCTCATTTTACTCTTTCGTACAATATAGCAAAATATGCAATATTTGCACTTCTTTCCGCTATGAACGGTAATTTTTTTTTTTTATTACGTTTGATTGTAAAAATCGAAATTATCAAGAATAGTGATCATTCCCTTGAGTGAGTCATAAATTAATTTTCAAAAATTCATTTTCAAGAGAAATTTTCAAATTATAATTCTTTCAAATAATGGAAAAGCTGTTAGCAAATAATAGTCACGTTTTAGCACGTTTTTTTTTTTAATATTTCGTTAAAGAAACAATTGTCGATTTTCCGTTCAACCGATTTTTTTTTTTTTTTTTTAAGAAAAAAATTGAATGCCACTCGCTAATATTTGGTAATTATAATTCTTTCAAATAATGGAAAAGCGTATTTTTTATAGAAAAAAATGGAATGACACTCGCCGATAATTGTTCATTATAATTCTTTCAAATAGTCGAAAAACTTTTGATAATTAATTATCGAGTTAGAGCATGGTCTTTTGAGATATTTCCTTAAGGGGTTATACGCAGACAGGATTTTCAAAAAATCCATTTTCTTAAAATTTCATTCGTGTAATGTAAACATATTTAAGTACATACATAGAAATTTTAATGTCAATCCGACAAATATTTTCGAAGTTATAGGCACATTCGTGAATCCGTAATTTCTATGGATAAATAGTGCTTTTGAAACTTTGAACGCGTTTTTCTCAAAACTGCGTTTTCGAAGTCGGTGAGCAAGATTTCTCAGAAACGACTTAATCGATCAGTCTCACATTTTTACACAAGCTTTATAAATAAATTGTTTAGTAATCAGTTTTTTTTACCGATAAATATTTTCCATTTTATAAACAATTAAAGATAAAAAATTTCGTAAAAAATCAAATTTTTTTTTAGAAGCCACCATTTTGTGAAAAATATATATTTTGCTTATTCCTTCGATTAAGCCTTCGATTATACCTTGAATTAACGAAATCTTTTTTATTTTTTTATTTTGGATTATCCAATCCCCTTTTTCAGAGGACCTCCCGGAGATCGGCCAAAGCGGCTTCAAGAATAATTATTTTGAAAGAAGAAAAATTTCAAAATAAAGTTAAAAGTTATAAAAATATGAATATAAATTTTCACTTTAATAAATTAAAATGTCTTTCCAGAGAAAAATTCTTAAAAAATCGCTTTTTTCGACTTCTTGATTGCGTATAACCCCTTAAGGAAATACAATTATCGATTTTCCGTTCAGTAGAACGTTCGAAACTTCGAGTGCAATGAAAATGAAGTATTCTTTCTCGGATCGCAAACAAACACGACGATGTATAAGAGCTCTCTATACACAGATGATTCTCGAGGAGCGAGCCTCGGACCGTACCAATTTGTGGTTTCTAAAAGCAGCATTTATCGCAAGTGAGTGAGTAAGAGAGAGCGAGAAAGAGAGCGAGAGAGAGAGAGAGAGAGAGAGAGAGAGAGAGAGAGAGAGAGAGAGAGAGAGAGAGAGAGAGAGAGAGAGAGAGAGAGAGAGAGAGAGAGAGAGAGAGAGAGAGCGAGAGAGAGAGAGAGAGAGAGAAATTCTCGCTCGCGCGAAATCTTTCCATCCAGATCTCCGTAGAATTCGCAACAGTTCCTCTCCTCAGCTGGTGCTCGTTTAGATCCGTGTTGTGGTATTATCCAAGCCAAGATATTTCCGATTCTCAGCTGCTGGTCAGCTCGTTGAGAAAATCCCTTTCTCTCTCTCTCTCTCTCTCTCTCTCTCTCTCTCTCTCTCTCTCTCTCCCTCCCTCTCTCTCTCTCTCTCTCTCTCTCTCTCTCTTCCTTGACTTTACGTGATAAATATGCCGGCGAGAGAGAGAGAAAGAGCCCGAGAGAGAGGGAGGGAGGATATCGAAAACACTTGGCTCGTAAATACGCGGGCGATAAAAAAGCGTTCGGTTCATTCGCGGAAGCTGCAAATGTCGACCAACCGTGACTCGATGATGTATATATGAGGTATTCCAGCCCAAGTCTGTGAATCCGTGACCCTGACCCTCTCGGATTTATTTGATTTTTTCTTATGTGATTGCATTGAGTCTAAAATACACCCTCATAATTTTTTTAGATTTTTCCAAACATCCCTTATTTAAAAAAAAATTGTTTGAAAAAAACGCCATCTTTAAAAAATCTAAAAAAATTCTGAATAAACCGTGATAATATATAAACATTTTCAAGCTATCACCCGTGGGCAGATTTTTTTTTCTGTGTTTTTCGTTTTGTATTTCAAAAAAAAATTTTTGTTGAAGAAAAACGCCATTTTTAAAATATCTTTAAAAATTCTGAAAAAAACGTGATAATAGATAAAAAATTTCAAACTAGCACACGTAGTGGCCAGATTTTTTATTCTATCTTTTACAAGCTATTAAAGTTCTCAAAATTCCAAAAAATTCTCAAATAGCTCACCTTGAGCAGATACTGAATTATTTTGGTACTCAAATTAATTTCGTTGATGATTTTCGAATAATGCAATACGAATTATAAACCTTGAAATGAGCATAAAATGAGAAGGCATTATTTTCATTTTACGGTTTATAATTCTTATTGCATTATTCGAAAATCATCAACGAAATTAATTTGAGTACCAAAATAATTCAGTATCTGCTCAAGATGAGCTATTTGAGAATTTTTTGGAATTTTGAGAACGTTAACGTAGCTTGTGAAACACAGAAAAAAAATCTGCCCACTACGGGTGATAGCTTGAAAATTTTTATATGTTATCACGATTTTTTTCCGAATTTTTTTAGATTTTTAAAAAATGCCGGTTTTTTTTCAAAATTTTTTTTTTTTTAAGTAACGGATTTTTGGAAAAGTCTAAAAAATTGTGAGGGTGTATTTTAGACTCAATGCGATCATATGAAAAAAAATCAAATAAATCCGAGAGGGTCAGGGTCACGGGTTTATACACTTGGGCTGGAATTAGCTGGAATCAGCTGGAATACCTCATATACATAAGCCCGACGTACAGAAAGAGTTGTACTTTTCTCGTAATTCCCCCCCCCCCCTCCTCTCGCCTTCGTTATGCCGGTGGTGGGGCGAAACGACCACCGGAGTATACACGAAGACAATTTCTTCCTCGGCCAAAGCTTAATTCTTACTCTCTCACTCTGCCATCGCACTTTTGCTGGCCCTCCGGCGAGCAAACGACGTACCGTGAGACCCAAAAGCACACCGAGACGCCATCTTAATTCATTATTGGCAACCGAAAGATTTTTATCAATAGATGCCAAATTTGACCACATTCCTTTCGTCCTTTCTCATTTGTCTGAAATTTTGCTTCTGCATTGAGAGATACCTTCCTGTTTTTTTTGTATTGTGAATTTTAATTTAAATGGTTTCAAAGATTGGGCTGAAATTCTGAATTCAAAAAAGGCATTCGTCTAGTTTGCTGTAATCGAAAAATTTTGCAACGGGTGCGAAAATTTTTAGAAAAGGGGATCTTTCGGGTTTAGCCGAGGGGCCATTTACTCTCCTGCTTGGTCCACAAATGATTTCGGAGAGGATCTGACTTCACGTATCACATGATTTCAGTGATTGCAAACCCAACATGATTTCAAAAATTCATACATAGTTTTTCCTGATTTTAAATGTTCATGAAGTTTCGAACATTCAGTTGAATGCAAAATCGATAAATGTATTTGTTTAACGAAAAATTTGGAAAGCTTTGCAAATACCTGGTAAATAATAATTTCAAACATTTAAAGATGTTTCAAGAATTGTTTCCAAAGTGTTAACAGGCCTCAAAAAGTGTTATTTAAAAGGATAAGTTTGTCAATTTTTTCGTTCGGAAGTTCAATTTCATGATTTCGTTGATTTCATGTAGTTCGAATCATAATTGCAAAATACTGGTAATTACAGAGAAATCGCTTTCATCTCTGGAAAATAATTGGATTTTTTTTCAATCATATCCCTTATTAGAAATTATATCGGTGAATAAGTTAAAATAATGCACTGAGAAAGTATATCAGGATTTGTTTGGCGAAATCAATCATTTTTAAACAGTTAATAAATTATTTTGACAAAAATACAATATTTCTTAACGACTAACAAATTTTGTAACAGTTAAGGCATATTTAAGTAAAAGTGCCAACTAAATTATTTCTTTATTACAAATAAATTGTTTTCTCAGTGTGAGAACCATCGATGTAAATAAATTACTCAGAAATACAACTTGGAAAAAAAATTGAATAAAAGCATTTCTAGATTATCAAAATTATAGATTACAACGAAGTATAAGAAATTAATTGATTTCATTTTGATTTCATAAATTCATGTGATTTCATGTGACGTCAATGTAATTTCCAACACTCCTCGAGGGCAGCAGGAATCAACGAACTCATATAAATTCAAACAATTTCTTATGTTTTCATTCTTGATTTCATGCAAAGTGGTTCAATGCTTTCACAAGCCCCTCGGCTTTAGCAAATTGCGCAATTAAGTAATTTTATGTTATTGCCTGATTAAATGATGACTAAAAAAAAACCCTAGTCTTGTTACACGCATGAACCTTTGAAATTTTAGAGTTTGAAGTTCTTCGGACTCCAAAATTGGTATTTCTAATAATTGAGTCTTCGTTTTTGTGAGAAAATCGAGTCACATTCCCTCGTTTGGGGGCACTTTGAGTAACGATATTGATTAAATGATGCGCAAAAAAAAGTCGCAACGGCAACGAGAGATATTGGAAGATACAGAGAAAGAGAGAGAGAGAGAGAGAGAGAGAGAGAGAGAAGAGAAAGTACATGTATTCGCGATTTTGACGATGTGAGGTCCACGCGAGCGTGCGGCGCGCGCGAGTTGCCCGTTCTCTTCGTGACGACCGCGCGACGCTTCGGGCATTTCTCGCGGAGGAGAAACACGCGCGCTCCTCTGCCTCCGTGTTCGTGCATCGACCATGTTTTACATATAACACACATCTTTGTGGACCTGGAAAACAAAAGGGCGCAAATGACGCGAATCAACCCTCAAAATTATCGGGAATAATGGCACTTTGAAATTTCGCACGTTGACCGTGTATGCGAATATGTGTGGACGTTGGTTATAACGCTGCTGGACGCTGAAAGGAGGCCCAGAATGCGCGAGTGGTCTCGTTACGCGGTAGTTACCCGAGGCATTGGCGTAAAACGTCTTTCGTGAATGAAAAATCGATTAAAATTACTTTTTCCCTCCTCGATAATTATGATTTATCGTCAAAAGTGTACGCAATCCTCCAAATTGGAGAAATTTAATATTTATTTTCATTATTTTTGTTAAAGAATATCGATACTGCGTAATAATTTCCACTCGCAAAGATACAACTTTCGTTCAAAATAATTTAAGGATGAAAGTATAATTTTGCTTTTCAACGAATATGTTTAATTTTTCGTTTGAACGGATGTATATTGCGTTTGTACACGATAATTGAGCAAAATTCACGGACACGTCAGCGTGGGTTCTTCTTTGAAGGGAGCTAATGATTCAATCATGCCTTTTTGAGAGAGAAATTAAAAAATTGAATTAATTAACGAGGATGGTACCTACGGAGATATTGAGACGGAGAGAGAGAGAAAGAGTAATTTTTGCTTGCATTTCTTTGAGTGTGTGTGTGTGAGAGAGAGAGAGAGAGAGAGAGAGAGAGAGAGAGAGATGGGGAATTTTTTACCTACGCCTGTGGCGGACCACCAGGAAGCCGCCACGCCTCCTCGGCAGAGGCCACACTTACCTGCATGCCTCTCGCGTTTTATATACGTGCACAAATGGATTTTAACGCACCGTGCAAGAGAAAAGTGAGAGAGGCAGACGGAGAAAAGAGGGGAAACAAAAAAGAGAAAGAGCGATGAGAAAATGCGAGAGGAAGGATCGAGGGACTCTCGGAGGTGGCGAGACGACGAGAAACACCCCTATTGGAATAAAGAGTGTATGCGACATTCATGGAGAATATATTTTAAATATGTTCAACGTATTTTCTTTCAAATATTGCATATTCGATAGGTATCTTTGATTTTATGTTGAACTAGACTGGATCATGTAGGGAACTGAAATTTATTCACTATCAAGAATGAAGTCGGCCGCAAGAGTCGGCTCATATCATGTTAGACAATCTAAAGCAAGATATAATGGTGCTTTAATAAAACTTAACAATATGCATATGCAAAATGCATTTACAAACGTAATTGCATAGGAATTATTTGCATTAAACCCTATATCATTAGTTCAAGAGTGAAATCAGTGAGGGCAAAATCAGAATTTAAGCATCTGTATCCCCGATTCTGTGAGACACGTCCACACATGAACCACTTGAATGAAATCTTCATCATCAGGGGGAGGACAAGCGTCATGTACCCACCCCTTGCACTGTTAACATTAAATCCATCCTTCCAGGTGAATTGTACAAATTGAAAAACTTGTGCCCGCATAAACACAGCCAAAACAATTATCTTTGTAGAAAAAAGGAGGTTATTCAATAGACGCGAGACTTTCGAAAAACATAACCTATTTGAACTAAAAATATAAGGCTAAAACAATATTTCTCTATTGGGATTATTAATGTTACATAAGGTAAAGCAAGTAATCGTAAACCTTTTTTTTGCAGTATTTCCCGGAGAAATTTTTGAATGTCGTAAATTTCCTTTCAAGCAAACCTATTTGTATTTATTCAAGAAAGAAGAGAAATTACCGAGTCAAAGACACTCGAGAACCTTGCAAGAGAGATCCTTTAGTCGAGACGCATCCAACTATTCCTGTGTCCCAATTCTCTGAGAATTTGATTCAGAAGCGATGCGGGCCCAGAACCGTCGACCAAATTCCCTCATTGTCATCGAAAGGCGTGATTTCTTGACAAAAGTACTCGCCACCTAGTTCCGATACATTTTGGGCTGTAGAAATTGACCCCTTAAGGTACGACCCTTGAGACAGTGCTCATCGAGTCCCTCTCGTCGAGACGATTGGAACGAACCTTTTTCCGTCCTAAAATTCCCACGGGAAGCTGTGAGTGACAGTGGTGGCGGGTGTGGCAGGTACATTCGGTCTCACCTCAGCTTACGCTCATACGTTATACTAATATAACTTTTACTGGCTATGTCCATAGCAATACGTTCCTGCGTATAATATTAACGCTATATACTATTTATACCCCTTTAAGATAATTAAAACTATTTAAAGAGTTCTATATAAAACACCACAGCCACAGAAAACAATATAAAGCTATAGCGAATCTAGAGTAGAAGTTGGCTGCCAAAGCTGCCACACTCGTTACTCCAACACCTCCAACACGTTTATTTATTCATTTATTTATTTATTCATCAATACCACATCAAAGAGGAGAGCACACTTGGCCACACCTTGAGACTTCGCATACCAAACTTTACGAGCGTTCCAGTTAACAGCGATGTGTATTAAACTCTTAATTTATGAACACAAGTTTTCCATTGGCTCTTGTTATTGTAGCGGATTAGATTAAGCTCGCATGCTATAAAATCTTAAAAATACTGCACAATGGAAATTTCTACGCCAACTTTACAGTCAACCGATATATATAAAGAACCGATGATCTCATGCATCAAACCTTGATAAGGGAACTATAGTGCTGTAATGTATCAGTATTTACACGAACGCCAACGAGGGCTGTTCTGTTTGCGCTTCCTATTTTATATTAAGTGTGTTTGCTTCTGTATTTTAATCGTCTGCCAACAATGTACCCCGACGGTTTTTTCGAAGTTAACATCGAACCTATCATCAGCACTGAGCCCATTCATTGCATTTGGATTGGAGATCGAATACACGTCTTCGACGACGAAAGTGTGCAATTGGAGTATGATCAAATACGTGGTTTGTCTTACAACAGTTTGTTCAACTCTGCCAATACGAACTCTCCGGTTTTGCCATCGATCGTGGCATTCAGCAGTCCCAAAAATGCTGCCAAGAACAGATTCAAAAGTATCCCATGCTGGGATCATTCTCGCGTGAGATTGTCAATTGACAATCACAAATCTGATGTTGTCAACGATCTCGAGGGTTACATCCATGCAAATTGGATCGATAGTCCAGGCGTGAAACGCAAATTCATCGCTACCCAATCACCAATGTTGGAGAGCGTTGATGACTTTTTTGACATGATTTGGCAGAACAACAGCGGAATTATCGCAGTCTTGACGAATTTCGACGAGAAGGCCGTGGATGAATGTTACTCTTATTGGTCTACGAAGGTGAATGATGACCGGATGACTGAAAAATACATTTTATCGACGAAGAAGAGCATTCGCAGGAATGGTTATGTTAAATATATTTTACAGTTGAAGAGTTTGAAGACCCCGATGAGTAGTCGTGTTATCAGTCTTTATCACTACACCGAGTGGCCAGATTATCGTACGCCGGCCAACATTCGTCAATTAATTAGGTTTATCATGACGATAAATAATGAAAAGTACGTCGTGAGCGATTTTTGGACCGACCGATCGGGCCCAATTGTCGTACATGGTCTTACTGGTGTTGGCCGAACCGGTACTTTCTGCGCTATTAACTTATGCATGGATCTTTATCGCCGCGAGAAACGATTGAACATCCCCGGTATTGTGAAACACGTACGCAAAATGCGACATTCAAGTGTCAAGACCCCGGAACAATATGCATTCATATGGCGTGTAATAGCTTTTTATATAAATATGAATATGTAATTTGTTGATTGAAGAGAAATCTTTAAATACTATGTGCTTCATTCACTCACAACTTTTTGATAACCAAATCTGTTTGCACGGTTTTTGTGGAAATCTATTAATTTTGCATTTTAACCATTAAGTATTGAATAAATCTATCAAATATTTGTATTGAATTTATTTTATTTCTATTAATGTGTCTCAATATCCATAATAGCCTTCATCATCATGAACTATTTAAGGCCAAGGCCGATGAGCGCTCTTCCGAACAAAACTCAAGAGTGTGCGCGTATCTATTGGCTCTGTTCCAAACAAAAGAATACAAAATGTACCGAGTTAAAAGCATTTTACCCATAAGTTTACTTATCACCGTAATGGGAAGACTCCGATAATGTCCATTATCGTGGAAGTTGTGATCTATACATATGCCTCTCACCATAATGGACTAAATCCATTACCATGGTCCATTATCATGAGAGTTTAGTGTAAAAGGAATTCAACATGTTGCAAATGAACTTACCGTTCAATTGAAATAAAAATCTCGTTGGATTTACTAAATTTCCAAATTCAATCCGGTTTATATGAATGACATAGAATTTCTTTTGAACCAAACCTACTTATATTTATTTAAGAAAGAAGAGAAATTATTGAGTCAAAGGCACTCGAAAACCTTGCAAGAAAGGCTCTAGTCGAGACGCATCCAATGAACCCGAACACACGATCATCGTTGTAATGATTTTTCCATTAAATGCCCCTTTAGGAGTATCTAGGAACCATTCCTGTGTCCCAATTCTCTGGGGATTTGATTCAGGAGCCGTGCGGTCCCAGAACCGTCAACCAAATTCCCTCATTGTGATGGAAAAGCGTTTTTTTTTTGACAAAAGTACCCGCCACCTAGTTCCGATACATTTTGGGCTGTAGAAATTGACCCCTTAAGGTAAGACCCTTGGGGCAGTGCTCATCGCGTCCGTCTCGTCGAGACGATTAGAACGAATCTTCTCCCGTCCCAAAATGCCCACGGGAAGCTCTGAGTGACAGTGGTGGCGGGTGTGGCAGGTACATTCGGTCTCACCTCAGCTTATGCTCATACGTTTTACTAATATAACTTTTACTGGCTATGGCTATAGCAATACGTTCCTACGTATAATATTAACGCTATATGCTATTTATACCCCTTTAAGATAATTAAAACTATTTAAAGAGTTCTATATAAAATCGACACAATCGAGTTAATTCGACACATTTGGATTGGATCCCGGTTATTACTCAGCTTCGACGATGAACGTGTGCAATTGGAGTATGGGAAAATACGTGAGGTTTCTGACAACAGTTTGTTCGATCCTGCCAATAGGAGCTATCCGGCTTTGCCATCGATCGTGGCATTCAGCAGTCCCAAAAATGCTGCCAAGAACAGATTCAAAGGTGTTCTTTACTGGGATCATTCTCGTGTGAGATTATCAATCGACAATCACAAACCTGATGTCAACAATTCGGAGAATTGCATCCATGCGAATTACATCGATGGATGGGGCGAGAGAAGGAAATTTATCGCTACCCAATCACCAATGTCGGAGAGCATTGATGACTTTTTCGACATGATCTGGCAGAATAAGTGCGGAATTATCGCAGTTTTGACAAATTTTGACGAGAACGACGTGGAGGAATCTTTCTCTTATTGGTCTACGAAGGTGAATGATGACCGGGTGACTGAAAAATACATTTTATCGAGAAAATGAGAGCATTGCCAGTAATGGTTATGTGAAATATATTTTAAAGTTGAAGAGTTTGAAGACCCCGATGAATAGTCGTTCTATCAGTCTTTATCACTACACCGAGTGACCAGATCATCGTACACCGACAAACATTCGTCAATTAATCGGGCTTATTACGGTGATAAATAACGAGAGGTACGATGTGAACGGTTGTGAGCTCGACCAATTGGGTCCGATCGTTGTGCATGGTCTTGCCGGTGTTGGCCGATCCGGTACTTTCTGCGCTATCAACTTATGCACGGATTTTTGGCTCCGTGTAAAAGGATTGAATGTGCCCAGTATCGTGAAATACGTACGCAAAATGCGACATTCGAGTGTCACGACCCTCCCGTGTAGAAATTTTGGTGGGGAAAAACTTCTGCCCCTGACTTGCCCTCCCTAACTAATGTAGGGAAATGATCCGCTCATCCTAACAGGCCCTGTTTAGCCATGTAACACCTGGCTGGCCATTTTCGGATCCGGCGATCATGATCAGGCCCCTATGACGATATGATCCGGCCCTAGCAGATCCTGATCAGGCCCCTAAGATTTTTAGAATCATGCCCTTAAAGGCCCTGATCACGGTCGCGATCATACACCGAAGCGCTTTTTAAACAATTCGTTTTTACGAGGTACTCCTTTTTCAATGTATGCATCTTATTATTTATTGCGAGGCAACCCTTTCTTAGGGTACACTTTTCTTTTGGCAATCCTCGAAGAGAATATTAGATTCCGAGTGAACGGAAATTCTCTACGAGAATTAAATAAATAAGTACAATTACATAAGACGGCAGGAACTCCTTGTATGGATTCTTCCGACACCGACTTCTGCTAACATCCGTGCTCGCACCCGTCTATATAAGCATACTGAACACATTATCCGTATGCGAGTTCAACGGTTGCTGTCCTGCGCCATCTCGCGCCAAGTCTCGGAACTAACGCGATGCGGTTCGTCGTGATAATAATAATAATCCTCTGCCTACGTAATGAACTTGTGACAGGCGCACAATTGCTTGTTATTCTCGCGGGATAAAAGTAAATAATAATTAAATAATAATAATAATAATAATAATAATAATAATAATAATAAACGTGGCAATGATTGTTAATTTATTATTATTGTTATTACTATTATTGTTATTTATTATTATTATTATTATTATTATTATTATTATTATACTACTGAAAGCCGATATACAAATAATTTTATTTTAATAAATACTCAGGGCAATCCAATAGTTTTCACATCAGAGCCCTGCCAGGGTAATAAAATAAAAATATTTTTTGCTTAAAAGTGTAAAAATAACGTCGTCGGAAACTGTTCATATTCTGATCATGCAGGGCACTGGTAATAAGTGATTATTTCAATGTAATAACTAGGGACCAGGTCGTTAAGTTCCATGTCAGGGCCCTGCCAGGAAAATCGGATCAGGCAGGGCGGATCAGGGGCAAGAATCAACTAATGGTTGCCCTATCACATTTCTACACGGGCTGGAACAATATGCATTCATATGGCGTGTAATGGCTTTTTTTATAGATCTGGATATGGAATATGTTTCTTAAAGAGAAAGTTTTACGTTAAACACCACGTGTTTCATTCATTCTCAACTTTTCGGCAGCTGCAACCAAATTTGTTTGCACCGTTTTTATAAAAATCTATTAATTTTGCATTTAAATGTATTAAGTATTACATAAATCTATTAAATATTTCTATTAAATTTATTTGATTTCTATTAATGTCTCTCAATACCCATATCAAGGATTGAGCGTAGGAACTGAATCATTCGTTTTTTTTCTCATCGTCCTTCAACAAGGAAAATTGTGTTTGTTACTGTTTTTCTTTGAATTTACCGTCATTCGAAATTCCTCTCTACACTGGACTCTTACGATTGTGGCACCCTAGATAAATCACAAAGCTTGTGGCCGGGGCTCGACGAGCTCCGTTCCGAAAAAAACTCAGGAGTGTCCGCGAATATATTGGCTCTGTCCCAAACGTGTCGAATTGACAGCACTTTATCTATTTATATGCCTCTCACCTTAATGGACAAACCCCGGGTGTGTTCATTATCGTTGGAGTTCAGTGTATATCTATACATATACCTCTCACCATAATCGACAGATCCTCGTCGTGTCCGTTATCATGGGAGTTCAGTGTAATAGAAATTCATTATGTTGTACATAAACTTACCGTTCACTTGAAATAAAAATCTCGTTGGATTTACTGAATTCCCAAATTCAATCCCTTTTATTTGAATGACATAGGATTTCTTTTCAATCAAACCTACTTGTATTTATTTAAGAAAGAATAGAAATTATCGAGTCAAAGACACTCGAAAACCTTGCATGAGAGGTCTTCTAGTCGAGACGCATCCAACGACCCCAAACACCCGGGACTTGTAATAATTTTTCAAATAAATGCCCCTTAAGGGGTATCTAGGAACCATTCCTGTGTCCCAATTCTCTGGGAATTCGATTCAGGAGCGATGCGGGCCCAGAACCGTTGACCAAATTCTCTCATTGTGATGGAAAAGCGTTGTTTCTTGACAAAAGTACCCGCCACCTAGTTCCTATACATTTTGGGCTGTAGAATTTGACCCCTTAAGGTAAAACCCTTGAGGCAGTGCTCATCGAGTCCGTCTCGTCGAGACGATTGGAACAAACCTTCTCCCGTCCCAAAATTCCAACGGGAAGCTCGCTGAGTGACAGTGGTGGCGGGTGTGGCAGGTACATTCGGTCTCACCTCAGCTTATGCTCATACGTTATACTAATATAACTTTTACTGGCTATGTCTATAATAATACGTTCCTACGTATAAGCTTAACGCTATATGCTATTTATACCTCTTTAAGATAATTAAAACTATTTAAAGAGTTCTATATAAAACACCACAGCCACAGGAAATAATATGAAGCTATAGCGAATCTAGAATAGACGTTGGCTGCCAAAGCTGCCACACTCGTTGTTACTCCAGTACATTTATTTGTTTATTTATTTATTTATTTATTTATTTATTTATTTATTTATTTATTTATTTATTTATTTATTTATTTATTTATTTATCAACACTACATTAGAGAGGGGAGCAAACTTGGTCGCACCTTGAGACTTTGCATCCAGACTGCCAAACTTTATAAGCGTTACTAATTGAACTCTTTATTTATAACTACATGAATTCCATTGACTCATTGTTACTGTTATTGTAGCAGGTTTGTTTGTAGACTGCATAATTTAACTTACAACGCCAACTATAACAAACCAATTATCTCATGCACCAGACCGTGTTATCAGCGAAACAATAGAGGTAAATTAAGTAAGTATTTACCGAAGCGTCAACAAGTGCAGTTGAGTTTGTGCTCTTGGTTTTATATAAAGCAGTGCATTTGCTGCTGCATTTTAATCATCTGCCAACAATGTATATCAACGGTCTTCTCGATTTTAACGACGAACCAATCATCAGCACTGAATCCACTCAACACATTTGGATTGGATCCCGGTTATTAATAATCTTTGATGATGAACGTGTGCAATTGGAGTATGAAAAAATACGTGGGCTTTCTGATAACAGTTTGTTCGAGTGTGCCAATAGGCGCTATCCGGCTTTGCCATCGATCGTGGCATTCAACAGTCCCAAAAATGCTGCCAAGAACAGATTCAAAGGTGTTCCTTGCTGGGATCATTCTCGTGTGAAATTGTCAATTGACAACCACAAACCTGATGTTGTCAACGATCCGGAGAATTACATCCATGCGAATTACATCGATGGTTTAGGCGAGAGAAGGAAATTCATCGCGACCCAATCACCAATGTCGGAGAGCATTGATGACTTTTTCGACATGATCTGGCAGAACAAGTGCAGAGTTATCGCAGTCTTGACAAATTTCGACGAGAACGACGTGGAGAAATCTCACTCTTATTGGTCTACGAAGGTGAATGATGACCGGATGACTGAAAAATACATTTTATCGACGAGGAAGAGCATTCGCAGGAATGGTTACGTGAAATATATTTTAAAGTTGAAGAGTTTGAAGACCCCGATGACTAGTCGTTCCATCAGTCTTTATCACTACCCTGAGTGGCCAGATTATCGTACACCGAGGAACATTCATCAATTTATCGAGTTTATCACGGCGATAAATAACGAGAGGTACCATGTGAATGACTTTAGAACCGGCCAATGCGGCCCGATGATCGTGCATGGTCTTGCTGGTGTTGGCCGAACCGGTACTTTCTGCGCTATCAACTTATGCATGGATATTTGGCTCCGTGAGGAACAATTGAACGTGCCTGATATCGTGAAATACGTACGCAAAATGCGTCATTCTAGTGTCGCGAACCAGGAACAATATACATTCATATGGCGTGTAATGGCTCTTTTTATAAATCTGGATATAGAATTTGTGTATTGAACAGAACGTTCTAAATAATATGTGCTTCATTAATTCTCAACTCTTTGTCGGCTACACCCAAATTTGCTTGCACTGTATTTGTGGAAATCTATTAATTTTGTATTCAAATCTATAAAGTATTAAATGAATCTATCAAATGTTTCTATTAAATTTAATTTATTTCCATCTATATCTCGCAATACCCATATGAAGGATCGAACGTAGGAACTGAGTCGTTTATTTGTTTTTTCCTCATCGTCCTTCAATAAGGTAAATTGCGATGGTTACTGTTCTTCTTTGAATTTACCGTCATTCGAGATTCCTCTCTACACTGGACTCTCACGATTGTAGCACTCTAGATAAATCACAAAGCTCGCGGCCGGGGCTCGACGAGCTCTGTTCCGAAAAAAAACTCAGGAGTGTCCCCGAATATATCGGCTCTGTCCCAAACGTGTCGAATTGACAGCACTTTATCTATCTATATGCCTCTTACCTTAATATACAAACCCCGGCCGTGTTCAGTATCGTTGGAGTTCAGTGTATATCTATACATATGCCTCTCCTCATAATGGACAGACCCTCGTCATGTCCGTTATCATGGGAGTTCAGTGTAATAGGAATTCATTATGCTGTACATAAACTTACCGTTTCCTTGAAATAAAAATCTCGTTGGATTTACTAAATTCCCAAATTCCCAAATCCGTTTTATTTGAATGACATAGAATTTCCTTTCAATCGAACCTACTTGCAATTATTTAAGAAAAAAGAGAAATTATCGAGTCAAAGAGACTCGAGAACCTTGCAAGAGAGGTCCTCTGGTCGAGACGCATCCAACGACCCCAAACACCCGGGACTTGTAATAATTTTTCAATTAAATGCCCCTTAAGAGGTATCTAGGAACCATTCCTGTGTCCCAATTCTCTGGGAATTTGATTGAGGAGCGATGCGGGCCCAGAACCGTTGACCAAATTCTCTCATTGTGATGGAAAAGCGTTATTTCTTGACAAAAGTACCCGCCACCTAGTTCCGATACATTTTGGGCTGTAGAAATTGACCCCTTAAGGTAAGACCCTTGAGGCAGTGCTCATCGAGTCCGTCTCGTCGAGACGATTGGAACGAACCTTCTACCGTCCCAAAATTCCCACGGGGAGCTCGCTGAGTGACAGTGGTGGCGGGTGTGGCGGGTATATTCGGTCTCACCTCAGCTTATGCTCATACGTTATACTAATATAACTTTTACAGGCTATGTCTATAGCAATACGTTCCTACGTATAAGCTTAACGCTATATGCTATTTATACCTCTTTAAGATAATTAAAACTATTTAAAGAGTTCTATATAAAACACCACAGCCACAGGAAATAATATAAAGCTATAGCGAATCTAGAATAGAAGTAGGCTGCCAAAGCTGCCACACTCGTTACTCCGGCACGTTTATCAACACTCCATTAAAGAGGGGAGCAAACTTGGTCACACCTTGAGATTTTGCATTCAGACTATCAAACCTTATAAGCGTTATTAAATGGTGTTATTGAAATTTCCACACCTAATATAGATAACCAATGATGTCACGCCCCGGACTGTGTAAGCAGGAAAACTATTGAAACAATGTGGCAGGAGACTACTTGAACAATGCTGTTTATGAAGTCAGTATTTGCATAAACGTCTACCAGTGCGGTCCTGTTTGTGCTTCCTATCTTATATAAAGCGTGTTTGCTTCTGTATTTTAATCGTTTGCCAACAATGGACATCAACGGTTTTCCCGATTTTGACGCCGAACCAATCATCAGCACCGAGTCCACTCAGAGCATTTGGATTGGAACTCAATTAGTCCTCTTCAACGACGAAAGTATGCAATTGGAGTATGAAAAAATTCGTGGATTTTCTGACAACAGTTTGTTCGACACTGCCAATACGAACTTTCCGGTTTTGCCATCGATCGTGGCATTCAGCAGTCCCAAAAATGCTGCCAAGAATAGATCCAAAGGTGTCCCATGCTGGGATCATTCTCGAGTGAGATTGTCAATCGACAATCACAAACCTGATGTTGTCAATGATCCGGAGGATTACATCCATGCGAATCACATCGATAATTTATGTGAGAGAACATATTTCATCGCTACGCAAGCGCCAATGTCGGAGACCGTTGATAACTTTTTGGATATGATCTGGCAGAACAAGTGCGGAATTATCGTAGTCTTGACAGATTTCAACGAGAAGGACGTGGATAAATGTGACTCGTATTGGTCTAGGAAGGTGAATGTTGACCGAATGACTGAAAAATACATTCTATCGACAAGGAAGAGCATTCGCAGGGAAGGTTATGTGAAATATATTTTAAAGTTGATGAATTTTAAGACTCCGATGAGTAGTCTTTCCATCAGTCTTTATCACTACACCCAGTGGCCAGATGATCGTACACCGAGAAACATTCATCAATTTATCAGGTTTATCGTGGCGGTACGTAACGAGATGTATGTTGTCAACCGTTTTGGGACCGACGGATGGAGACCAATGGTCGTGCATGGTCTTGCCGGTGTAGGCCGAACCGGTACTTTCTGCGCCATCCACATATGCATCAATCTTTGGCTCTGTGAGAAACAATTGAACGTGCCCTATGTCGTGAAATACGTACGCAAAATGCGACATTCGAGTGTCACGAACCTGGAACAATATAAATTCATATGGCGTGTAATGGCTTCTTTTATAAATCTGGATATGGGATTTGTTTATTGAAGAGAACGTTTTAAATACTATGTGCCTTATTAATTCTCAACTCTTTCTCGGCTTCAACCAAATTTGTTTGCACTGTATTTGTGGAAATCTATTAATTTTGTATTACAATATATAAAGTATGAAATAAATCTATCAAATGTTTCTATTCAATTTTATTTATTTCTATTAATGTCTAACGTAGAAACTGAGTCATTCATTTGTTTTTTCCTCATCGTCCTTCAATAAGGAAAATTGCATTTGTTACTGTTTTTCCTTGAATTTACCGAAATTCGAGATTACTCATTAACAGTAATTCAATATGTTGTAAATAAACTTACCGTACCCTTGAAATAAAAATCTTGTTGGATTTATTAAATTTTCAAAATCAATCCGTTTTATTTGAATGACATAGGATTTCTTTTCAATCAAACCTTCTTGTATTTATTTAAGAAAAAAAAGAAATTATTGAGTCGAAGACACTCAAGAACCTTGCAAGAGAGGTCCTCCAGTCGAGACGCATCCAACGAACCCAAACACACGGGCCTTGTAATTTTTTTTAATCAAATGCCCCTTAAGGAGTATCTAGGAACCATTCCTGTGTCCCAATTCTCTGGGAATTTGATTCAGGAGCGATGCGGGCCCAGAACCGTCGACCAAATACTCTCATTGTGATGGAAAAGCGTGGTTTCTTGACGCCATCTAGTTCTGATACATTTTGGGCTGTAGAAATTGACCCCTTAAGGTAAGACCCTTGAGGCAGTGCTCATCGAGTCCGTCTCGTCGAGACGATTGGAACGAACCTTCGCCCACCGTAAAATTTTCACTCGATTCCTTCTTATCTATGTTATATCCAATCTTTTCATTCTCTTAGTTTTTCTCTGTCCTTAAGGGTAGTTTAAGCCTCACCCTTGATTCTCTTCATTCCAAAGCGTGATTGAGATTGAGCGAAAATTTCATTTTTCAAAAAAATCACTTGCAATTCAAAAACAATAGTAAGCCCACCTAGCTGTACACATTGAGGGAAAATTTTCGAAAATTAGACAATTGAAAAATTGATTTTTTGAAATTTTCAAACTCCCTTGCGACCCCGAAGGGCTGCTTACTTAACAATATCCTCAAAAACCCAATATATTTATGAATATTAATGAAAAATATTTTTTGAACTGTTTTTTCGCTTAATACTCGTGAAAAAATTTGTTACTGACAAATTTTGCTTGATCAAGAATCCACAGTGAATTTCCTATCGAAACGTGGTTTTGAAACATTGAAAAACAAAAAAATCTGTAATTTTGGCCACCTTGAAAGAATTCTGAAAATACTGAAATTTCAATTATATATAAAACTCCAAATGGCTTTGAAAAAAAAATTCAAATCCATAGTCGAACCTGCAAAATATTTGAGGAATGATGAGTATCGGATGAACCGGACGAACCAACATGCTGCCAAGATTTTATATAGAAAAAAATTACAGCCATTTTACAGATTCAATTTTGACCAAATTAAGGAAAAAATGTTTTGAATTTATTTTTCAGAATCTTACAACGATGTTTATGAATTTCATCAAAAGCATTTTTCTTCATTTTTCCGTATACGTCAATGAATTTTTCTAAGCTCCTTTATCAGATATGCCTATAAAACTGTTTTTACAACCTTGATTCACCCTTGAAAATTTAAAAAAAAATTGTTTGTATTTTAATTGTTTGAATAATTTATAGAAGGCGCCAAAGTCGAGTTTTCGAAAGTGTCTCGTCCCATGGCCGGATAGTTTAAATCAGGAATCAATTCTGCAGAAACAAAAAAAAAATAAAAAAGAATTTCAAAGAAATAGTTTTCTTACACGACAATTTACCGTTAATGAAAAATCATTTTAAAAAAAATGGCGAATGTTTGAAGTAAATTGTGAAAAATTCAATTTTTCATTTGCATTTCAAACATCCGCCATTTTTTTTCAAAATCGATTTTTCATTAACGGTAAATTGTTGTGTAAGAAACCTTTTCCTTTAAAACCCATTTTTTGTTTCTACAGACTTTTGCCAATCCTGATTTAAACTGTCGGCGATAGGACAAGACATTTTCGACTTCGGCGACTTCTATAAATTATCCAAAGAATCAAAATTAATTTTTTTTTTGTCTTTTCGAAGGATGAAAGAATGTTGTAAAAATAGTTTCATAGCCATATCTGATAAAGGAGCTAAGAAAAGAAATCTTAACCCGCTGAGGGCCACCTGGGTCTACAGCGACCCAGTGCCATCTTTAAAGTCCTGGGTGCAGTAAGAGGAATACGCAAAGGCCCGCGCTTTTGCTCGGAAAATTAGGCGAAAAATATGATCTATCGAGCAGGCACAACATCTATCTCAATCGGCCTTTGGTATTTGTACGAAACACTTAAGTAGCGCTTTTTGGGTCGCTACAGACCCAGGGTGAAAATATACTTTTTCAAAAACTCATGAAAATGACCTGCACCATTTTGTAGCTGGAAGTCTCTAGTTTGCGCATCACAATAATTAAATCCATTTATCGCGATAAACAAAGGAAGAATCATAAAAAACGTCCGACAAGTCCTACAGGCCAATTTTCGGACCTTTTTTGCATTTATTCACACAGTTTTTTTAACAATGAAAATATCGATTGCGACCTTGCATATTCTCATCCCTGAGGTAATAACGATTCGATTTTACTACTTACGAGTTAGAAAATTTTGTTTCAAACGTGTTTTATAAGCAAAAGAAGTTGTGGGTCGCTGTAGACCCAGGATGGACCGGTCCAGGACGCAAAAAAATGGTGGGCCTCAGCGGATTAAAAAGTTGTTTTTTTTTGGCCTTCTAATGTAGAGCTAGTAAAACAATGATACTACAATAACAACCAAATCATTGAGAAAGAACGATTGAAATTTATATTAATAAAAAACAAAGGGTACAATGAGTTTTTGTGCTCGATAATTGGCAATAATTAGTTCTCCGTTAAATTTTTGTGATCGATTTTTTTTTTCAAATGGACAGCTGCGAGGAGAGCGAAACCGCGTGTTAATTTCACTTCGAAAATCGTAAAATGCAAATGAATGATCCACGAGGGGGTAAAACGTGGCTCGATTGGCAAATTGCGAAAGAAGGTTGGTCCGCGTGGACGTGGTAGTAGAGTTCGTAATAGACAACGCGAGAGAAAGAGAGAGAAGAACGAGACGAAAAAATGTACGGAGAAGCCAGAAATCAGAGAGAGAGAGAGAGAGAGAGAGAGAGAGAGAGAGAGACGGCGTTATAGTTCATATATAGATATAATATGATCCGCTGCGTGGCGTCCAGCACAGGCGCCCAAGGTGGTCGGGTAATTTCGTCGAGAGTCAAAGAAGAAGAAGGAAGAAATGAGAAGAAGAGCGAGAGAGAGAGAGAGAGAAAGAGAGAGAGAGAGAGAGAGAGAGAGAGAGAGAGAGAGAGAGATGAGGGAAAAAAAATAATGAGACCGCCGGCAGCGCGAGCACCTCAACAGCTATCTGGCAGAGAGCCCGCGAAGATGCTGCTGTATGGTATCTCTCGAGAGAAGAGACGAGAAAAGACTCGAGCAACGAAGTGAGCGCATGCCGAGGGTAGATCTCGTTCTCGCGAAAGCAACGAGCGAGAACGATTACGATGAGAAGGAGAGGACGTAAATGGCCGAAGAAGAAGAAGGAAGAGAGAAAAAAATCAGAAAAGAGAGATATATGAGGACAACGTGTTTGCTTTTCTCCCTCCCCCCTCCCCTCTCTGCTTCTACTTCCCCCCCTTTCTTGGAGCCCCCATTGAGAAAGAAGTTTTTGGCTGCGGGATATAAAAATGTGTTGATTATACGTTACGTCCAGTGCGAAATCAGGAGAACGGGAAGGTAAAGATATAGCGAGCGAGAGAGAGAGAGAGAGAGAGAGAGGGGGGGGGGGGGGAGCGTTCAGAGACATCTCTTCGTCGTTTCCCTTTCGCTCTCTTCTCGTTCTGTTTTGCTCACTCTTGAAGTTGACTCTTCCAAACGAGATGTCGTTGAGAAAACGAACACGAGAGGCGTGCGTATAGCTGCAGGATCATCATCACCCAGGGTTTCGTTGATGTTCGAAACCGCGATAAATGACCGGGACACGGCGATCTCGCGACCAAGTTCGACATTAGGAAACGGGAGAGAGAGAGTGGAAAAAAAAAACGAAGAAACTTCAGCGGGATCGTTAAATGGCCGAGGGTTCTTTGTATGGCTGTAAGTTTTGGTATGTCACGCTGAAGAAAGACGTGAAAGAGGGACGATAAAACTCACGTTCCCTTATCATCCTTTGGACACCCTCTTAAAAAAAAAAGGAAAAAAAAACAGCATCCGGACTTCCTGCCTCTCGACAGAATTTCAGACACCGGAGAGAGAAGGCCAATATATATATATATATATATAACGGAAGAGGAAATTGATTCTCAGGATAATGGAACCCTCCTCTTTCTTTTTCTTCTTCTTTTTCTCGCTCTGCGCGGCCCATTATTCATTTTATATTGGCGCCATCGTGCAACGCTTCTTTCGAGGAAGTTCACGGATTTTATGGTTTAGGGATTCTTCGTTGAAACGGAATCTGAATTTATTTTTTATTTTTTTCTTCATTCAACGCGAAGGACTTCGCTGTGGATGCTCGAAGAAAACGGGTCCGGGGTGTTTTTCACATAATTTTATAGTGACGAAATAATTTTAGTTAATACAAAAATACTGACTTCTATTTGTAGTCAGCGATGCGTTGTCGTTTTTTGGAATGAATAAACTTAAGAATTTCTCAGTTTTAATATACTTAACTCCCTTGTTATTAATATTGAATTGAACAACTTTTTTTTAACAACAAAGTTTGCAAAATCATTAAAATCATTGATACAAGTATCACAATTTTGTTATTTAATGGGAAATATTTAAAAAATGAGAAAATCGGTGAATTTATGATTTTTCAAAAATGTGCTATCTTTTCATAGACTGAAGACTGAACAACGTTATCAGATAAAAATTATGAAATTTTTTGTATTTTCTTTTGTTCAAGTCGCTCTAAAATTGTTTTTCCAGTGCCAAAATATGAAATAAAAGACTTGAAAATTTCGAAATGATCAGTTTCATCTGGGCCAAAAACAAAAAACGCGAAAAATAATACTTTTTCTAGGCTTCTAAATCAAATTTTCCCCTTAAAATGTATCGGACCGTCTAAAGAGAATCTTAGAATCGATTTTTCCCCGTGCATTCTCGATTCGGAGTCAATGATTCGATGAAGAAACCCCCATGGAAATTAATCAATGTGAAATATACGCAGAAAATATATTTTATCGTTAGTTGTATAACCAGGAAATGTATACGCTGTATCTAAAAACGTAAATTTAAAAAAAGTTATCAAAAATTGTTAAAAAATTTAAGGAAGAATTGAAAAAAAATTGAAATAAGGGTTGGGAGAGGCATGACAAGGGGCACGACGACCCCCCTAAAAAATTAAGTAAAAAAAAAAAAAAAATTGGATTCTTGTAAAATTATCATGAATTTGATGTATATTAACCCATCTTTAGGCCGATCCGTGATACCTGAGACATAATGGACCACCCTAAAAAATTAGGTCAGAATTTTTGTTTTGTTCAAATTATGTATAATGGGTAAAATGAATCATACCCGTAGTAAAAAACTCCATTGAATCGCCAATGGCAACCAATGGTCCTCATACGACTCCATTGGACAATGAATGGGGACCCATTGAGATTTCCGCATTTGTCAATGGTGTACAGGGCTGACCATTGATCAGTGAATGGGTATCCATTGAACATCAAATGCGGATGAATCGAATGATCATCATTACTCAATGATGCTCATTGGAAAGCCAATGCGGATGAATCGAATGATCATCATTACTTAATGATGCTCATTGGAAAGCCAATGCGGATGAATCGAACGATCATTATTACTCAATGATGCTCATTGGAAAGCCAATGCGGATGAATCGAATGATCATCATTACTCAATGATGCTCATTGGAAAGCCAATGCGGATGTATCGAGCGATCAGCATTGTCCAATGGTGTCCATGGGGAGGTAAATGCTGATGAACGAAATGATCCGCCTTAACCAATGATGTCCATTGGAAAGTCAATGCGGATGAACTGAAAGATTAGCATTTCCCACAGATGTTCATTGGAACCCAAATGCGGCTAACGATGAAATGATCAAAATAATCAGTCGATAGATTCTTAAAAAGAGTGTATGAATTAATAATGATAAGTAAATAAAATATATATATATGCAACTGATTCTATACGCTCATTATTTTTTCTCGGAAATTGCATATATGAGCTTCAATAATTTCTATTGAATGTAATAATATATATATAATGCGTATATAATTATTGGTCGTTATGCTAATATTAGCATTATGATTAACCTTATATACTTACTGATAACTTACATCATTTGATTATTTAATGCGTAATTCCATGTATATATAGCAATCATATGAAAGAATCTCCATTGATGATCCCATTTATTCCCCATTGCCCACAAAAACCAATGGAGCTGAATGGCGAATTACCTAGGGAGATTGTCTCCATTGAATCCTCATGGGATAATCCCCATTCCGTTTCAAATGGGGAATTCAATGGCGAAAATGTCCTTAGAAAATTCGGCATTCATATCCATTGGTTTTGTGGGCAATGGGGAATGAGTGGCGAACAGCAATGGAGATTCTTTCGTATAGTAAAAACTCCATTCATCGCCATTGAAAAATCCCCATTCATTCCCCATTGCCAAAATAACCAATGGGGATGAATGCCGAATTGCCGAAGGGGATTGTCTCCATTGAATCCCCATTAGATAATCCCCATTCCGTTTCAAATGGGGAATTCAATGGCGAAAATCCCCTTAGGCAATTCGGCATTCATCTCCATTGGTTATTTTGGCAATGGGGAATGAATGGGGATTATTCAATGGCGACGAATGGAGTTTTTTACTACGGGATAAATTTGAAAAAAAATTATTTTCAACAAAATTGAAAAATTTTCAAAATCAAACAAAATGATCTAATATCTAAAAAATGTAAAGAAACTTTGTTTGGATTGAAAAAAATAATAGTTGAAAAATGTACAAGTTATTTCTCATTTAACGAATTTTTAATTAATCTATATATTTTTTATGGTAATCAAATAAACAATAACATTAATTATGATTTATGATAATTGTTTAAAAAATGTAATAAATTAAAATTTTTAAATGAAACATTAAATTAAGTGAACAATGTAATAACTTACTCTTCACTATGATCACAAATATATTCGCCGGAATAATCTTTGTCTATACCTGCAAAGGAAGCATGAGACCATCCCTTACAATTTTAACACTCAACCCATGATTCCTTAGATTCCGAGTAAAGTTCATTACAATAAAGACAATGGCATTCATTATTTTCAACTCTTGAACAATTTTTTTTTTAAATTCTTTAGTCCCGTAGTAAAAAACTCCATTCGTCGCCATTGAATAATCCCCATTCATTCCCCATTGCCAAAATAACCAATGGAGATGAATGCCGAATTGCCTAAGGGGATTTTCGCCATTGAATTCCCCATTTGAAACGGAATGGGGATTATCTAATGGGGATTCAATGGAGACAATCCCCTTCGGCAATTCGGCATTCATCCCCATTGGTTATTTTGGCAATGGGGAATGAATGGGGATTTTTCAATGGCGATGAATGGAGTTTTTACTATACGAAAGAATCTCCATTGCTGTTCGCCACTCATTCCCCATTGCCCACAAAACCAATGGATATGAATGCCGAATTTTCTAAGGACATTTTCGCCATTGAATTCCCCATTTGAAACGGAATGGGGATTATCCCATGAGGATTCAATGGAGACAATCTCCCTAGGTAATTCGCCATTCAGCTCCATTGGTTTTTGTGGGCAATGGGGAATAAATGGGATCATCAATGGAGATTCTTTCATATGATTGCTATATATACATGGAATTACGCATTAAATAATCAAATGATGTAAGTTATCAGTAAGTATATAAGGTTAATCATAATGCTAATATTAGCATAACGACCAATAATTATATACGCATTATATATATATTATTACATTCAATAGAAATTATTGAAGCTCATATATGCAATTTCCGAGAAAAAATAATGAGCGTATAGAATCAGTTGCATATATATATATTTTATTTACTTATCATTATTAATTCATACACTCTTTTTAAGAATCTATCGACTGATTATTTTGATCATTTCATCGTTAGCCGCATTTGGGTTCCAATGAACATCTGTGGGAAATGCTAATCTTTCAGTTCATCCGCATTGACTTTCCAATGGACATCATTGGTTAAGGCGGATCATTTCGTTCATCAGCATTTACCTCCCCATGGACACCATTGGACAATGCTGATCGCTCGATACATCCGCATTGGCTTTCCAATGAGCATCATTGAGTAATGATGATCATTCGATTCATCCGCATTGGCTTTCCAATGAGCATCATTGAGTAATAATGATCGTTCGATTCATCCGCATTGGCTTTCCAATGAGCATCATTAAGTAATGATGATCATTCGATTCATCCGCATTGGCTTTCCAATGAGCATCATTGAGTAATGATGATCATTCGATTCATCCGCATTTGATGTTCAATGGATACCCATTCACTGATCAATGGTCAGCCCTGTACACCATTGACAAATGCGGAAATCTCAATGGGTCCCCATTCATTGTCCAATGGAGTCGTATGAGGACCATTGGTTGCCATTGGCGATTCAATGGAGTTTTTTACTACGGGGTGTGATAAATTTTGAAATTCTTGTGCGATAAAAAAAAATGTATCATTTTTTAGAGGAGAGACGTCATGCCCCAGAATTTTTTTTTTTGAGTTTCGGCAAAATGACGGTGAATTCGTTCAAGATATAACAGCCTTCCTTATACGAATTATAGAACTTTTTGGCGCCATATATGCGGCCGACATAAATATATGTCGCATATAATTTCTGCGTATATATTTCACATATATAAATTTCCATGGGAGAAATAAACTCGGGTCAAATCTTACTCGGAGCAAATCTTCTCTTCTCGCACGAAGCGAAGAATTTCGGACCCTACTACGAATTCCAAAAGTTTTACGTTTTATTCATGTACGATTTGGAGAATCCCGCCCAGGTAGTATAATAGAGAAATATACATTTCCGCGTGTTCATAACTCGCGTATATACACATATATATATATATTTCTCTTGTGGGGAGGGAGAGAGAGAACTGGTGCGTGATCAGCCACGGGGTCTCTTCTGTTGGGGCCCACACAAATGTAAACGACGCGAGTGGGAAAGAGAAAGAGAGAGAAAGAGAAGAACTGAAAAGTATAGTATCGTCGACGAGTAGAAGGAGCTTGGCGAAGGAAAAAGAGATTAAAAATAAATAAAAGGCAATAAGTGCGGGGCCCCGTGCGAGACCGGTCATTACGCGAGGCGGGCCCACCTTGTTAGCCCGAGTGAGAAGGCCCCCACCACGAAGATGGTGAACCAACACAAATTTATACACACCATGGAGGCCGCAATATTCCTCTCCATATAATACCGAAACAAATTTTCACATATGTATAAATTCACATACGTATAATCGTGTGTAACGTTGAGGCTAACCAACACAAAACGCTCATTCAGATTATTTTCTTCCCCGTGCGAAGATTTATCCTCTGGCGCCTCCGTCACACTGAGAAAAAAGTTCAGTTAAATCAACTAAGTCCATTTGGTTGATAAAAATTTAGTTGATTCAATATTAATTTGTTTGAAATAATGAAACTATAATTAATTCAACAAAATGGATTTGGTTAACCATAAGATATGAGGTGAACAAAATTATTTGGTCAATTTACAGATACAATTTAGTCCAATTTACACATTACTGAGTTGCCGTAAAGAAATATTTCGTTGATTTCTAGTTTATATTAACTAGATAAATGTAGCTGTAACAAGCGAAAATTTCGTATTTTCAATCAAACAATTTGTTTCGTACAAACATTTTTTATATTGCCAAATAAAATAAGTATATGTATTCAAAACAATCCATAATATTGTGTATCGCGAAATGTTTTTTTGAACCAGCATATAATGATGAGAAATGAAAAAAATCATTTGGTTGTCCATATTTCACAACAAAGAAACGATTTTGTTGCACGAAATTTAATTTTGTTGAAATACAAAATTATTCATTTGAATACTATGAACAATAATTTGATCACTGAGAAAAAAGTTCAGTTAAATCAACTTGATCCATTTAGTTGATAAAAATTGAGTTGATTCGATATTAATTTGGTTGAAATAATGAAACTATAATTAAATCAACAAATGGATTTGGTTAACCATAAGATATGAGGTGAACGAAATTATTTGGTCAATTTACAGGTACAATTTAGTCCAATTTATTTATTTATTTGTTTAGTCCATTTATTTAGTCCATATCATTATTTTTTCGACACACCGTACCATTCATATACCACAAAAGTTGAGAAAGTTCGTAAGCAGTCCGTAGTCAGTAGGTAGCGTGTTAGGTCGTTGAGTAGAATAGGTTGGTAGGGTCGCAGCTTCGAATCCCCGTCGGGGAGAGCGTAAAATTAGATCGGACGATTCGCGCAAATACTATTTTTTTTATGTCGCTCATTTTGAGGCTGGTAAAATATGCATTTTGAATTATTTTTCAAATACTACATATTTTTTATACTATGTTTAGTCATAATTAATTTCAGGATTAAAAATGTAATTGCACCAACTAAATATATTATTTGTTCGACAAAATATTCGTTTATTGAAATCAATCGGATAAGTGCGTGAACCAAATATTTAATCCATCTATCACATTATTGATATACTTGAAATAAATAATGGGTTGTATCAACTATTTATTTTGATACCTAGAGTATACATATATGGAATTAACTGATAATTAGTCAGCTCAATAGTTTATTTCTCTGTGTGGATTACATTTTTATTCGAAGTAACAAATTTTTATTTGATTGAACTAAAACTTTGCCCATTCAAGCAACGATTTAACTAAAACTTCCACTGTATATTTTGTTGAATTACCAAAATGATCGAGTTGAACGTCCGGAAACAAATATTTGGTTGAGTGAAACAAATTTTTGCATTTTCAACAAAAAATTTTTTTCAGTGCAGCCGCGTTAGAAACTGCCAAAAAATTCGAAGAATTCGATCGTTTCTCCAACGTAATTCAACGTTGTTGCGGTCTCATTTATTGGCACCCTTTCCCAGATTTTCTCGTTTAGGGAAGGTTCAATCCATTTTTTCAACCAATTATGTTTCATAGTCGTGGAAGGTTCTATTGGACGTTGTATGCATAGATACTCCAACCTCCGCCATTTCTCTCTCTCCAATCTGTCCTCTCCTCTCTCTCCTCTCTCTAGATGAGAGAATAGTCGTCGTTGGTCGTCGAATCGTGGGTAATGACTAATGCTTTGCCGGGTAATTGGACAAAGCGGCCGCAAATTGGACCACCGCGCAAGGGGTCATCGAGGTCGCCGAACGCTAATTGTCATGGCTATACCCACCGCGTCCGTTATTTGCATCTACGTCGATATATATGGATGGCCGGTAGAGACACAGAGATTACAAGCGTGTGCATGCCGATTTCTCGGGATAAACCGCAGATGGACCTCAAACGATGAGTTTCAACGCTCCGAGAGACGTCAGTTGAGCCATTTTGTTTGATAGCAAGCACGATGGAAGCTTTTCCAGCGACAATTGCGAAGCAATGCGTTTACGTCCATTTCTGACGCAACAGCACACGCGATATTGGTGATTAATGTTAGAGTGGACCTTGTCAAGGACATTGGACTCTGTATTTGCAGCTTATTCCCAAATTTGTTTCCAATAATTTCCAATAATGCAGATTTTCGTCGCAATGCCAAACTTTTCAGTAAAAAGAGCGAAATTTGACATTGAAAATACAAATTATTTTCTTGTTTGTTGCCAATATTATTTATAAAAGGATTAATGTCCGACTAAAAATAAATATGTCAATTTTAATTTGAAGGTAATGTGTTTATTTTATTAAAAATAGTCTCGAAAAAAATTGGACGATTCATGTTCCGCCATTTCTTGATTGTTATTTTTACTGCAACCTTGCAATATCGCATTTCATATCGATTTTAGATCATTTTATCCTCATAATTTTTTTTTACCATTTTAATCAATTTTGTTGCTATGTTTTGCATTAAAAAATAAGGATCAATTGCTATTGATTGAATTTACCCATCATTTGTCATACGGAATAAATATCTACTCCTTAATTTTGTTGAAATTATAATTTTTGCTATCAAGCTGCAGAGCGAATTCTACAATATTATTTATCACCTTGAATTGGTTTATAACTTCAAATGAATTTGATAGTTTTTATTCTGTTATCGAGAGATTTAATTATTGACAGATTATCCATAAATCAAAAAGCGCCGACATATTATTTTGATATTTTACAAAAAATTGAATTCAGTTTTTTTATTATGACATTGTAAAGACGAAATTAGAGATAATAAGCAATAGAAATAAAAACATAGAAATAACAGAAAAAAATAAATATTTGAATTGTTGGGTTTCTAAAATAAATAAATAATATAAAAATGATATAAAAATTTTTTGGGAATTCATTTCGGATTCGACCATCTTGGGTTTTGACGCTATTAAATATCCATACTAAAAAATAAGGACATCGAACGACCTTGGAAAGGTTATAAGCGTCGAGGGGATAGTTCGTTTGTGCGAGAGGAAGCCACCTGGTGGATTTTTGGGGTACTGACAAATCTGCAGATATGATTGTATAGTTGACTACAGTGCCTATAAAATTCGTTGTCCATCCTTTACCCTCCTGAATACTATTTTATTAGTTAGACTGACTAATCAAGTCAGTTGTGTTGACTAGTCGCGTCAACTAACTATGAATAGTAGATAGAAGTAATGCTAGGTGGTTATTGTAACAAAACAGATGGTTACGTTAACCAACATAAACTCAACTCCGAATCAGTTAGATGCCCCAACTAACCATTTTTTCCGTGTAGTTATGGATTTTTTAAAATGAATTCAACCCTCAGGGATAAAGATGTAAAGAAATTCAGGCATCCTTTTACAAATATTTGTAACAGATTTGGGGGCTGGTAGCAGATAAATTCATCCATACCCTCAATAACGAGCCACCCTAGTGCTAAGGGTTGCCTATGAAGTCAGGGGGCGGGAGGCAGGGAAAGATTAATGCCGAGAAAAATATCTGCGTCTCCGCCACCCGCGGAGTGAGTTTCAACAGTCCAGAAATAGAGATGAGAATGAAGCTTGAGAGGCAGAGGGATTCGATGTGGGACTCGATCCAATGATATTCTTCGTTAGCCCAGGCCTTACGCAACTTTGACTCTTCATCATCTGTTCTTGTGACCGAGAGACACACTTTTTCTTTTTTTTTTTTTTTTTCAATATATACCCTCTCCGTCCCTCCCCCATTTTCTTCGAGGACGCTCGTTAGACAATTATATCCTTCGAAAGAATCGCCAGAACTACAACAGCACCAACGACAGTTGGTTGCCACGAGATCACTTGTTTCTTTTATTTTTCTTCGCTCCCTAGAAATCATCGCCTCGTTATACGCTTTTTCTCGGCTTCAATATCGACGGAAGGAGAGAGAGAGAGAGAGAGGCGAATAAAAAATACGTTACGACTGTAGACTCCGGCGATTATTAGACCTATAATTATAAGGGACAGCCGGTAGGTGGACGCGAGAGCGAATAATCGTTGTTTTTTTTTCCCTGAACTAGCGCGTGATACATCGGGCTCTCTCTTCAATGCCGATCTATATGGATCGCCCTCTAGCGGCCACGCGTCGTTCATCTTGGCTCATCATATTTAACTTCTTCCTACCCTCCCTCCCCAACTTTCGATCCCACGTGTAGGTTTCAATGCTTGGCAAAGTCGACGCCACTATACACTGCATGGAAACGGGTGGCCTCAAGCACGTATAGTTTTCCCCGAGAGATGCTGCAACGAGATGGAGGCTAAAGTTTCCGGGGCTAATTACGGTAATGAGGCAGCTAGAGCAAACCTTCACGGCTTCCCCGTCTCTTTCTCACTCTTCTCCACTTCGGTGTTTTGCGTTTTTTTTTTAATCCCTCGCGACCCAAGTGCTCTGCATACACTTGTATAGGGGAGGGTGGGGCACGACGGCCACCCCCCCCCCCCAAGCCGATTGATACTTTTAGTGGCTTTCGAACGTCAAATCAGTTTACTTTTTTTCTATTTTGAACGAATTTACCGGCATTTCGCTGAAACTAAAAAAAAAAAAAAAATCTGGGGCACGACGGCCCCCCTCTAAAAAATGAATTTTTTTTCATCACACAAAAGAGGTTTTTTTAAATTGTTCTAAAGTTCAAAATAATGATTGCCATTGTTTTTTTTTTTTTGTAATGGACTTCACTCGGAATCTAAGGAATCATGGATTCAGTGTAAAACTTATAAGGGATGGTCTCATGATTCCTGTGCAGGCATAGACAAAGATTATTCCGACGAATGCATTTTATGATTAGTGTGAAAAGTAATTTATTACATTCTTGTGTAATTTGTAATGTAATGTAATGTAATTTAATGATTCATTTTTAATTTTTATTTTTGTTGCGTTTTTGAACAATTATCATAAATCATAATTAATGTTATTGTTTAATTTGTTTGACACAAAAAAATATATACACTACCGGCGAAAAGTTTCCGGACAAAACTTCAATTCATGATTTTTAAATTATTTGTACAATTTGCTTTTAGATTTTGACTCTATTTTGAAAAGTACTGTTTTTCGCCTTTTTTTCTCTCTCTTCGGGGGCACTCATCTTCTAGAGGAATTTTTTAAAATACATTTTTACGATTGGATTCATAAAGAAGAAAGTTTGAGCTTCAATTTCCCTTTTTTTTTTTAACTTTTAGCGATTTTTTTTCCAAAGTAATTCTGTTTTTTGTGAAAAAAGAGGAAATTTGAAAAATCCCGTATAACACGAAAACAAAGAGGATTCATAAAAAACTTGAGGATAGCAAAAAGTTGGGGCTGTTTTCCTTGAGTTCATCGGAATTTTTTCACATATTTTTTTTCAACTTTTTTTTTCTCATTTTCTGGGTCCAAGCTCAGATAATTCAATTAACATAACTTAACAACTGTGGGATTAAATCAAATTTCAAGAGCGGAAAATACTTTATATTACCATTTTCAACACGTTGGAATTTTTTTTCAAATTTTTTTCCCAAATTTTTTTTCCAGCTCAACATGAGAAAACAAAATTTGGAAAAAAAAATCTGAAATAATCCCTCTGAACTCAACGAAAACAGACGCAACTTTTTGCTATCTTGAAATTTTTCATGAATCCTTTTTGTTTTCGTATTATACGAGATTTTTCAAATTTCCTCTTTTTTCACAAAAAACAGAATAACTTTAGGAAAAAAATTGCTAAAAGTTGAAAAAAAAGGAAATTGAAGTTCAAACTTTCCCCTTTTTGAATCCGATCGTAAAAATGTATTTTAAAAAAATCCTCTAGAAGACGGGTGCGCCTGAAGGCAAGGAAAAAAAGGCGAAAAAAAGCTGTTTTCAAAATAGAGTCCAAATCTAAAAACAAATTTTAAAAATAGGAAATGAAGCCGAATTCTTCCCCTTTAAAATGCCGTTTGTTAAATTACTTTACGTTGACTTCCGGCAAAATGGCATAAAAAAACGTTCCACATCCTTCTCGAAGTATTGTCCGGAAACTTTTCGCCGGTAGTGTAGATTAATTAAAAATTCGTTAAATTACAAATAACTTCTATATCTTTCACCTATTATTTTATTTTTTAGATGATAGATAATTTTGTTTTCTATTGAAAATTTTTCAATTTATTTAAAAATAATTTTTTTCAAATTTTTTTTGATGGTTCATTTTACCCCGGATATAGTGCATCGGCCTAAAAATTAGTCAATAAATCAAATTTATGATAATTTGAAAAGAAACAAAAAATTAGTTTCTTGACCGAATTTTTTAGGAGGGCCGTTGTGCCCCACCCTCCCCTGTATAAGCAGTGCCACAAGAAAACGACGCAGAGAAACGCGCGCGCTTTTTTCGTCTTTTGCCGCTGCCGCGCGCGCTTGCGCTCAGTGTAAGATCCGGAGGGCGCTTTGAGCTTGTAAGCCGCCGCATGGTCGACGATCTTGGATAAGATAAGGAGTTACTATATCTAGGATACCCTTATAATGACACTGCTACTGTATACAGAAACAGAGAGAAGGAGGGAGAGAGAGAGAGAGAGAGAGAGGGGGGGGGGAGAGGCCGAGGGAGAGGGAGAGGGAGAGAGAATGAGGAAGGGAAAGGGGGAGAGAGATTTCCCTTGATTGTTAGTATACGCTTTCTCGCGCTCTCAGGTATTTACAAATGTTTTTTTTTTCCCCTCAAAACCAATGCTTTGAGGAACAACACAAGTCCTCTCTTGTTCGTCATTTTCGCTGGTGTTCGGATTTCGCAGTTAGATATAACGCCCGTTGATCTATTGCCCGACGGCTGCGCGTTAACGCAGATTTGTGATTCTTATCGTTTGCTTTTGCTGGCAGCTACAGCGATGAGATGAATTTATCTCACTTGGCACAATTTCGAGTGCCGGCTTCTTCTTCATTCCTCTCTTTCTCTCACCGCTTTTGCCGGAATACGATCGTATATTCGGCCGAATATAGAACGAGCAAATTGAAAATGCGACGTATAAGCTGACTGCTGGGTTTTCAAAAGCATCTGAACGACGTCATTTCGGAACGGTGACGCTCCTGTTTGCAAATTATAAGAGTAGGCCTTCGATTTTGTGTTTTGCAATACCAGTTCTTGGCGAGTACGGGCTGCATCTAGAAACCCGAAAAAATATGGCTGAATTCCGAATTTTTGTTCTGGGAAATGGTTGGTTAACAACAGACACATTTTTTTAAACATACATTTATTGGGAGTCTTTGAGAAAAAATCACCAAAAAATACAGAAAAATAAATATAAACAATTTCGCGACGTTTGGCGGTGTCCATTCTTCAGTTGGAACGTTCCATTTTAAGTCTAAAAACAAAACGGGTTATTCGAGTAAGGCCTTAGGCCACTCTGCCAGGACCAAAAAGGGCATATTCCGTGATTTTTTTTTGAGCGAAACCATAAAATAAATCGGATTTACAAAAAAAGTGTTTTATTATACATCTAATTGGTAATAGAAAATTATTTTTGTACGGCAATATATGTCAAAATGGTGACTGTGCATCGTTTTTCCGATGATGCCTTTATTCCTGGAAGGTCATAACCTTTTGGAATATAATTCTATGCACACTAAGTTACCTTTTTAACAAAAAAAAATTGATTTTTTGAAAATTCTAGAGTTGCCTAAGACCTTGAGAACAAATATGTATGAGTTATGACTATGGTTAAGGATATAATATTGGCCCAAAGTTATTAATGAATTGTTTAAACAAATAATTATTCAACAATTATTCCATAAGTTCTTTTTTTTCTTAAGCAAATCAAATGCGTTAATTTTTCTGAACGCATCTGAATTTTTTCAGAATTTTCTCTCTATTTTGAAATTCCCGTTTTGAAATTTTTAGAATGGCTGTATTTATGTATTTTTTCTCCTAGTGTCTTTGAAATTTTTCAAAGCTCATGATAAACCTGTATGCAAAAACATATACAAAATTGGCAGTTTTTTGTTTGTATTTCGGAATGTGTTTTTACAATATTTCAAAATAGAGAGAAAATTCTGAAAAAATTCATATGCGTTAAGAAAAATTAACGCATTCGATTTGTTTAAGACGAAAAAGGACTCATGGGAAAATTGTTGAATAATTATTTGTTTATTATCATTGATAATTGTTGTTTATGGCATGCCAAATGTTGCCGAATTTTTTCAGATTTTTATTGCATCACGAAGTACCAACATTTCAATGAGATGTAAGTTTCGCCTGGGACAAAAGGGGCAAAGCATCCTTAACGATGCTTGATTTGAAAAAAAAAAAAATTTTCAACAAAACTGGGAACGAATTGAAACCCGAGCGTACAAAATCTATAAAAAAGACGCCATTTTTTCGTAACTATAAAAAAATGAATTTTCGCAAAATATGGTCAAGCTTCAAATGTTTCCCATCGTTCTACAAATTTGGAAACAATCTCCCAAGCTTTTGTATTGAAACTCCTTTAAGGATGTTGAGTCCCTATGAAATCTTTTAATTTTAATTGTTCAATAAATAGCTTCTTAATCGTCGTGAAATTTTTACACGACCTCCTGAATACTTCACGTAAAAACATATTAAATTTTCAGAATTCTATCATCATTACTTCAACCTCCTTAAGGGTTAAAATGAAAAGTGATGAGAAAATTCTGAAAATTTGGCATGTTTTTGTAAGAAGTATTCAAGAGGTCGTGTAAAAATTTCACGACGATTAGGAAGCTCGTTATTAAAATATTAACATTTTGTTGAGAACAATTTTTTAAACAATTAAAAAAAAATATTTATCAATAAACTTCGTTTTGTTTCCGTTGCTTTCAATATAGTGTAGATATTAAAAAATTGAGAGGTCAAAAAAAAACTTTATCTCAAATAGTTATATCAGTTTTCATAAGACTACATTTGATTTAATTTCATTTGTCAATGTTAATTGTTCGATAACGAGCTTTCTAATCGTCGTGAAATTTTTACACGACCTCTTAAATAATTCATCCAAAAACGTACCGAATTTTCAGAATTTTCTCATCATTTGCGATTTGGGACTCAACATCCTTAAAATTCAAATACACATGAAACTATCCCCAAAAGTTCATTTGGCTAACTGGTTTTTTTCTTGTCTGGACTTTCGCGAAAACGGCTTAATTCGGGCCGTCTAATTGGTAAGCCGGCCTTAACCCCCGCCTTTTCGTCACATTTTGTGCGCGGTGAAGAGGCCAAACACACGGAAAAACGTGGGATGTATTGAAGAGGGCAGGTGTAATAGGTACAGCGATACGTTTCACGAAACCGTGACTCTTGATGGGAGCGAGATTAGCAAAAAAAGAGCGCGCGCCAGGAGCGAGCGAGATAGCAAATACAGAGCTTCCCTCCCCCCCCCTCTCCCTCCCTCTCTCTCTCTCTCTCTCTCTCTCTCTCTCTCTCTCTCTCTCTCTCTCTCCGGTTGCGGTAAAACGGTTCCAAGAGTAGAGCGGAGCGCTCCTGATCTTCCGCTCTCGCTCAAACGATCACGCTCAAGAAACACGGAGACAAGACTTGTTAGTATAGAGGAGGGAAACCGCGTTGGTGCTTTTCGTGGCGAACACGAGCTCCTCTATTATATATACTCTCCTCGAATCCCTCTCGGATAAAGTAATCTCTTAGCCGTCACGCCATGGAACTCTCTCTCTCTCTCTCTCTCTCTCTCTCTCTCTCTCTCCCTCTCTCTCTCTCTCCCTCTCTCCCTCCCTCCCTCCCTCCCTCTCTCTCTCTCTCTCTCTCTCTCTCTCTCTCTCTCTCTCTCTCTCTCTCTCTCTCTCTCTCTCTTCTGCTCTGTGCGCTCTCCTTTGCCCTCCCTCGGCGCTTACACAAAACGCAAGAGAACCATCGACGAGCGTTCGATAGATATTTCCTGATTGGTTTTCGTTCTTCCCTCGTCCATTTCTCTCTCTTTCTCTTGAAGCAAAAATCCGCCTCGCCTCGTTTTCTCGCTGCCCCGTACGATTTCTTTAGCCTGTAGATACGATGCTGAGGGTCGCAGTCACCACCTTACAAAGGGAGGGAGCGAGAGAGAGAGAGAAAGCGCCAAGGAGATGCGGAGACCAAGATAGAACAGCACGAGGAAATGACTGATAGTGCTCAAAGCCATTTACGATATTAACGCGCTAATCGCGCAAAACCTACCCGTTTCCCTTTCACAATTTTCCCACCTCTTTTTTCAATGTTCTCATTGATTCTTCTTCAAGGCCATTATTTCTTATATTATCTTAATTGCGAGCTTCAACATGGTGGCCACCGGTCATGGAAATCCCATGAATTTCAGGAAAATTTTCTTGATGGATTGAAAAAAAAAATTTTTTTAAATTCAATTACCTTGCGTGGCTTAATGTGGTCAATGGAGTCTCAAGATTTTAAAAAAGTGTTTGCACTAATTATAAAAGAGGCATTAGTTTGACTTAAGAGGAGGCTAAATACCGACATTTTTCGTGCGAGTGCGAGAGAGAAAGGATGATAGGGGTCGTGTGAGAGCGAGAGAGAGGGTCTTTAGCCTGCCCTTAAGTTGAATTCCGATTGAAGAATTAACTCTCCGTCTGCACACTGGGTCTTTTAAGGCACAAGTCAAATTTTCAAAAATCGGATATCTCTGGAATCAGAAAAATTGGACAAAAATTTTGTTTATTATAAATGGTTAAATAAATGATTGGATCATGGAATAAAATGTTATAAAAGTAATTCGGATTTTTTTTACATTTTTTTGACGCTTTTTTCTCAGAAAAAACATTAGCAGGACTTTAACGACCCAGAGTACAGATGGTGTCCCAAAATTTAAGCGTA